>BSBM01001603.1:0-600000 GCA_027924585.1 Larix kaempferi | reverse complement strand
ATAAATAGATATTGGTTGCAGACCCCAACACTATACCACAATACTTGAACTGCATGTAGCCTTAAATAAGGAGGGTTTGCAACTCAACAGAATGTATATAATATCGCCCAGAGACACTATGGAGAACATAAGTCCTTCCTCTGTCCATACTAATGGAAAAGAAGAATTTACTTCAGCTAGAGAAAAAACTGACTGACGGCATGAAAATAAAACAATAGAGAGTGGATCATGTTCATTCATAACCCAAAGAGACTATAATAGACTAAATACTCTACAGAGTTTTCTCTAACCGACAGCATGAAAATAAAACAATAGAGAGTGGATCATGTTCATTCATAACCCAAAGTGACTATAATAGACTAAATACTCTGCAGACATGCCACTCTTCTGATTATAAAAGTGAAGGAAAGAAA
Organism: Larix kaempferi; assembly: GCA_027924585.1. Classification (NCBI taxonomy): domain Eukaryota; kingdom Viridiplantae; phylum Streptophyta; class Pinopsida; order Pinales; family Pinaceae; genus Larix; species Larix kaempferi. Next base: position 599,587 of record BSBM01001603.1, on the reverse strand, counting down.
GTCACGCCCAAGAAATACTAAATAATTATAGCCAACTAACACATGAATGCATGCAGTGCTATTAATATACAAGAACGACTTCGTAACATTGCTTCATTCTCTAGTCAAAATGACCTACAACTTAAGTGAGGTTGACATAAAGACACCATGTCTTGGCTAAATCGTTGGGGAGTTGAGGAAGATGTCACTTTACATAATAACAATAATATTAAAAGTATTATTACATCTAAATTTAACGATAAGTTGCAGTGCAATAAATAATTAGATGATAAGAGAAAATTAAGATATTATGGAGTTGATGAACCCTGATCCATAAGATAAAAAGTATCTTTCTATTTTAACAAGTATAAAAAGAAAATCAATTGTCATAATAAGAGAAAACTCTCATGAACTACATTCTAAAACAAGGCACTGAACAATTTCTAAAATTTCATGGGATGAAATAATTTGTTGAATCTTTGTGTTACTAAGAGGGTTAAAGATGGAATTACTTTCTTGTAAAGTGTCATCCGTACACCCACATTAAATCACAATTTCGGTGTTACAATTATGACGTTCCCAAAATTTTAACTCATCTCAAGTGCAATAATATAGGAATGCTTTTCGTAAAGATTTTCAAGTACATCAATAAAATTTGAAAGAAAGCAAAGTGATTCCTTAGCTTTTTAGAACTTGTTTATAATAACACCATTATTATTATAATTATAAAATATAAAAACTTAATATTTTTATAAAATAAAATAATTTAGTATTATATTTTTTAATATTTGAAAAAAATAAAAATATTTAAAATAAAGTAAAAATAACAAAAACATTACATAAATATATACATCTATAATAAACATCTATCCAAATTTAAACTATATAAAATAACATTATTTTTATTTAAAGAATGGGTTTCTTGTCCCTCACAACTAGTACATTACCTTTCCTTCATAATATTTGAAAGCAGTTAACATCATGAAATATTTAGAGTCTGAAATTACTATACATAAATTTTGTTGCATTGAACGTGAACTTTATCACATTCATGCCAACTTTCACGGAAACAATAATTAGAAATCACTTGATTACATTCATTTCAAGACCAGATATATATTTCTAATCCGTGGATTAGCATATATTTATAAATATTATTGTAATATTAATCTCATATATTTAATATAAGGATAGGTTGTAGTATTTTTAGCGAATTTTGGAGGGGGATCGAGCAAATCCAAAAGCCTTTTATAACTTATAACCTCAAAACTAAAAACAATACACCTTATCCTATTCTTTTCATAGAAGTGGGTCTTTCCCCCACCGAGAGCATGGATATGACTAGATACCTGATGTACAAACATAAAGTAAACAACATGGGAGAGGAAAGACTTCCAAAGATTGCTTTAAAATCAAGTCAAAACCAACTACGCCTCAAGTGGGGTTGGTATAAAGATAACATGGCTTGGTTAACCTATTGGGAAATTGACGAAAATGACATTTTGCAGAATATCGATAATGTCAAAAATATTATTAAATATAAGTTTAAAGAGAAACTATGGTGCGAGAAAAATTTAGAGTTTAAACGAAAATTAAGATTCTATGAGGAGGTCATTATTGTAGGATCAGAAGTATCTCTCAGTATTAAGTAGTCCAAAGAAGAAAATTAATATATCTAAAATAAGAACTAACTTCCATGAGCTCCATAGAGAAATAGGGTGTTGGTCTATTCCTAAAACTCCATGGGCCGAAAGGGTTTTCCATCTTTGTGAGCCTATGAGCATTGAGTATGAAAATCACTTTCTTTTAGAGTGCACTGCTTACACCCACATTAGATCAGAGCTTCATAGTATTTGTTATAATACAAACTTTTCTAACCTCACTTGCCAAAACTATAGTGAGCTAGGAAAGCTTCTTGCCAAGCTTTTTTTAGCATAGAATTTTTTTTTTAAAGAAAACCAAGTAATACCGTTCTTAGTGTCAATAGACCAAAGTTGGTCTTAGTGGACCACCACCCCACCACCATCATCATCATCATCATCATTATCATCATCATCATCATCATCATCATTGTCGTTTAGTTTAATGTCTTAGCGGACTTTCATCATCATCATCATCATCATATAATGTTCAATTAAAAAAATTGGTTTTATATAAATATATTATAATTGAATTTGAATTTTAAAATTGAGAAAAAAACGAATTACTGATATCTAATTTTAATGTAAACTTTGAAAACAATTTGACGTTTCATTTTGAGATACTCTTGTTTAGTGTGAATTTACATGTGGTAAGTTTTAAATGTAAATAATATGAAATTGAATATTATTAGATTCTATAATTTTAAATTGAAAGAATTGATTTTTTTATAAATATTTTGTAATTGAATTTGAACTATAAAATTGAGAAAATGATAAATGATGGATATATAATTTATTGTAAAGTTAAAAACAATTTGATATTTGGTTTTGGGATAGGAAGAAAATATTTTGTGATATTTTGTCATTCTTTTTGTTTTGGTTGTGAAGTTTGGGGTTATAGAATCTTTAGAGAGTTCATGGAGAAATGATAGAAAAAATCCAAAAGCACTTTATACCTTAAACATTTTTTTTTGTTGGCTAATGGTACCCCTTACTTGCATGGTTTTCCTTTGGCTAAGAAACCACGAAGTTAAAAACACCCCTGGACCACACCAACCCTTAACATGGTTGGAATTTTTGTGTGTCTTAACTTCACCAGCCACCGTTCTAGTTCTACATCTAGCTGATATAACTTATCATCTTAATATGAAAGGCAATACACCATATCCTATCCTTTTCATAATAAAAAGTATTTCTCCATTGAGAGCATGCCTATCATTAGGTATGTAATGTACAAGAACAAGATAAACAACATGGAAGAAAACAAATTTCCTAACTGAAGTAATCTTGTGTTGACATAAATATAATAAATCTTGGCTAAATCATTGTGATGTCAAAGAAGATGTAACTCTACATAATAACGATAATATTAAAACAAGATAGCAAAATATAGAACAAAGTGTCACACCCTCCTCGACAAAAAGAGAGTGTTAGACAATGGTTTAGCAAGAAATACAATTCTAAAAAGTAATTTACCTTATCTTTTGAATTTTATTAAAAATGTAATTGCATCATTTTTTAAGAATTTTATTAAAAATACATAATTGCATTATATTATTATGATGTATTGAATTAAAATTTATATAAATGAAAATTAATAATCATCATTATCATTAAATAAAAAAAACAAATATTAGAAATTAAACAACACTTGTCATTAAAAAACAACTAAAATATGTATAAAAACAAAGCATATCTATATTAGATAGGAAAGAGAGTTCAAAAACTATGCTTTTAAAAATTTAAAGTTTTGGTTTTTAATTACAAGACATTGTTAGTGTTGCCTTGATCCGAGCAAATTATTTTCTAAAACGAAGCAACGAGAAAGACAAACCAACCTCGATGATAATTTTCCAAAACAAGTAAGTGGAGTAAAATTTTCCAAAACAAGTAATAATTTTATGATTATTTTCCAAAAGAAGTGATTGGAGTGGATCTCAACAAGTGGGAAAGCTCGTTGTTCTTTGGTGCTATTGCTCCGTATGCGCACTTCTGATTTTGAACAACAATTGTAGCCATGTCGATTATGATTTCCCTAACAAACAAAATGTTAAAAATGTGTTGAAGTCCATTAAAAAGGTAATAAGAGGACGGCAGTGGTAAGAGTTGACAATTGCGGCACTAAAGTAATGAAAATCTGAGAGGATGACTGCATTAATTAAATTAAAATTTGGGAAGATCTGAGGTAGACCTAGACCAGACAGCTGCTACCTCAATCTTAGAAGTCCCAAAATGCCCGACAGGCGTACGTTTTCCCATTGCACCTCTATAGAGAGAAAGATGAACCAGATAACTCATAAGTTATACCTATTATAAACTCCTCATTTCCTTCCAAGATGGGGGAATCTCTTCACTACACTCATTGTTCTACTGCCCGGTTAGCGCCATTATAACCGAGAACTAAGAACATATACGCCTGCAAGTCAAGCCGGCCTGCCTGCCTGCCTGGTCTATTTAGTAACCCTAATTACTATTCTCCTATGTTCTTAGAGAAATACTTCTCTCTTTCCTGTGTTTATTTTTGCTGCGATTTACCAGTAGCCTTCTGTGAATAGCTATTGCTTGAAACGCTCATATCTACAAAATCAGATGGGCTTGTTTACTGGAAAAAAAATTATATGATTAGGGAAGTTCCAGGACCGTAGTCATTCCAATATAGAGAGAAACGTTGTGGTTCTTTGGGTTGAGCAAGAAATTTGCGGATGGGGCATGGGAAAGTAGTTGTGAGACGCATTGAGAACAGTACGAGCAGGCAAGTAATGGACTGCTGAAGAAGGCACAAGAGTTGGGGCTTTTATGCGATTTGTTTTATTTTCAAGCCCTACACATATACACCAATATATATCATTAATTTTGAAGATAATAGGATTTCCAAATGAACCATCAGTGCATTATTAATCAATTTTCTCAATTATGCCTGCTTTTAGAATAAATTTAAGAAGTTCCTGCCGGTCACGGCGATAACGCTGCAACCAATCCACTTCTGATTGCCTATAGAATTCAATTCATAATTCCATATTATTTAGCAATATGCTTGAGTGTATTGGATACCTTGTTCGCAACCAGGTATGAGCAAAGATAAGAAACACTTACCTCCTCATGATTCACAGGGTTTACTTCCTCGAAAAGAAAAGTAAGAATCAAAATGCCATGTAACTAAAGCTACAGCTCCACAGATTCACATAGATTTAGTATCTAGCTCAATATAACAAAGAGAGAAATCTTGTCATTAATGTGCTTGAAACTATCAAACCTATTCAAACGCCAAAATGAAAGAGATATATCCTAAGCCAAAAAGGAAGTCTGCATCTAAAAATGAAATAAAAACAACACTAATAAATGAAATCACCTAGCATGACCCGTCGATGGGAGGCAATGGCAGACACACCAGCCTAATATCCATATTCAAACCCTGGACTTGAGGACGGAACCGTTTAGAGATCCCGAGAGTTGTTATATAGGAAATGGAGAGGCCATGCGAGGCGAGCAGCTTGGCCAGTTCCATGAATGGAATGAGATGGCCCTGCGTCAACAACGGGACCAACACTATATGGGATTTGCTTTCTCCCATTAGCAAAATAGCAATCATAAAAGCTTATACACAGCGAATGAATGTGTCAAAGCTTCAACGGTGAAATCGGCCTTGGGCTTTCTAGGCATCTGTCGCAACAATCAGACGATGAAGGGGAAAATTTAAATCAAACTTGCAAATATAAAATTCTATATCTGAAGATGAAAAGCAACACCATAAAATACGACGTGGCTTCTTACATGCATCTTGACATGCTAGTGCATCGACTGCAGCACAAACAGTCTGCCCTATTACAACCTGCAGCTCTTGTTAACCCACAGCCTCTGTTAGCCCACAAATGGCTACACTTGTCATGAGTTTCCGTCAGAAATATTACTATGGCACTGTCAACCAAATCCCTATGTCATTATGCTCAACTGCTATCCACTATAAACAAAATATTTAGATTTTAACATTTGCAAGTTCAAAGTCGTTCTATTTTTATTTTATTTTCATTTTTACTATTCAACATTGGATAAACTATAAGAAAGTTTTAGAAATACTTTTATACAAAGCAAATTAATACTAAAAAGTGGAACATATAGTCTATGCCTACAACATGGACTAACAAAAATTTTATGTTAAATAAATCTAGTTCTAATGGTTGCAAGAAAAATTGTGATCCTACCGACCTTGAGTAACATCCTTCATATAATGAAAAACATAATTATAAAAAGTTTATGCGGAGTCCATTTGTCCTATATTTTCTCATTTTTACTAGTTGTTATTGCAATATATCTTTAAAAATAGATTTTTGAGAATTTGAAAACTTTTAATAATTTTATAATTTCACAAAGAAAAAGATAAATTTTAAGGTGACTATGCCATGTAAGTTTTGGTTTGAACATTGAATAGACCTTTTAATAACATTATATGATTCATAAAATGTTATTTTATATGCTATGTTTTCAAATAACCTTGTCTTATATATATTTAGACTAGATTTGTTTTTTCATTCTTTTAAAATTATGATAAAACAATTTACACTTTCTAATAGGAAAAGGAAACTCACCTTTTTTATATGAAGGATGCTTTTCCTACATGGATAAAAGCTAACGAAAATGTTTTTTTTTTTGGAAAATTTGTTAAAAACTGGCTAAAATTGTTCTTGGAAATTTCTATTTCCAAGATTTTGCAATTTTAACAATTAATTGTTTTTCTTAGATTAAATACTCAATTTTAAAACTACTCAAATCACTAAAATTGCGATCTAAACACTCTAAATTATAATTTTAACAACAATTTCTCTACAATTTTAACAAAAATTTTGGTTAGCCCTTATCCTGCTCTTGGACGGGCCACTTCCACTTCCACATGGGGTGAATGACCATAAAACTTGTGTGACGTAAATTGAATGATGCAGTTGTCGGTCAGGACGTTTCCTTCGCTAGTTCCGGGTGGACAACAACTCACACTTTTGAATGTAGCATTAAAATACTGACCACGTTTGTTATTTTATTATTTTATGTGGGCTTTTCGTACCTTCCAAATTGGAAAAGTTGTTGCGACAGAGCTTTCACAAGTCAAGTTGGCCTGTGGAATCTGGATCTTCAATCCATCAAAAGTTGAATATTAAAAATTTATAACTATTCGCTCTTCTTCTCAATAAAGTTCACTGATCGTGGAAAATTGTGGAGGAGGATAGCATGAATCCAGTTGGTAGAATATAATTAATAACTAGCAATTGCCCCATAAGGTGCAAAGGAATGTCGAAAGGAAAATAAAAGTAAAGTAAAGTGAATGTGATTAAATGAAAAACTAGAATAGTAAAATAGATGTTATGAAGAGATCCCTCATCATTAAAATATTATGAAGAAAGCAATAAAATAGATTAAATCTTGAGTGGTTCAATTCGTTTCTATATTTGAGCTTATATTCCAACAACAATATTAAAGAATATTAGGAAATATATGCTACTTTTGTTTGTATTTAATGAAAGAGGCACTTGATAGACAGAAAGCTATTTGGAGCCATATTTCAAGAAACTTAGCAATATAGTAAATACTAAATGGCCTTTCATACAATAACAAATTTAGAAAATGTAAGGCATACAAAAAAATCCATTGACAAAATCTCAAAATTTCAACATTTCTTAGCATCTTCTATGACACAGATTCCAATGTACAAATTTTCAATTTACCACTGCATAAATGATGATGCAAAAAGATATTCTAAAGCTAGAAAAAATCCAAAATTAAAATGCCATAATATTAAAAAATAGTAGGAAAAAGAGCTTGTGGGGTAGAGCAATTGGTAATGAGTAATTGAGTTGAGAAGTTGTAAATGGAAGGTAACAAGTTCAAATCCGCTTACTTACAAAAAAAAATATAGTAGGAAAAAGATTCACTTAGTTATTCATAGGTACTAAAAATTTCTTGGATACACCAACAAAATATGACATTGGGTCTTCAAAAATAGAAAATGCATTATTTATGTGTGGTTTGACTCATTGTGTAATAATATGATTTTAAACCTAGATAATAAGGGTCATTTTCATATACATATAGAAATAACCCTTAAATTAGCTAAGATTGAGAAAGAAGTAAAAATACATTACTCATTAACATTGACATTGGTCTATCTTAACATTATTTATTTATTTGAGAAGACATTTCCATCTTTAACTTAACTTGATAAAGTATTATTCTTTTTTATAAATATAAACTAACTATCAAACTATTGTGCAAGAAAAAAAGGAAATCCTATATGTCAACAATAAAATGAAATTTGAGAACAAAGCACAATGACTTCATTTGGAAATAAACTCACCTCCATCGAACAAATCAAAAAGTTTGAATATGTGTAAATAAATACCAAATTTAAAGCATTTAATGTCCATGGATGAGGATTTCAAGTGACAATGAATTTGTCTACACCAAAACTTATGTATAGACACAGCACATGTTGTCGAAATTCTGTCAAGTTTAAACAAACATTTAAATATTGAGCCCCCGCCAATGGGAAGCTTCATATTGTCAAGAGACGTGTAGTATGTCCTCCATGTGGATGCCATGCTTCAACTTAACAAGAAGCCTAAAGTAGGTCCTCTACATTGTGGCCATCTAAAGTAGGTCCTCCACAGGTTGGATTATTGAGTCGATAAGTGCTTTCTACAACTCAATGAAGATGACGTGTGATTCCTTCCATGCTCAACGTGGAAATGACTCTAAAGTTAAAATCCTCAAACATAGAAATAAATAAATTTATAAGGAAATTTAAAGATGGATAAATTTATAAGAAATGTACATTGTTTTAATGTTCTTAACTAAAGCCTCAATCAAATGTCCATTTTCCCAATCGGTAAAACTTTTCCCACATATATTTAAGAGATAATCATATATATTGGAGGGATCACAAGCCTAAACCCCTCCTTGGTTGATGTGTTTGGATTATGTACAAAATGGATTGTAGATTCCCTTCTATTGCAAATTAATCTACTTGTAATTAACCTTCAACGATATTATTCTTGACTACTCCCACACATAAACCAAAGTAATATTCTTTATAGTATGGAATACTAATCTACCAACTCTCTTTGTTTGACAAAACCTTTCCCCAATCAACTTAACAATAAAAATAACAAAAAAATTGAATGGTGGAGAGTGTCATTTTAGAGGTTTGGGATTTTATTTTAAAAATATGTTCACATGATTATAGGTCATTCTCCAAATTAATTTGAACTTATTTTACACTTTTAATGTTTGAATTTAATGTATTTTCATTAAATATTTTGAAATGTACAATAAATTAAAGATAATGATTATATTATATAATTTTTTGAATTAATAAATAAAAATGATAATTAAAAAAAACTTTAAAGCAATTTTCATTTCAAATACTATACAAATAAAAATGAGAAATCTTAAAATGTAATTCTAATTTTAATTAAAATGAAAAATGTGGTGTATTTTTATCTAAATATTTATTTGTGTTAATCAATTTATATATATATATTTTTAATTTTTAGCTATACTTAACTATTTTTTCTCACATTTTTTTTAAGATACTTTTACTAACCAACTATATTGTTGATTTTAGTTGTATTATAATTATAATGAAAAACATTATTATTTTATTATATATATAGATGATTATTTTTTTTATAAATACTTATTTACGTAGAAATGAAGACAAAGAGCATATTAAATTAATTTTTTTTTTATAAAAAATATATTTAAGTATAACCTATTATATAGAAGTATAATTAGGAAAGTTATACTTTTATATTATTGTTTAAAATTTGGTAATGTACAAAGTTAAACATAGAAGTATAATTAGAAGTGGTATAATTTTGTAATATTTTTTTTAAATTTGATAATATAAAAAGTTAAGGTTTTTATTTATTTAAATTTTATTAAATTTTAGATAATATAAATAAATTTAAAATACCACAAAACTTTTAAAATGTTATTTCATCTTAAAAGCTTACATATCATGGTAAAACTCCAATCATACCTAAAATTTCTAATTTATAAAAAAATACTATGACAAAAGAAACCATTTTACTATAAAATTAATTTATATTTTATTAAAAACAAAATATAATAAAAAGAAATTTTACCAATGCATTTTATATTACATTACAAATTGACATTTATCAAAATCATTGGGTAACTCTAACTAAATACAATCCCCATTAAATAAAGCATATGACAATGAACCTTCCTTAAAAAAGCATGTGTCTCCCTCATGAGTGAAATATTTCGATTTACTCACAATCAAAACACTAAACAATCCACTTATATCAAATTCCACTTTGCATTAGAGTGGGAAATGCTAACTAAAAAATTATCATGTAAAAAGAGATTAAAATATCATTTGATCTCGGAGTCGTGGGTTTTCTATATTAGGGTGATGGACCTCGATTTGGTGGATTATTTTTACGGATCCCATAGAGGCCCATCATATATGGGACACTTGAAATATTTTCACAGGTCTTCTCTCACGAGAAGATAAGTTGAAAAGCACAACTTTCAAAAATAGGTGAGAGAGGACCTTGAAAAAAATGTAGATTTGGGTGATCGGAAGAGAATTTCTAGCCATACTAAGTTGGACAACATTTTAGTGAATCAGACATCAGTTAAAGTTATCAATCCAAGAGAAGTGTAGTATGAATTAGTTAGGTCAAGTGGGAAACTAGTTTTGGTTGGATCTCCTTTTGTGTGGGTGGATTGCACGGGTGATTTTGCATTTAGTATACATCCTAACAATAGTAAGGGTGGAGTCGATACTTTTCTCAACACACTGAAAGGTATGGGTTTATCATGTTTAGGTGATGTTGGTAATTATGTTTGGGGTTTTGATGCTAGTAAGGAGCATTTTTCTTCTATATCGAAGGAAATTTTTTGATACTTGTGTATCCAATATGAGGATGAGCTAGTAAGACTGTTGATTTTGGAGTTACTCAAAGATCTGGTGGTGGATGCTACTTAGGATAGTTGGTTTATAAGAGCGGCATCTCAAAGATGATTTAGTTTGAAAAAGTGAAGGGTGGCTACAAGAAAAGGGTGGATTTGGAATCCCAAAAATAATATTGTGAAAGGAGGGAGGTAAGGAAGCACTTAAAGTGGAAAAGGGGAGGGATCTTATAAGAGAAATAAAATCAAATGTGTCAAACAAAAAAGTTAGTCAATGAGTTTAGTATTGGGTGAAGATGTTAAGATGAATGAGGTGGTTAAATTGGCATTTCAAGTATTAGTGGATTGTTTTCATGGGTGTAAGGTGTGTGAAGTATCGGTTTGGTTTTGGTTAAGAAGAGAGTTGGAACCTTGTTTAAGACGTGATAACACATTATGTGTTGGATAGAGGATGGTTGGTATTTGTAATTTGATCCAAGGAGGAGGTGAGAAAAGTGTGGTTGCTCATTGAAGGTGGAATTATTCACCATTATTTATTAAGATTTGGTCACCTTAATTTTCCAAATGGATGCTTCATTCTGATTCTATGAAGATGGGTGAAGTGTCCACTCGAAGTCAATTCTAAAACTACTACACAGTGAATATCCAAAAACAATGACAATGTTCTAACCATTGTGAAAGCATCCATACTTAGATGGTAGTTAAAATGTTTATTTTTTATTCAAATTTGAAAATTTGAAATCTAAGGAATTTTTTTGTTTAAAACATTAATAAAAATTAATCCATTGGTAAGAATTATAATCCAAATAATTTATGAAATGTGCCTATGGTTACTAAAAAAACTAGATTTAGTTTATTAAAAGTGGATTTAGTGACACAACTACCTAAAGGGGATTGATGAAGAATGAAATAGACATTTGTCAACATAAGTGTTGTTGGAGTGTTTGAATTCTACTAAGCCCTAGAATGCATCTCACACACTCTGTCTTCAATGATACATTATCGTTTATGATGTCTTCATTTCTTCCTTCAACTTAACAAGGTAGGCTTTGCTGCTACCCTAGTCACAATCCCATCTACCTTCTGACAGGTCAAAGGACACAACAATCATCATCCAGAATACCCATTATAATGTTGGAACTCAGCAAGCATAAGCATTTAAATTTTAAACATGGGGTGTGGGGTTCTTTTCCTAAAAAGAGGCACAAAATAAGCATTTAAATTTTAAACCACATTTTCAAAAAAAAATCTCAAAATTTTTAACTTCACAAATATCCATTAGAACTTAGAAGTACATGTAAACATTCTCAAAATATACAATCTGTTATTTGAGATAGAGGATTTAATGATGAAGGTAATTCAATCTAGGTAATATTGATGAGGATGTGAATGCACAAATGGGTTATATTCATTGGCAATATATGAAAAAATCTAATGTGCACTTATAAATAGTTATCAAAATTGTTGCCTATATATACACAAATAGATTCATTTTTTATGAACTAAATAATTTGATATAATTTAATATTGCTATAAGAAAACTCCCTAATATAAGGAGTTCAAAAATATCATTATGGAAATTATCCCTAACAAAATTCTTAAAAGGATCCAATGCAAAGACCAAAATTCTTTCAATACCTTAACTCCGTGGATAGTTACATTCATCCCTACCGCTGGGGTCTAACCATGCAAATTGTGGATTTGTCCATTGCTTCATCGTAAGGAATTTACTCCCATGGATTTGAAAGATGTCATCTACACAATACATTAAGATGCCATCAAAGCAATAGAAAAAGTAGAGTAAATAATGCAAATGGAGGTAAAACATTTCCAAAAGGTAGGTACAAAAAATGAGCATGAAGCTAAAATGTTGGAAAAGCAGAATGATGCTTGGGCCTTATTGTAAGACCCCAAATTGGGTCTCCTTTAACTTCTATATACAACCAGATATTTTAGTTCTGTTCAAAATTTCTGTTTGGTTTCTCTTATGTTTTATGTTCCTGTTTTTGTTATGTTTCTATTCTCATTACTAGTTTTGGCTGTAAAAAAAATAAAGTGTTTACATTTACCAAAATTGAACAATTAAAATTATGTTTTTGTCTACCTCTAACCAATTATTGTTGTGCAGGAGTAGCAGATATAATAACACAACATATAAACTTTTGTAATTTACATTTTTACATAATTTGACAAGGTAGAAATGATAAAATATACCTGCTAGAAAATGCCTGTATGTAGCTAGTAGATCCACCTTTGTTGCTATCCCCGTTTGTTGTTTCTCCTTGCTTTTCCCTACAGCCAAAAGCCTTCCCCAAAGTTCTAAAACTCAACCATCCCAAAACAGTCTTGCCACCCTGCCAACTGGCGAGGTCTCGCCGACCACCCAGCTCCAAAGGTACCCCTTTGGACCCATGAGCCCAAACTGAGTACAAGCCCAAGCTGTTGTATCCTTTTATAAAAATAATCTCCAACAAAAATCCCTTCTTTGCAGCTCTGCTCTCCCAATTTATGCTCTCCAAAACTTCTCCCAAAATCATAAGGTAAAACTCTCCCTTTCTTCCCTTGACTTCTCCCTTTATCCTAAGTTTTCCGACTCTTCTTCCCCTCCATTAATGCCTTATCCTCCCATTAATGGAGTCCCAACCCCCTCATTACTACTCAGTCAGTTCACTCCAACCATTCCAATCAAATATTCATAATTTAATAATCAGACAATTTAATATTCACCTCTCTTTATGAGGTTTACCGACACCACTTACAATAATCTTTTTTTTTTTTAACCATTTGTTTCTCATTCAAAGTTTAATAATTTTATTAATAATCAATGTTATATCATTTTTATAATAAAGGTTGGGGTTTGGGGTTGGTTCACCCACCAACAGTAAGAGTTTTAAACTTACATGCTTCACCAATTTAATTTAATTAACAGTAATTGTCAATTGATTAATTACTATTACCTAATCATTTAATTAATGGTTTCTAATATTTATAATATGTAAATTCCCTCTAATTATAAATTCACTAATTCAATTTATCAATTATGAACAATAATCCTATCAATGTAAATCATAACATTATCACTGTGTAATTATATTAATTAAATAAAATTAACTAAGATTTAATTGACTTTACCTGGTTCCATTTTAATTACACCTTAGTTGTAATTAAACTAATTAACAATCAATCAAGCATTCTAATCACTTGCATTAGTCACTACCTAGGTTAACCTTAGCTTTGTTTATTAATCAACAATAATTAATTATTTAATGGGCAATAATTAATCATTAATCAACATTATTAACCCTAATCGACTTTATTAACCTTAATCCGCAATAATTAATCGTTAATCTACATTATTAACATTAATAATCATTATTAACTTTAATCGACATTATTAACATTGATCAACAATACTTAATTACTAAACGACAGTAATTAACATTAAGCGACACTAATTAACATTATTACTCAATAATATTTCATGTAATTCATAATATGTAGGCGAGTTATGTAAGCGTAGCTACTGCTTACATTCCTCACGTAAGTACACTAAAAGTAATAAATCACATACATCAATCATAATCAAGGAACTTATTATTTACCAACACATGTTTTAACATAGTTTGCAAGGTACAATCCATTAACTAACTGAAATCCGAGTTAAGACAGTTCATACATCACTGAGTTATAACACATACTCAATCAAGGGTTTTACACACATGTAGTTATATCTTGTTTTCACCCCTACTTCAAGCTACACCCATCTACCTACATCATCACTAACTTCCACTTCCTATCATGTCCTCTGCTGGACTACCCTGAAATGTCAAGTCATGACTGGTTCCAGCTAGAACCCGTAAGCGAAAGTGTCGACTACCTCGACCAAGCTTCCCCAGCAGGAAACCACCAGTCATCATCACACACCTTGGGGAGAGCGCCATAGCATAGCCCTCCCATGACTCTGGGTTTCGGGGATAAACGGTGGGTAAAGCCTCCACCCCCCTAATGGAACAAGGGACTATGTCTACTCGACATAACAACAGCGTTGCACTTGTACTCGGTCTGTCATCGTATAACCAATCTCGGCGGTTGAGTTTCCTGAAACCCTACCCCACCCATGTCATAACATACATCATAATAAACAACATAATAACCACACGAAAGTAAATAATGCATCACTCGCATACCATTTTATCTTTCGAAGTCCATGTCCCCGAGGCCCTCCCACCTCGTAAGATCCAACTATCACTTAGCCGTTTCAACCTGTAAGTCAGTCCTCGACATACAATATAGAATATCGTGCATAAATCCTCGATATGTACACATATATTTAATCGTAACATAACAACAATAAACTCATTCATTCGCCATGTACCTAGCATAACATTCATTATTTCAACATATAACTGTAACGGTATCCACATACCCATCATTCAGCAATTTCCATATATTTGACATAATTAACACATGATACATATCTAAACATGACTACCGATCATAATACTATCATCACACACACACACATATATATATATCGGCAAAATAATAGAACCATATGTCCACAGTGTCGTCAAACCGACGAGGTCTCACAATCAAACAATTACAACATATAATAGTAGTTCAGGCAGTAATGTCAAAATGGGGTGTTACATACACCCACCCTTCAGGAAACTTCATCCCGAAGTTATGATCCAAATAATGTGGGATAATCACGACGCATAGTCTCTACGTCCTCCCAGGTAGCAGAACCTGGGCTATATCGGTCCCACTGGACCTTAACTTGGTCCACCAAACGGTGCCTCAACTGTTTAACCCTGTGGTCCAATATAAGTAATGGTTCAACCCTGATGGTTCCCTCGTCCGAAACTTGCAGTTCCTTCCAATTTATTTTATGTGACTCATCAGCTACATAATGTTGTAAAACAGATACATGAAAAACATTATGAGTTTTGTGCAAATGGGGGTGGCAGCGCAAGACGATACGCAACGGGTCCAACCTTTTCTAAAATTTCAAAGGGTCCTATAAATCGTGGTGACAACTTTGTCCCTTTCCCAAACCTGATGGTACTTTTTCTAGGCCTGATGCGGACGAACACTGCATCACCAACCTTATATATTCTGTCAACCTTATGTGCATCGACATAACTCTTCTGCCTATCCTGGGATTCCTTTAACCGTTGTCTAATCTGAACAACTTGTTCTTCCATCTCCTGAATCAACTCAGGTCCTATAATTACTCGATCCTCTAACCTTTCCCAACTCAATGGTGTCCTGCATGGCCTTCCATATAAAGATTCATATGGAGGCATCCCAATTGAGCTATGGTAACTGTTGTTGTAAGCAAACTCTACCAAAGGTAAGTGCTTTTCCCAATGAGTTTGTTGATCCATGACATACATTCTAAGCATGTCCTCCATCACCTGATTCACTCTTTCTGTTTGCCCATCTGTCTCTGGATGGTAAGCAGTGCTTAGGTTCAACTGAGTACCCAATGCTGACTGCAAACTCGTCCAAAACCTGGATGTAAACCTGAAATCTCTATTCGATATAATCTTCTTTGGAAACCCATGGAGATGAACAACTTCATTTATGAACACACGTGTTACATCCGTGACATCATAGGTCTCCTTAACTGGAATGAAGTGAGCAGTTTTGGTCAGTTTGTCAATGATGGCCATAATGGCATCATGCCTATGAGAGGTAAGCGGCAATCCCACCACGAAGTCCATGGAGATAACCTCCCACTTCGACATAGGAATGTCATGCAGTTGTAACAGTCCTGCCGAGTGGTGATGATCAGCTTTTACCTGCTGACACTCAAGGCACCTAGCGACAAATTTGACCACGTCGCTTTTCATCCCTGCCCAAAAGAAGAGTTGCTTCATGTCTGCATACATCTTCTTTACACCCAGGTGTGCACAATACACTGCTCTATGGGCTTCCTTAAGGATAGTCTCTCTAATATCTCCCTCCTCAGTAATATACATCCTCCCTTGATACCGTAACAAACTATCGGCTTCCAACTCATAGCCTTCAAACTTTGGTCCCACCGGTTTCCCATTCTGGAGTGCCACTGTGACCTTTAGGTACCAACTATCCCTGAGTAGCTGCCCTAAAATTCTTTCCCTCAAATCCACCTTCAAAGGTATAAGAGAGAAAAGTCTTGGTTTTCTGCTTAAGGCATCCGCTACCACATTCTCATTCCCTTTGAAGTAGGAAATCCCAAAATCATACTCGCTCATGAATTCACTCCATCGCCTTTTCCTAGCATTTAGGTCTCTCTGAGTGAAGATATACCTTAAGCTTTGGTGATCAGACTTGAGCTCAAAGCTTCGTCCAACAAGGTAATGTCTCCAAAGCTTCAAATCTAACATCACTGCAGCCAACTCTAGGTCATGAGTAGGGTAATTCTCTTCATGTGGTTTTAGCTTTCTCGACGCATAAGCTATTACCCCACCTTCCTGCATCAACACTGCACCCAAACCTTGCCTTGAAGCATCGGTGCAAACTGTGAATTCCTTCTCCATATCTGGAACTCGTAGAATTGGTGCACTTGTCAATAGTCTTTTCAGCTCGTCGAAGGTGGCATCGCATTCATCTGTCCATTCGTACCTAGTGCCCTTACGTTGTAGGGTAGTTATGGGTTTCGCAATTTTTGAGAAACCATCAACAAACCTTCTATAATACCCAGCTAACCCCATGAAGCTCCTTACTTCATGCGCATTCTTTAACATGGGCCAATCCATTATGGCCTTCACCTTTTCAGGGTCAACAGAAATTCCCTCACCAAAAATTATATGCCCTAGGTAATGGATCTCCATCTGATAGAACGAACATTTGGACAACTTACCATACAACTGATGCTCCCTTAAGCATGACAACACTATTCACGAGTGTTCCTCGTGCTCCTGTTCATTCTTGGAGTAGATGAGGATGTCGTCCAAGAAGACTTGCACAAACTGATCTAAGTATTTCTGAAACACACCATGAGACTCATGAATACGGCTAAGGAATTGGTCAAACCAAAGGGTACCACCACAAACTCATAGTCCCCGAACCTTGTTCGAAAAGAAGTCTTAGGTATATCACCTTCCTTAATCCGTAGCTGGTGGTAACCTGATCGTAAGTCGATCTTTGAGAAGACTGTCGCCCCCTTCATTTGATCAAAGAGGTCATCAATTCAAGGTATCGGGTACCTATTCTTCACGGTGGCTCTATTCAAATCTCGGTAATCTATGCAAAGACGCAAGGAACCATCCTTCTTCTTCACAAAGATTACTGGCACACCCCACGGTGAAATACTTGGTCTGATGAACCCTAGATCTAACAGTTCCTTCAACTGCATTTGTAACTCACAAAGTTCTGGGGCCGTCATCCTGTAAGGTGTCTTTGATGTTGGCTCTGAACCAGGTTTTACCTCAATGGTAAAATCAAGTTCCCTCTTAGGAGGTAACCCATGTAATTCCTTTGGGAATACATCACTGAACTTAGCTAACACTGGATAGTCATCAAAGGAGGGTCCCTTCTCACTGTTTACCGCTTCAACAATGTACAACTGGCATCACTGTCGCATACATCGCTTTACGTTCATCATTGATATGAAACGTAGGGATACCTTCCGTTTGATTCCTTGGATCTTGATGGCCTCTCCATTGTCGTTAATGCAAAGAACTTTCTTTCCATAACAGTCCAAGAAAGCTCGATGTTCCTCAAGCCAATTCATACCTATGATGAGATCATAAGTTCCGAGGGTGGTGACGTACACTTTGACTTGTGTAACACACACCCCGAGATCCACTACACACTTATCGACACTAGGTCCTACTGCTTGCTTTACCCCTGAAGCCATTTCGACTAAGCTGAAATCGTCATGCTCGTAGGCTGCCAACCCACATTTGTCTAATGCATATGGAGAAATGAAACTATCTGTAGCACCAGGATCAAACAATATTCTAAGCTTGACATTATTGACCGTACCTGATGATTCCACCACAGTGGATTGGTGCTCAGCCTGATGGTTGTTTACTGCAGCCGAGATTTGGTGCCTACTACCCCCACTCCCCATTGGAGCTTTTCCTTCTCGATGCACTGTACTGGATCGTAATTCGGGACAGTCACGCTGGTAATGTGGACCTCCACATCCCCAACAAGCAACCTGTAATGGAGTGGGCGAGATAACCTATTCAGACCTCTGAGAGGGGTTCCTCCCCCTAGGACCCCTTCCTCTACCGGCTGATCCTCTGAAATTCCTCACACCCTGGTGAGTTCCTATGGCTGACTAGGGCACCACCCTAGTTGCCACTGATCTGTCTACCGCTGCGACTCTTGGTGTGCTCCTGTTCCCGTAGGGAGGTGGACTCGCATATCCTCCCCGAGGATAGCTTCGAGGGGCCTTCCCCACAAACCCTGATTGTTGAGAGTTGAATGACCTGATGGGATTTGCACCCAACATCTCCTCAGTGTAACGAGCACAATCTACTGCTTCGGCGACCGAAGTCGGTTTCCACATCCGTACCTGAGCCCTGATATTGGCATTGAGCCCATATACGAAGCGCTCAACCTGGAGTTCGTCATTGTCCAAGTAAGGGACATACTTCACTAATTCCATGAACCTCTCTTCATACTCCTCCACAAATAGATTCCTTTGTACCAAGGCATGAAGAGCCCCTGCTTGTTCTTCCTGGTAGGATGCGGGTAGGTACTTCCCTTTGAATTTTTCCACAAACAGTTCCCATGGAACCGTGTCTGGTGTAAGGTGTAGCTGCCTTTCTTGGTTTCCCCACCAGTTCAAAGCGGCCCCCTTTAGTTAAAATATGGCAAGTTTGGAATTGGATGTGGAGGTGTACTCCTGCAGGGTCAAGCACCTGGTCATCTCTTCCAACCATGACTCTGCTCGTATCCCTGATCGACCCCCTGAAAATTCTGGAAGCCTTATCTTCTGAAGCTCCCTTTTGATATCTTGATGTGGATTTCTTGGTACCGTATTCACTTCTACCACAGGAACTTATTCCCTTAGTGGAGGGGCATCCACCTCTACCTCCGAGGTAGCACTTCCTCTCTATGCTAGTCCCCTGAGTGTTTCGTTTATTGTTTCCAACGAGCGCAGCATAAGGATGGTCTCTGGCGATGGTGCTGGCACATTCGGCTCAGGTAATGCCGTAGCCTGACCTCGCCCCCAACCTGCTCGTGTTCTTACCATGTTTATCCCTACTACACGGAATAATAGGATAATTAGCACACAATGACATGATGACTAATTTGCTATCAAACTCAACAATTAATTCAAAAGTGCGTCATGACTAATTTTACGAGCGTTTTACTTTAAGAGCTATAGTTCAGGACATTTCGATTAGGCCATCTTGAGGCCACCCGGTACTAGACATATTGCAGTAGTTCTACGTAGGTTTAGGTATTGGACTCTACACAATCCTCATTAAGTCACCATCACTCTTTAACAAATTCGATTAGGGTTTACTACTTCGCTTCCCATTAATAATTAATAATAATAATTTTTTATTTTATTTTTTTTATAATTAAAATAAAAACATAACCTAAGTTTTAGGTCTAGCGTCGTTTTTATCAAACAATGTGGTCATGGGGTAGAATCAGTGTCCTAGTGATCAGCTCGTCATGCTGGTCTCCATGGTGTCTCATTTTCGAGATTCGGTGTCTGCTTTACCCCTTCGACTAAACGTCGAAGTTTCGACCGTGAACATTTTCAAGAAAGAGTTAAGCCAAATAGTGTAAATTTTAACTTACCATTAATGTTATCTAATGGTTATGCATGTTAATCAACCTATCATCTAAATTAACTAATTTATCTACTTAACAATTTTAATAATTAGATTACATAAGACAATGTAAAATAATTATTATATTAATTATTATGTCAATCATTAAATAAAAAAATAAAACAATTTCCTAATGATTAATTATCATTTATCATTATAACACTTAACATCATAAACAAAATGCTTACCACTTAAACTTCACAAAATTTAAATGAATTACATAACTGAGTAATTATTTAACTATATATATATTATTTATACATATATATTTTTTTGAATTTTACACATACCATGAGTAAATTTTCAACTTTTATTTATCACATGTAGACATATTAATTCAATATAATAATTAATTTTAGACCATAATTCCCTAAATTAATTGCTTATTTAATCACAAAACTCAAGTATTGCTTAAGTTGTCTTAATTAATATTTTATAGCCCACATAATTACTCATCTTAATGTAATCATGTTAACAAAGTTGTCTTAATTATACTTAATTACAAGATTACTTCTAATTAACTTTAATCAAATAAGAACAACTTATAGCCAATTATTTTATGTATATAATAATTTATATATATAATAATATATATATATATAATTTAATACTATGAATTATGAAAATATATATATATATTAGAATAATTAAAATTAATAATAATGTTTTTATGTTTTTATATATATATATATATATATTATAACAAATAAAATACATTAATAACTTTACCCTAACCCTACTATCCCTCGCAGGCATGAGGGCCACGTGCCCGGTCTGCGGCCACCTGCCCAGTCTGGTCGTCCCGGTTAAGACTAGGTTCCCTTACGCGGTGGTCATTTCCCTCCTCATATTTTTCGAGCGAGCTCTCTCCCATTCTCCTCAGCGAGCCCTGTTCTGGAGGAACCTTGCTACAGCTGAGCTCTGCTCTAACTGTAAGCTTTCTTTAGCGTTAGGGTGTATATTTTTATTTTATTTTGACTCGTCGTTTTTTTTTTATATGTTTGCCCAGGCCGCAGCCCTCTCAGCCGGCCATGGCCGCGCCCCTTCTGGGGTTGCTGGCTCACAGTCGTGCCGATCGGGCTACGCCCAGGCCGCAGGCCCATGGCCGCTGGCCGGGCTGCGCCCAGGTCGCAGGCTCACGGCCATGCTGGCCGGGTTGCGCCTAGCTCCCTGCGCACTACGGCTGCACCTTGTGGGCTACGCCCTGGGGCTGCGCCCTGGGGCTGCGCCTGCGAGCTTCCATGGCCGTAGCTGGCCGCAAGCCCAACTCGTCCATTTTTCTTTTGTTTTTTTTTTATTATTTATTATTTATTTTTAAAACTATGTTGTAACAAAAAAAAAATTGTTTATTTTTTTTTTTTGTAATGAGAAATAATAAAAAAAATAGTGTTGTGTTGATTTTATTATTTTTATTTGTTTTATATAATGTAAAATAATTCGTATATACATTTCAATTCAATTTTTTTTTTCATTTTAGTGTAGTTCAAGATATATATATATATATTTTTGTTCAAATAATAAATCTCCCCTTTTTTTTGTTTTCATATCTGTATATATAAAAATATATATATATATATGCTCTTTTAATTTCTTTAAATTTAAAAAATGACTTCGGTTTTTTTTTTTTTTTTTTAAAGAATTTTTGAGCTTGATATATATATATATAGTTTATCCTATGCTTCTCCAATTCAGCATTTTTTTTTCTAGTCACAAAATTCTATGTTTATTATATATATACACATATTTTATACAATTGCAGCAAAGATAACATGAGTAATAACAAGTTTTCACTAACTTGTAAATTTTCCTCCTTTTGCTTTGCAGGTCCTTAACAACAGTAAATTTTTGCACTGATTACTTGAAGTAATTACACCCAAAGGAGTCATTGTTTTTGTTTTTTAACCGTTCCATTCAATGTAGTGTTCTATTCAATATAGTGAGCCCTCTGGTTCCAGATTTGGAACCATGGCTCTGATACCATATGTAAGACCCCAACTTGGGTCTCCTTTAACTTTTACATACAGTCAGATATTTCAGTTCTGTTCAAAATTTCTATTTTGTTTCTGTTGTGTTTTCTGTTCCTATTTTTGTTATGTTTCTATTCTCATTACTAGTTTTGGCTGTAAAAAAAATAAAGTGTTTACATTTACCAAAATTGAACAATTAAAATTCTATTTTTGTCTACCTCTAACCAATTATTGTTGTGCAGGAGTAGCAGATATAATAACACAGCATATAAACTTTTGTAATTTACATTTTTACATAATTTGACAAGATAGAAATGATAAAATATACCTGCTGGAAAATAC
The DNA here is from genome assembly GCA_027924585.1 of Larix kaempferi. Classification (NCBI taxonomy): domain Eukaryota; kingdom Viridiplantae; phylum Streptophyta; class Pinopsida; order Pinales; family Pinaceae; genus Larix; species Larix kaempferi. Next base: position 576,940 of record BSBM01001603.1, on the reverse strand, counting down.
TTGTAGGTAGCTAGTAGATCCACCTTTGCTACTGTCCCCGTTTTCTGTTTCTCCTTGCTTTTCCCTGCAGCCAAAAGCCTTCCCCAAAGTTCTGAAACTCAACCAGCCCAAAACAGTCTTGCCACCCTGCCAACTGGCGAGGTCTCGCTGACCACCCAGCTCCAAAGGTACCCCTTTGGACCCCCGAGCCCAAACCGAGTACAAGCCCAAGCTGTTGTATCCCTTTAGAAAAACAATCTCCAACAAAAATCCCTTCTTTGCAGCTCTGCTCTCCTAATTTCTGCTCTCCAAAACTTCTCCCAAAATCATAAGGTAAAGCTCTCCCTTTCTTCCCTTGACTTCTCCCTTTATCCTAAGTTTGCCGACTCTTCTTCCCCTCCATTAATGCCTTATCCTCCCATTAATGGAGTCCCAACCCCCCTCATTACTACTCAGTCAGTTCCCTCCAACCATTCCAATCAAATATTCATAATTTAATAATCAGACAATTTAATATTCACCTCTCTTTATGAGGTTAACCGACACCAATTACAATAATCTTTTTTTTTTTTTTAACCATTCGTTTCTCATTCAAAGTTTAATAATTTTATTAATAATCAATGTTATATCATTTTTATAATAAAGGTTGGGGTTTGGGGTTGGTTCACCCACCAACCATAAGAGTTTTAAACTTACACGCTTCACCAATTTAATTTAATTAACAGTAATTGTCAATTGATTAATTACTATTACCTAATCATTTAATTAATGGTTTCTAATATTTATAATATGTAAATTCCCTCTAATTATAAATTCACTAATTCAATTTATCAATTATGAACAATAATCCTATCAATGTAAATCATAACATTATAAATGTGTAATTATATTAATTAAATAAAATTAACTAAGATTTAATCGACTTTACCTGGTTCCATTTTAATTACACCTTAGTTGTAATTAAACTAATTAACAATCAATCAAGCATTCTAATCACTTGCATTAGTCACTACCTAGGTTAACCTTAGCTTTGTTTATTAATCAACAATAAGTAATTATTTAATGGGAAATAATTAATCATTAATCAACATTATTAACCCTAATCGACTTTATTAACCTTAATCCACAATAATTAATCATTAATCTACATTATTAACATTAATCATCATTATTAACTTTAATCGACATTATTAACATTGATCAACAATACTTAATTACTAAACGACAGTAATTAACATTAAGCGACACTAATTAACATTATTACTCAATAATATTTCATGTAATTCATAATATGTAGGCGAGTTATGTAAGCGTAGCTACTGCTTACATTCCTCACGTAAGTACACTAAAAGTAATAAATCACATACATCAATCATAATCAAGGAACTTATTATTTACCGACACATGTTTTAACATAGTTTGCAAGGTACAATCCATTAACTAACTGAAATCCGAGTTACGACAGTTCATACATCACTGAGTTATAACACATACTCAATCAAGGGTTTTACACACATGTAGTTAGATCTTGTTTTCACCCCTACTTCAAGCTACACCCATTTACCTACATCATCACTAACTTCCACATCCTATCCTGTCCTCTGCTGGACTACCCTGAAATGTCAAGTCATGACCGGTTCCAACTAGAACCCGTAAACGGAAGTGTCGACTACCTCGACCAAGCTTCCCTAGTAGGAAACCACTAGTCATCATCACACACCTTGGGGAGCACGCCGTAGCACATCCCTCCCATGACTCTGGGTTTCGGGGATAAATGGTGGGTAAAGCCTCCACCCCCCTAATGGAACGAGGGACTATGTCTACTCGACATAACAACAGCGTTGCACTTGTACTTGGTCTGTCATCGTATAACCAATCTCGGCGGTTGAGTTTCCTGAAACCCTACCCCACCCATGTCATAACATACATCATAATAAACAACATAATAACCACACGAAAGTAAATAATGCATCACTGGCATACCATTTTATCTTTCGAAGTCCATGTCCCCGAGGCCCTCCCACCTCGTAGGATCCAACTATCACTTAGCCGTTTCAACCTGTAAGTCAGTCCTCGACATACAATATATAATATCGTGCATAAATCCTCGATATGTACACATATATTTCATCATAACATAACAACAATAAACTCATTCATTCGCCATGTACCTGGCATAACATTCATTATTTCAACATATAACTGTAACAGTATCCACGTACCCATCATTCAGCAATTTCCATATATTTGACATAATTAACACATGATACATATCTAAACATGACTACCGATCATAATACTATCATCACACACACACATATATATATATATCGGAAAAATAATAGAACCATATGTCCACAGTGTCGTCAAACCGACGAGGTCTCACAATCAAACAATTACAACATATAATAGTAGTTCAGGTAGTAATGTCAAAACGGGGTGTTACACTTATCTCCTCAAGCTATTGGATGACAGCCTTAATATATAGCCTCACCTAGGGAGAAGGTGCACAGCATCCTATAGCATGTTGAAGTGCTCGAAGTAATCCATCATCTATAGTAATTCTCATTCCCCTCAAAATATCAACATCAAATAGCTCCAATGTACTCTCCTCCAATAAAACAGTCTTAACAATAAAAGGAAAATCCATAAATTCAACAATGTTCTCACTCTTGTGTGGCCTCTTGTAAATGAGTATTTATAACAGGAGAATGCCAAAGCTATATATATTAGTATTGGTATTGTCCTTCTTCATCTTTTGGAGCTCAAGAGATTTGTAGCCTTCAAGTGCAATTGCATTCATCATCTGAGCAACAGATGATTCATTAAGTGGTATAAACTATAATCAGTCATATGTGATACATAGTATTCATCCACCAAAACATTATTGGGTTTGAGGTTTCCATGAATGATGGGTGTTTCAAGCCCATGTGAAGGTGGGAAAGTCCTCTAACTGTTGTAAGAGAAATCTTGTGTCTGTGAGCCCATGTGAAGGTGGGAAAGTCCTCTTACTGCTGTAAGAGCAATCTTGTGCCTGTGATCCCAACTCAAAGTTGGCCTCCCACCTTGAGTATCTACAAAAAAAAGGATATTTTTGAATCAATAAGACAATGAATTTTCCATATGGTTGACAATGGTTGACCAAGGTTGGCTACAGTTATTTGTGGTTGACCATGGTTAGCCATGTTCAACTATGGTTGACTTTGGTTGGTCATAATTAACTTTGGTTTGCGTTGGTTGACCATGGTTGACCATGTTCAACTTATTATATAACCTATAAATTGCTGCATCACAGCCGCCTTCTAAATTGCTGCACGACTCTGCAGATATGAAGTCACTATAAACAACATGATCCCTCAGGCCGTGTGGTGAAAGGAGGGAAGATTCGGGCAGTCTCTCCCGGCTAAACAGATCAATACCGTTATACATATTGTGTTGTACGTTTCTCGACGTCTCAGGCTATGGCCACCCAGAGCCTGAGACGTCGAGAAAACCCTATAGCAATATCAACATTCGAATTTCACACATTCAGCGGATAATATTGCCTTCTTACCTTCAGGGCCATATTCCCCTGAACCAATCTCGGGCAATATGAGTCCATGGTTGATTATCCGCTTGGAGTTTTCGCGTACAACATCAACGCACGGGGATTTTGTGTCCTGGATGGATTTTCCTTTTCCATTGATTTCTATACCAGAGATCCTAACTATGGGTTTCTACTGAGAAATCTCTAGCTTGAAAAGTGCAACTTTTAGCTTGAACCGATTGATCTTTCATCCCTCCTGCATGGAAACAGAGTTTGATCGCTTCATTTGCAATGCGGCTCAGGTTCCTTATGTGGCGGGATGGATCGCTTGAAAGGATTCATTCGTGCCAGGAGGGATGATTAATGAAAAAAATGCACGATTAGCAAATGATTTTTCATTAGGATGTCCACCCTCATGAAATCTACACCATTGGATCTTTATGCTTGACGAATTTTCCTAAGGTATATGCTATTTGATTGCATCCCCACCGTGCATCGTTAATGAAGGATTAAAAGAGCGCAGTCGCCCTCTATATGCATTTGTTCATTGTAGCGCCCACAACATGACTGCCCTTCATCTTCACACGCCATTACACCAAAATCAGAAACTCAACTCAACCCCTTCTACACCGTCACTGCTTGAGCAGAGGAAATCACTATGAACCTAAGGCGCTATCTCTATTCAACTCCGTAAAAAATCACCCATTCTCAAATTAAAAAACCCTCATAAGAATCTTAACGACATCTTCGTGAGTGGTTGCTTTGCATCAACCTCACTAAATTTGGTCACATGGATTGTATTTTTGAAACCCTAATTAACAAGGTCGGTCAATGTGAGCAGGACATGGAAATGGTTGGCAACATGCGGGAGCAAGCAGTATGTCCACTCAACTCCACCAAAAATCACCTAGAAATGCGTATCAAGATTAATTCTCTCGAGAAATTGAAGAACTTTGTACTTCACACGGACCCATTGTGTGTGATTTCCAACACTTCCTCTGAACTTTGTACTTTTTCTCACCCACTTCGAGCTTGTTGCGTAGCGCCTTAGGTCCCTATTTCCTATTTCGGATGAACAATTCCCGAACTGCAGACGTACAAGTAACGTGGTGACGAATGCTAAACGCGTGGCAGCTTTTAATTGGAGTTATAAGCGAGGAATCTATAATAGTGTTTTGAAACCAGTTCTCAATGGGTTGATGGTGATTTATGGCGTATCTTATGGGTTGATGGTGATTTATGGCCTATCATTTTGACATTTAGATGTTTCAGCGTTTGATGTTGATTTTATGGTTCCAAATCCCGCGCTTCTGTATTTTGCCAAAATATTCGGCAAAAGGGAAGCACCATTGCCAGGACGTTGAACACATACAGATTCCTCCTTACGTTGCTCCCAAGCCCATTGAGGCCCTGTGGGATGCTACGTCTCTGAAGTCTAAGCGCGATATCTGGGTGTTTTTTAGAGGAAAGATGGAGATTCATCCCAAGAACATCAATGGCCACGTATACAACAAGTAAGCTCTAGAGTAACTGTTAGTTGAGCTCTGAATTACTAGAGTTGTTTTTATGGTTTTCAATTAGTTAACGCATTGTATGTGATTTGCAGGGGAGTGAGAATAGTTGGAAAAATTTTGGGCATAACAGGAGATTCTACATAAAGAGGAAGCACTTCAAGGGATACCAGACAGAAATCCTGCGCTCTATATTTTGCATATGTCTGTTGGGCCGGGCGCCCTGGAGCCCTCGTATCATGGAATCTGTGGCCCTTGGCTGCGTCCCAATCATCGTCGCGGACAATGTTTCCTTGCCTTACATTTACCATATATGAGCTTTAACTTATATGCCTTACATTTTTCGCAGTTTGCTTGAAAACAAACATGATTTCTTACATCTACCTTATTGGATTTCCAAATGTAGATTGTGATTTCGTCCAAATCAGATGTTACAAGCATGCCACTCTTATCAGATTCATGCCCAAAGAGCTCATTATACTATCTTCATACATAATTCTCCTTTGAATCTACAAGATTCGAGTGCTTGATCTTCATCTTGTGTATCCAATTCTTCAATTTCATTCAAGTTTGCTAGAACAACCCTACTAGAACTCCGTTATCTGCTTTCTATTCTTGGTTGAATACTAGGTCTGTGTTTACTAAATATTCCTATGTTCATGTCTACATGTTATAGGAAGCTTCCATCACCTATTGAAGTTAGAGAAAGTTAATCTTCCTATGCTTGAAAATCAGTTGTATTATGTAGATGCAATGGAATTCTAGGTGCAGACTACAGTGACGGTTTCTTCCAGGGCATCACCCTCTAGCACACAGATCGAACAGTGAAATTTAAACCAAATCCCATTTGGATTACATTTTTTGAATGCTCATACAATAACTCTCTAAAAGATAGCATGCCTTGTATTGCCTGCTTTTGTACCCTATACAGTTGTTTTCCATGTGACTGTTGTGGATATTGGGGAACGATAGTAATATATTCCTATATATATTCCCATATGTTTTTATTGAATTTTTTTATTATTAAAATGATGTTTTAGGTTTTTCAAGTTTTATTTTTCATTTATGGAGCCAACAAGAAGTGATGTACTTATCATAATACAGTCCAATTGGTAACAAATGTATGTTCTCATAGTTTTTTGATTGAATTTTTTATTGTTAAAATGATGTTTTAGGGTTGTCAAGCTTTATTAATCATTTATGAAGTCAAGAAGTGGTGTGCTTAAAATATCTTTATTTGACATTGTTTTGGGGTTCACGTGGTAGGGAACACACATTATCCTAACTTGTTGGCAACGTTTAGAATGATTAATGTGGTCAAGGTGGAATAGACTTGACCGCAAAACTCCTAAAACATTTTCTTAATTTTTGGAACTCCTCCCACCTAATCCAAACATTTCATTCTAACTCCTAGTTTCCAAGCATGAGGAATATGTTTCCAAATTACAAAAATAAATCTCATGAAACTATGTAAAACAACCAATGTAAGGGATACATTATCTCGTTAAGGAGCATGCCCCCAAAATTCCAAAGTTTCCCCACTTTGAAGAGAAGAACTCTGAGGCATTTCCATGACTTTTTTTTCAATCATCTTTAGAAAAACTATAAAAGCAAAACTTTAAAATAAATATAAATATTTGGTTTATATTTTTATTGTTCAATAAATATAATCTCTAAAGTAAATATAAAGTAAATATGAATATTCAATTTATACTTTCATTATTAAAATAAATAAAATAATCAAATTTCATATGGTCAAATAACCACTCTATAGAACATCTTCACTATATGTTCAAATGAACTCCCCTATATGGAAGACCTCCACATTTCCTAAAATTTGAAAATATTTCTCCACAACCCCAAACATGTTTTCCTGTTTGCACATCTTCATTAAACTCTAAAAACAACTTATTATATGTTAATATTTCCATGATACTCTTTATTGTAATGCGTTGCATTACAAATTTAAATTAATAACATTATAAATACACTATACTACAGGACTCGGAAACAATGTCTACTTATACAAATGTAATATACGCACCTAAATAGTGTTTTGCATTCATAAATGAAAGAGAGAGAAGAATTACAATCCATCCTACCCATGAAAACAATTGAAGACGACATATGAAAATTTGGAACACACCCGAATTCCAACAACTAGGAGAAGAAATATAATAAAAGAAAAAAGTTTCATTCTTCATTGTCATCACCTTCATACACAACCAATATAAATTCTCCTTCCCTGTGAAGCGTCACCATTATTGATGCAGCAGACAGCCATCCATTTTCTCCAGCAGCTTCAAAACTTCTCAATACCTCGTCAATTGAACTCCTGCCAGCCATACCAAGAATTTCACTTCCGCGGATTGAAACTTCCGAGTACCTCTTCAATCAATCGAAACTAGCCAGAGCAACCAAATGTTTATGCTACGGACCTGACCAGCACTCCGCAATGAAATTCTCCCTCTGACAAGAAGAGATAAAGAGTTGGAGTATAACTTTTAGCTGTTTTTGAAGACTCGTTCTTCAACATCAAGGCCCTGGCAGCATCGAGCCTCGGCTTCAGTCTCTTTTCCATGCTCAAACCCAGAAGTCTCAAATACCTTGATGGGCACGGCCTCTTCTTTCATTAAGAGAATCGAACCCTGCTCTTACAGATATGAACCTAAACACAGATACTCGGTTCTTCCTCTACCTAAACTCCATTTTGATTAACCATCAGTAACACTGGAGGAGACAGCGAGGGAAACGTTAGTAACACGCCAAGATGTGGCACCTTTTAACTGGACAGTAGACGAGGAACACGTGGAAAATGTTAACTGGACAGGTAAGCGAGGAATCCCATAACAGTGACATGAGATCATATCTCATAGAAGAAATGTCTTCGACGTAATTAAAAAGAAGTAAAAAACATGCTCATTCAATATCGATGTCGTGCCTTTATAGACCATCGAATTGACCCAATGTTCATGTACTTTTTGTCGACTCAAATTCTCGTGTTCAGACTAAAGTTATTTATCCGGATTATAGAGCCATTGGATTTTATGGCTTCACTGAAAATCCATAGAATCTTCACAGCGAAGCAAATGATGAAGGAAAGGGTAGGTTGCATCCTTTTTTTCAAAATGGACAAGTATTCAAGTTTAGCAAGAAAGAGTCGGTTCGTAACTATATATATATATAATTTTATTTTATTTTAATAATTTTTATTCATTTTGATTTTTAAAGCTTTTTATTCTCTCATTTTTATGTTCCCCGTAGTTGGATATATATGGATCAAATTCGGTGATAAAAATACCAAATTTTTCCAGCGATTTGCAAACAGCCGGCGCATCTACAATACTATCTGGGATTTGAAGGACAATAATGGTGAACCCATATCGAATCTTGAGGACTTGCAGAGGGAAGCTATTGCACATTTCCAAGAATATTATAGGGATCCTGGAAAATCCACCATTATTGATCAGATTGGGATTATTAAAGAATATCCTCGTATATTCACTGAACAAGAAGGTATGGATATTATGCTCCCTGTCACCTTACTGGAGATACAAACAGTACTTAAAGGTTTCGCAAAAGACAAGAGTCCAGGTCCAGATGGCTGGACCATGGAACTCTTCCTGGAATTTTATGACATTATGGGACCTGACATCCTCGAAATGGTGGAAGAATCGAGGACTCTGGGGATGGTTGGTGGGGCTATCAATGCTACTTTTTTTACTCTCATACCAAAGATATCTAACCCTACTTCATTTATGGACTTTCGCCCTATATCACTATGCAACTTGGTTTACAAGATAATATCCAATATCATAGCTATCTGACTGAAACCTGTTCTATCTAGGGGTCTTTCATTGGAGCAGTATGGATTTTTGGATAATCGGCAGATCCTGGATGCTGTCGGCGTTGCTCAGGAGGCAATGCATAGTATAAAATCAAAAAAATTACGGGATCTTATTATGCAGCTTGATCTTACAAGGGCCTGTGATAATGTGAACTGGACATACCTCTGTTTAGCACTGGTTCAAAGTGGAATTCCATGGGATGCCATAAAATGGATATTCACTTGTATTACATTAGTCAATTATTCTGCATTGATAAATGGTTGTCCGACATAATTTATGAAATGCTCTTAAGGCCTTCGTCAAGGCTGCCCACTCTCACCCCTTTTATTTTTGATAATGATTGAGGGGCTTAGCAAGATGATACATAAGGAAAACGACAATTGGTTGTTCTCCGGCATTCAGGTATCCCCACATCACTCTATTACACACTCCTTCTTTGTTGATGATGTTATGATATTTGGTATTGCGGATGCTATGGAATGGCATCAGATATGGTAGATATTACTCAATTTTTGCAAGGCATCAGGTATGTTGATCAATGAAAAGAAATCAAAATTACTGAAACATAACTTGGAGGCATTGGTATTAAGTGAAATTACCAATATTGTTCCTTTTCCAGTTGTGAATTTAAATGATGGAACATACTATCTTGGCTTTTACTTAAAGCCAAATGGTTATAGAGTGAATGATTAGCATTGGCTGGTAAAAAAATTTGAAAATCGCATTTGGAACTAGCATTGGAGATGGCTCTCCAGTGGATGTCGTTTGACTCTTGCTAAGTCTGTACTACAGAACTTAGGGGTGTATTGGTTATCTCTTTGCAAAATCCCAAAATCTATCTTGTCTAAGATACGCCAATTGATCCACCAATTCACATGGTTTGGAACTGGTCGTTATGATGATGGAGATGATGATGATGACAAGGATGATGAGGATGATGAGGATGATGATGATGATGATGCTGATGATGATGAAGATGATTATGATGAGGAGGAGGAGGAGGAGGAGGAGGAGGAGGAGGAGGAGGATCATATTCGTCATCATCAACATCATCATCTTCATCTTCCTACTCATCTTCATCATCATCCATCATCTTCATCATCATCTTCATCATCATCATCATCATCTTCTCCATCATCATCATTATCATTATCAATGATAATGATGGAGAAGATGATGATGATGATGATGAAGATGATGGATGATGATGACTATTGGATTTACGTATTGATCTAGAGGTTTTCCAATATAGACCCGGGTTCTTTGCGGTTTAGCTTAACCAAAAAAACCCCTTCTCACCGGCCCTTTTGGCAACAGCCTGCGAACAGGCTGAAGTCTCACCCTCGGTGTATCAATGGAGGTGTTGTGGAATCAGGTTTCCAAAACGATGTGATGAGTTGAATGGGTGAATACACTGCGCAGCGCGCTATAGACTCGCACTGCGATCAGGGACTTGCACAACGACTACCTTCATCGTGGGTTGACACTTTTCCAAGTTACAAAGTTTGCGCACCTAACGCATCCACAGACTGCGCAGGTTAGGTTCTGCTCACTCAGCAGGATAGCACAATAGACTTATGCGCTTCCTGTTTGAGGATGGCCAATCTTAACAACTTTTCCTTAACAGTTAATCATACATTTACCGTCGTACTTATTTAGCTTATAACTGATGAAACTAGCAGAATATGTAGTACTGCGCACCTCTGGTGCTGCGCATCCAGCGACTTAAATGATCCAATATTTACATACACATGTGAATATTTATCAACGAATACATTCACAGACTTAGAATACTTCACATTCATCATTCATCCGGTTATGCAACACTTAACATATTATTCCCATTCTTCTCCTATGGCGAATACATATATAAAAGCATTAACATTACAACTGAGAACTAAGAATTCAAGCATACATTTGTAAGTAAACACATAATTGCAAACACACAAACAATCACACTACATAGTCTTTAACGTGGTTCACCCCTCGGATGGAGGCTACATCCACAAGAACTGTTGTTATATTTGTCTTTTGGGAAGGGTACAACAGTTCTTAGCCTGCGCACTCAACTGCAGACTCTCTTCTCTCTCAGATAGGTCTCTGCGCACTCAGCTGCAGAGCCTTTAAAATAGATTCAAGCTCAAAAGATATAACAATATTCACTAACCCAATAATGAAGAGTTCAACCCTTTCCCATGCAAAATCATGCCTTATTTATAGATCATTCCCATAGGCATGTCTTTACAATTCATAGGCAAAAACCCTTAGGTTTACAAAACTAGCGTGGCTAACTGCCAGCTTGACTGTCATCGTCGACAGATTTCGCCTCCTACTCCAAGCCGTCCAGCTCGGCCACTCATGGTTCACACGCTCTTCTGACAGTCGGAGTCCTCAAAATGGTTACAACTGCATCATGTCCTGTCCCTTTCTGCGTTGTCCGTCGGCCTGTCACTGTCAACGTAGTGGCCTAGCTTCTCAACTGCTTGCCGCCACTCTCTCTGACAGGTCCCTTTCATCTGTCTTTGTGCCCTAAAACAGGTCGCTTCCTCTGCTTGACCTTTCCTTTCATTATTTACCCAAAATGGCAATTGTGCGACATCTTCGCATCAGCATACTACGCAACTCTACCTTATCAATTACCTTTGCGCGACAATGCGCAATCCTCAAAACTGCTTCCATCCCTTGTTGCAGCACGTAATGTGTGATTTCCAACACTTGTATATTTTCTAACCCACTTGGGTCCCTCCCAACAGGCCCCTAACACTCATGTGTGGCGCGTCTCGAGCCACTACCACTTGTGGACTTTGGTGCCGCATTTTCCACCGTACCTAGCTTTGAAGTAAAGCTTTGCAGAGTACTTGCTAACTCTGCCACTATGTCTTTGGCTTTTTTCTCGAACCCTTGAAGTGTCTCCAGAGTTTCCTGTGAGATTTTTTCCTTAGCCACCTGCTCTTTCATGGTTCCCTCCGCGGCCTGAAGTTCGACGAACTGCTCGTCGAATTGCTGCATTAATTCCAAGCCTTCCTGTTCAATGGATTGCAACCTGGAAGACGTAGCAGCTTCTTTCTCTCTAAGGGCCACCAGCATTTTCTGCAACTCTTTGACTTCGTTATACTTCTGTATTGTCTCCTTGGCCGTGCAGTATTTACCTCTTCGCTTGTAGCGTCTTCCTGCTACTGTATCCACTGCAAATCTGCCTTTATCTGTTGAAGTGCGGGATACTCACTCAACCCTGTTACTGCAATAGTTATCTCTTCAAGTAAGTCTTGGCATTTCATCACTTCCAACGAAATGCCATCCATGGTCGCTTTCACCTCCTCAACTGGATATGGGCACTGATCTAGTGGAATAACAAGGTGCCTAGCCTCCAGGTCTGCAATCTTCCCTTTGTAGGAAGTCTCCATTTGTATCATCTCGGAAGTGAGGGACTCTACCTTGGCCCCAATTTTCTTTATTGTGTCCTCTACATCATCTTCTTCTGCGCTTTGCGCAGACCACTGAGACTGTCTCCTTCAGCTTACGACCTTTTTCCCTGGCCTTGCTCAACTCTTGCTTATGGTGAGCTGATTCCTTCCTCAACAGATTGATATCTTCAGTTAACTGTGTGCACTGATAATATGAGGAAAGGCCTCTCTCATTGATCTCTTCTCCAATCTTTCCGTGAAATTCATTCAAGTCCTCTAGTGGCAAAGACCCAATGTTGAGGTCAAGATGTGGTGCAATATTTACTGCTTCCTTAACCGCTTCATTTGGGTAAATAAGGTATCCTGGCTTGAGGTGCAGTACCCGTGGGTACTTACTTATAGTAACAGGTGGTCTTCTTTGTGTGCTTGGTCCTCTAGGCTTCCCATCCGAATCCGAACTTTACTGCCCCAGCCCTATCTGCGCTACCATCGTCTTGACCTCCTCCATAGCTTGGATTATGGTTAACTGCAGTTGTTCTTGTTTGGCTTCTTTTTTTGTGCAGGCCTCTTCCCACACTTCTTGCACTTTGGTTGCGATTGTCTCGTAGTCGTCCGGGTGTAGCTATGGACCAAACAGAGATTTTTCAGATTTCCTCTTTGTATGTCGGCCTTTTGGTTCTGCGGGGCTCTCAGTAACCTTCCTTTTTCCTGCTACCGTCTCTGTATGCTCACTCTACGCATCATCTTTTACTTCATCAATGGGCGTACCTATAGGTAGCCCCTCTGCTTGCTGTTCCTTGTCCTGTTTTATTTCTTCCTTTTCATCTTCCGTGTTCTCCTCATCGGATTCCTTCACATCGATTTTCTCCGAGAGGGGTTCTACGTGTTGTTTGTAGTTAGATGCATCATCCCGTGATGTGGAAACTTTCCAATCCGCATCCTATCACTCCATCATCTGCTCGATGCTTTCCTGATCCAGCCGATAGAAGCCTGGGTACCATAAACCTTCCTCTGCATCAGCCCTTGGCTGAATGTATGACCAATGCCTCTTCACCATAAACCACATGATGCATGTGTATGTGTCGGTCAGCGGTCTTGAAATGCGCGGTGTTGCCATAATCGCTTTGCGCAACTGGTGATAATAAATATAGAAGACTTTGCTTGTTTAGCATTGCCTAGACGCCTTTGGGCTTACCCATAGGTTAGTGAAGTGCGTTCCATGACCTTCGCCCGCAAAGGTTGGAACACCTTGATATCCATCTGGTTCCTTCTAGCCTACAAAGGCTATCAATACTATCAGCCAACTGAAATGGAATGTTGTTCCATTATCCTATGTATCTTCAACATCTGCTAGAAACTCATTCAGTAAATACTGGCACCAATTATAGGGTTTTCCACGCAATATACGAGATGCTGCCTTGATTGCGACCGCTGGTACCTTAGGCGGTCTACACTTGCGCAAAAGCTTTCCTACAAGCAACTGGGTAGTAAACTGCATGGCGCGATCATTGATATCAGCAGTTGGGAACCCACGTCCCTTCCGCACTACACCGAATTCTTTGCCACTTCGGCGCTCAGACCTCTATCCCGCACTCTCTTTACTATTAGGTCGGCAGGGTCCTCTCCTCTCTTGTTCAGGCCTGTGATTTGATGTATCATGTCTATACTGATATCAATGCGCTTGTCCAACCATACAAATCCTTCATGCACGCAAGTCAGTAACACATGCACCACCGCTGAAAACTCGATGCTCTTAGTGAAATGCGGCATTTGTAATAAGTTCAACAAGCCTGATGGCTGAATGGGCTTTAGCCAATCTTGGAATTCCAATCTTTCGACACCAGTCTGGGCATCCTTTAATCGGTTGATGTATCCGTCAGGTCTGAATTGTGGGAAATTTTTTGGCTTTACCTGCATGTTTTCAAGCAAGTCATGGTCATCCAGCTTACAACCCGGCACATCGCCCAGTAGGTTTTCCATGACCTTCACCTGAGTAGAAATGGTAGGGATCGGGATTTCATAAACAACGTTCTTTTCCAAGTGGACTGGTGGGGCGTCGTCTTTCCATGGAGGAATGTAGTCGGGCACCAGATAAATAGGGTGGTTCTGCTGCTTCATTGGTGCTTCGGCTCCTCCATGCTCTGAAGCTGGGTCTTTCCCCTTATTATTTCCTGCAACCTACCTGGATGAGCTTCTAGAGGAAGCTCCCTTTGTTGTTGTCATGGCTCCTAGAATTCCTGATTGTTCAAATAACCAGAATAGTCCCTACAAGTCGTCCTACTCACTCATATGATGCTCACTTCTTTCGGCTCTCTGGTAGCTTCAACAAGCGATGGAAAATAGGTCGTAAAGTGGAGGAGCGGGCGAGTGAGGTCTATTTATAACCTCAGCTGGTCTGGTATGTGGCCTTCGGTGGTTTTTGAGGCACTTGATTCCATATTTATTATCCAGCTCAATCCTATGATTTCGGCCCTGCCATCCAATATTTGCCATCATGCGAATTCTATTTCCTTAATTTCCGAAAGGTTGTTGGGTAGCCAGACTGTCAAATCCATCAGGTCAACGTTAACTGCTCAATCTTCTAGCCGATTTCTAGTGTTATATCGGTCACATCGGTCTTTATGGTGCTCAAAAGTGTCTCATCCGCTCTTAAATTTTGAAATTTGCAAGTGCTGCCAAATTGGTTAACGGCCCACTAACTGGCCGACAAATGGCAAGGTAATGGTTCCCGTCATGATGTGTTGGTGGTCTTGTGCGAAGGTGACTTTCGGACGTGCATTCTGATATATCTACTGCGCGACCGTGGTTCCGCCTCATCTGCGTGATTTGTGTTTTGACATGCGCTGCGCAACTTCCCATGATTTTCTTTTCTCTTTTTTCTTGTGCGCAGCTTTAGCAATGCTGCGCATTATATACAGGTTCCTCCTATTCCATTGTGTATAGGCTCTGTCCCATTTCCAGTGCCCAGTTTCAACTGTACCTGGCACTTAGAATTTTCTTCGTTCTGATCATCAAAGGTTATGTGCAACAAGGCTATCCCGATAGGGTTTTAGCCTGCTGCCATTGACTAAGCCGGGCAAATTGTCTCCTGTTAATGTGGCTAACTGAGCTGCGCCACCATTAGTAACATGTGCAATAGTATATGGGCCAAGCCAATGCGTTTTAAACTACCCAAGAAATTTCATAAACTTGCTATCATACAGGAGGACTAGATCACCTACCTGGAAAGACTTGTTCTTGATGTGGCGATCATGCCATACTTTTTCTCTGTCTTTCTGCACTTATTGGTGAAATCCCGTGATGAAGCGATCCTCCCCCAGACCAACTAAGTGTAGGAGTCGTTCTTCCAGCGCGTTGTGATCTACCATACTTGTAAAGGATGCTATCCTCAAACTGGGGACAATCTACTCCATCGACATGATGGCTTCCCGCCCATAGGCCAATCTAAATGGTGTATGACCAGTTAACTTCTTGCATGTAGTCCTGTACACCCATAACACCGCGGGAATGCGCAGGTCCCAATCATCTCTATTCACATTGCATACCTTAGTGAGCGCATTCTCCAGTATTTTATTGAATGCTTCCACAGTTCCATTTGCTTGCGGGTGATACGGTGTACTGCGTTGATGATAAATTTGGAATTCTTCTGCCAATACTTCAATAGTCTTATTCAGAAAGTGGGTGCCTTCGTCACTCATTAGAATTTTTGGACATCCAAACCTCGTAAGGATTTCATCGAATATGAATTGCGCAGTCGTGGCTGCGGTGTAGTCCCTTACCTGTTTTTCTTTTGCCCATCTGGTAAGGTAATCAGTAGCAGTAATGATATACCTTGCACCAGTTCTCTTCCCCGATGGGTTTATAGGTCCCACAAAATCAATTTCCCATTTTTCAAATGCCTGTAAAGTCAACTGTGGATTTAATGGCATCTCATCTCTTTGCAATGGCCTCCCTTTCCTCTGACAGATGTCACAGCTCTGGCAATGTGCCTTTGAATCCTTATGGATCGTCGGCCACCATAGCCTTGCGCGCAATATCTTCTACGTAGTAGCCTTTCCTGCATAGTGACCTCCTGCTGCTCCGGAATGCGCATCAGCCAAAATGAACGGCTTCTCATGCTCAAATACGCATCTACACAGTACTTCATTCGGTCCTAGTTTGTATAGATGACCTGCAATAATGGTGAAGTCTGCTTCCTGCACTACCAACTGCTTCTTTTGCTGCGTAGTGAACACTGATGGTGTGAACCTAGTAGTTAGAAACTCTATTATATCCCTATAATAATCATCAGCTATCTGGATAGAAAATAACTGCGCATCAAGCAGATTGTCTTCAAGGTTCGTCAGCTCCTCCCCCGACTCAATCCTGGATAGATGATAGGGTCCCAAGTTAAACCTGCCTAGCTTAACGACGATATCAAAATCATATTCTTGGAAAAGTAATAGCCATTTGCATATGCGCTCCCATAACACTGGCTTATTGACCAGGTATTTTAAAGTAGAATGGTCAGTGAACATGAGGAAGTGCACACTGAGTAAATAATGCCTGAACTTCTGTAGTGCGTAGACCATCGCTAGGCCTTCTCTCTCATTAGTGGTATAATTCTTTTCTGCAGACGAGAGCTTCCTACTTGAAAAGGTGATGGTATGGTCAATACCTCCCTCGCTGGTTGAGATAAAACAATTCCCAGCGTGATGCATGATGCATCAACATGTACGTGAAATGGTTTCTCCTAGTCCGGAAAGACTAGGATCGGCGCAGTGACAATCTTTTATTTTAATGTATCAAATCCTTGTTCTCACTCTGCGTTACAAATGAACGGTGCATCTTTCTTTAGCAGCTTCTCCATTGCTGCGGTTATTTACGCATAACCCTTTATAAACTTCCTATAATAGCCAGTGTGTCCCAATGTCGTGTGCAGCTGCTTGACTGAGTTTGGTGTGGGTAAGTTGAAAACGACTGCGATCTTTGCA
This sequence comes from Larix kaempferi, assembly GCA_027924585.1. NCBI lineage: Eukaryota > Viridiplantae > Streptophyta > Pinopsida > Pinales > Pinaceae > Larix > Larix kaempferi. The sequence goes on along the minus strand of BSBM01001603.1, from coordinate 559,699 downwards.
GGGTCAACCATCAAGCCCTATTTACAGACAATGTGTCCCAATAGAATCCCATAGGGAACACAAAAAACACACTTCTTTAAGCTCAAGGAGATCTTATGTTGTCGACACTTTTCCAACATCATTCTCAAGTTTGCACAATGGTTCTTTAGCAGGCCAAACACAGTCCAGTCATCAAAGTAAGCTTCTAGGAACTTATGCATGAAATCTTTGAATGCTGCTACCATGAATCTAGAGAAGATGGCGGGTGCATTCTTTAGACCAAAAGGCATTAATGTCTATTGGAATGACCCCCAGTCTGTCGCAAATGTAGTCTTGTGCCTATCCGCGGGATTAATTCTTAGTTGGTGATATCCCAAAAAACCATCCGTAAAGGAGTAGTCTTCATTTCCGCCAACGTTATCAAGCACTTCATCAGTAAAAGGTGTAGGAAATGGGTTGTGCATTGACGCATCATTTAGTTTCCTGAGATCCACACATATCCTGATCTCGCCTTTTGTCTTCTTATCTTGGACAACCATTGGACTTATCCACTCAGATTCCTCAACGGGCTCAATGATCCCTGCTTCCAGCATCTTGTCCAGTTCAACTCTTACTCTTTCTTTGTATCGCAAGTTCAGTCGATACGGCCTTTGCTTCACAGGCCTTGCACCTGGCTTAAGAGGTATTTTCATGACTCCTAAGTCTCCTAAAATTCCCTTCATCTATGTAAACTTGGTCAGAAATAGCTCCTGATATTCATGTAATGTATCTGCAATCTCTACAACAGTCTGATCGTCTTAGTAGTCCCCAATAGCTGCAAACTTTGGTTCTTCGCTGGTGCCAATGTTCACTTTCTTTGTCTTCATAGGTCCACTCATGTTTGGGATCTCTAGTGGAGGTCCCTCTACCTCATGTGCGCCTTCAGACTCAGTTATATTAATGTTGTGTGGGTCCTCCTCATCACTTCCCTCTTTTTCTTCGGCCCCCTCAGCTAGATCATAACATTCCATAGCATGCTCTACTTGTTCCTTCCAATCGGACTGTAGGCTCGCAGGTATGCTTCTTGCACCAAATAATTCCTCCAAAGTCATATTTTTTGGTGGACTATCCTCCCTGAATATTCATTCCTTGATTATTTGAAAAGGTTCATGTATAAGTGGGTTCTCATCCTCGAAACTGAAGTCCTTCTAGAAGTTTGCAGTCAACGTGGCCCAATCTGTGGTTCCTCTACGCAACTCTAGGTAGGTACCATTTCTTCGGGATGTCATCCTCCAGTGTGTGCACAAATAGATGCACCCATTCTGTATGTGGTCTCTCCCCCCATGCTTTTGCACAGACGTCAATATGTTGTTTCGGGTCTGTCTGTCCATTATATTTCTTAAAAGGTAGTGTAACTTTATCATCAAACTTGATCTGCATCTTGATTCTACACTGATCCCATGTGGTCAGTGCTCGCTTATGCACAGCCCACCATCTGCCAGGTGTCTTGCGTAATGCCATATCTAATGCTTGTAAACGATGTTCATCTGCAATAGCTACAGTATATTCTTTGATAAAGGAGTAGACATTAGAAAAACCATCATAACCACGGATTGGGCTTACCTCCTTTCCAATCCAGTGCAGTGACTTGGTAACCTGCGTGCATCTTCTTGCTGATACTTCGTGCATGCGACTCTGCCAATTTTCCAATCCTATGTCTGAGTCTGAGACACAAGAGCTATCGCATCTTCAGTTGAGTGTACCATCCGTCGTTGGATTAATATAATCTTCTTGGTTTGTAGTCATCTGGTATAGTCTGTCCAAATCTTGAGCTTTGGATTCCTCCTGAATCGGCTCGCTGCATCTGTCCTCGCCTGTAGGGTCCAGTGGCGCAATGACCCTAAAATGATTTCCTTCAAAGATCATCTTCTTCGTCTTCAAGTTTATTATGGCCAAGTTGTCCATAGCCTAGTCAATCTCCAGCAACACGAGATAAGGCTGACTATCATCGACAATCTCGATCACCTCAAAGTAGGCATGACTCTGTACTCCGTCAATGTCAACAAGAACATTGGCTAACCTCCAAAAAGGTATGAATTTCTTCTGGTTCGCCATTCTCAACTGGATAGGTGACCACAACAACTTTGGTCTCCCCATCTGCTTCTATGTATGCTTGGTTAATACATTTACTTCAGATCCTAGATCAAGGATGATTTCATCCATTCCATAGTCTCATATCTACACACTGAGCCTCATTTCTCGACTGCTTCTCTGATGTTTCTTGATCTAGTGAACTGCGCTATCAGTTATCTCTGTCTCGCTCTACAGCTCATATTGATTCAACAGTTTGACAATTCTACGATAGTGTGTGGGCTTTTCAATAGCTTCATGCAGCTCCTTAGGAACTGCGCAACGGAGGTGCCTGTCTATACTGCGGTGCTACTATTGACATAGGTAGCTGGCTTGTCCTCTACATACGGTATTTCGTTTCGCAACAGGATTCTCAGCAACTTAGGTGCCGATTCTCTAAGGATATCCCATGCTTCGGTAAATTCTTCCTTGTTATTTTTTAAGTCGAAGGGAGGTGTTTTCTCAGTAGCCTTTCTTATCCATATTGTTTCAAGAGGAGATTGTTTAGTGTTAGGATTCCCATATGTCAAAGCTTCTACGCCTCCATCTCTTCCTGTCATAGCGCCACTTCGCGTCACTACGTTTATACTTGGATCCGCAGGTCTCCTCTCTACTGCAATGAGCTGGATGTTTGGCTTTGGCGGCTCTGGCCACTTCCTTTTCTGCATTTCTACCTCTAACACAGGGAAGTCTTCAATAATGCGATCAAATGAGATACAATAGATGCATGTAGTGCATGGGTTCGTGCAACCTCTAGATACATGGCCTGCTTCCCCACAATTATAACAGATGACTTGTCCTCAGCCACGTCCCTGCACCGGACCGTTATTTATTCCTCTCCTGTGGTATCCTCCGCGGCCTCTGTATGCGCCCTGATCAGGCTGGGTATTATTCTATTTTGGTGGAGTCTCTTCCTAAACTCTGTACATTCCTCTGTACATATGTTCAATAACCTTTTTTCTTTCTAACATGAGATCAAATGCGCGGCAATTAGACTCATCATGCCCTACTGACTTACATAAATTACAATATAGGTTCTTAGATGTTCTTACGTATTTCTGTATCATGTGGCAATCTTCTGGCCGATGTCCTTTGGTTTTGCAAATTTCACACCATGGCCCTTGGCTTGGGTTGAATGGGTTTGGTCCACCCATGTTAAGGAATTCTTGAAATAAAAGATAGTGATCCTTAGTGTGTCCTTCTCCCTTACGGCCTGTACACCAGACTTCTTTTCTCTCTTGTTTTCCTTGCTTGATATCTTGTAATTGTAGTGTCAGGGTAGCTAACTGGTTCTAAATATGAGACATGCCAGTGCTATTTTCTCCTATCGGTGAAGTCTCCAACTTCATCGTGATCTCCAGGGCTTCTGCTTGAGATGCAACCTTCTGTTGCATTAATGGATTTCTAACATGGGGTAATAGCGCATCTATAAACCATTGTTTGTGCTGCTGTGGAGCTAAGATGAAGCTTACTTGGTCTAACAATGTCTTAAATTTCTGATTGAACTCGTAGACTGTTTCATTAGGTTTCTGTTTGATCTCTTTTAACTCTATGATACACTGCGACTCTGACTTCAACTTCTTGAATTCTGCTAAGAGTGTAGCCTTGATTTCTATTAGGGTTCTCGACTGTCCCTGAGAGTATTTCATGAACCAATGCAAGGCTCTATCTTTGAAGGTGGTGACGAGCTGCGCTTGCTTCACAGCATCGTCCTACACTTTTTTTACACTCCATATGGCTTCACATGGAAACCAGTGTTGATCAGGGTCCTCTAGACTAGTTCCTTTGAATATCAGCATCTTAATGTCCTCAGTCATGCTTCTTCTAAGTGGTGGAGGGTTCTGCGCAGTGTTCTGCGCGGCAAAACTGAATGTGGTATTGTGCTGAATGTTCATGACTGCAGGGTTATGAACTGGTTGGGTCTGTGCAATGAGAGGTGCGGTGTTCACAATTGGTGGATTCTGGGGCGTAATAGGATGATAGGTGGCAGATAGAGGTGCAGTTTGGCTATCAGTTTTAGATTCTATATCAATATCTACACGGAGCCCAAGTCCACTAGAATTCTTCTTATGTGTATACTTATATCTTTTCCCACTTCTTAGGTTATGCATCTCTTCGTCAGAATCACTAAAAATGTTATTAACCATTACAGATTTAAAACTTTACTTGTAATTTGAATATGCAACGGGTATATGGCATAGGAGTATGATATGCAGGGGAAATTAATTGTAAACGTTGATGTCTATAGCTTTAAATTTATTCTTTTGCAACTTATTACAAGAAGTAAAGACACGGACTAAGAGAGGATTAAGGTTTTCCTTCATATATGCCTATTTGTATTTGTCAATGCAGAAAATTGATTGGTTATTTTTATTGCCCATAATTCTAGTGCCTTGCAAGTTGTAGTTGTCCTCCAGTTTTGTTTTGTTTTGTTTTTGTTTTTGTTTTTGTTTTTATGGAATTTGCAAAGAAATTTGACAAACGTCACTTGGGTAATATCGTCTTTTTTGTTGTGTGATAAGCATTGTTTTTTGAATGATGTCTCTATATTTCAAGAATAATGTGCAATTTGTCGCATTATTGTTTATTGCTTATAATAATAACTACAAGGTGTTTAAATAGTGATTATATAGTTTTTTCTTTGTAGCAAGTATCCAAGTTTCAAGATAATATTTTAGCAATGGCACGGGACATTGCCCCCTCGTGGCTCTTGTTTTAAGCATTATATACTTAATATTTAATGTATTTATAGGTGAAATGTTGTAATTAAATAGCTTCAGAGAAGAGTTTTTATCACACAAATAAAGGAATCCATATACAAATTTGATGTGATTTAAAAAGATGATTATTATTATTATTGATTTGAGGAAATACATTTTAATAACAATATTAAATGCATAATTAATAAATATATATTATTCATAATAACAATATTAAATACATTATCAATAAGTATGTATTATTCATCCTAAATTGTGGAAAGGATGATAATCCACGTTGTAGCATATTAAAAAAGTAAACTCATTTTAATTTAAGAGCATGCCTTGCTTGTATAGACCATCAACCTGAGTCTTGATTTGTAACATATTGTACATATATACTTTTCCTCAATAGTTTTCTCACATTCCCATTTATAAAAGAAAATGCCCAGATCCTAAGACATTATTTTCCAGGTAACCCAAATCATACTAGTATATGCAATTTTATTTTCATTCGACTTTAACATGGGAATCTAATCATTTGAATGCACATTCATAAAAGTATATGAAGAGATATATAAATCACCATCAAAGATGTAATCACATTAGTCATATATGTACTTCTCTTTATAATATGTAAGCATTATCTTTAACACTTCCCAATATTTTTTTTGTGAAGCCTTTGCATATCTTCAAGTTTGCATCTCGGACACAACTATTTTTTTAAACCATTTGCATTTCTTCAAGTCCGTATTTGGGACACAATTATTTTTTGTGAACCCTTTGCATTTCTTCAAGTCTTCATTTGGGACACAACAAAAATTCTCCCTAAATTTTTAAGACTACCTCAAAATTTTTTATGAGTTTTAAAGAATATGGTCATTCTTGATTTGAATTTCAAGACTACCTTGTAATTTGTTACGAGTTTTAAATAATGTGGTCATTCTTGAACCGAACTTGGTGTTGTGTTTAGATGTAAAGCACGGTGATCCTCTATACTAAAATGCATTACCCATAATTCTTTTCTAGCATCCCCATTCCTAGAGTAATGCATCTAGTTCTTCATGTATGACTTTAAACTTTCCATAACAAAATTTGATGGCTTCCATAGATCCCCCATGCTTCAAGAACCAAAGCATGAACTGTGACCTTAACACAACAAATAGACACTTATGTTGTGAAAGGTTATATTCCCCATTTATCAAAATACATAGCCATGCTACCCTTGAAACCCTTACACAACTTTGCACAAGAATTCGTATAGTAAATATTACACTTTAGGTATATGCATAAATCAGCTTACTGTAATGAATTCCACCATTATTTACAACTAGCTAGAGAAGCCTAATCATAACCAAATGCTAACTAGCTAGTGGGTCGTATTTAATGAGACCACACTACATGTATTTAATGGTAACTACCCAATGGACCTTATTTAATAATAACTAGCATTATGGACTTAGTCGAAATTAAATTAAATGTAATGGACCAACTAGGGATGATGATACACTAACTCCATCTCCTACCAGACTCAACTAAAATCAATGGATTCAGTGGGCTAGTTTTACCGGAGGTAGGAAAAATCAAGCACTCTGGATGGGAGGAGGACTATGATAGATGATGATACCTTACAATGTTCTTTACTTGGATTGTTCATATATCTGCTCACAACTCCCACTACATGTGCAATATCTGGTCTTGTGCACACCATGGCATACATCAAGCTACCAACTGCTAATGAATAGGGAATCTTGGACATGTAATCTATCTCTTCCCGTGTCTTGGGACATATTTCTTTACTTAGTTTGAAATGGCTAGCCAAAGGTGTACTAACTGGTTTTGCATTCTGCATTCTGAACCTCTCCAACACCTTTTGTATGTACTCACCCTGAGACAATGTCAATTTGCGATTTTTCTTGTCTCTTGTTATTCTCATACCAAGGATTTGCTTTGCAGCACCCAAATCCTTCATCGCAAATGAATTAGATAGCTTCCTTTTGAGCACAATTATTTCCTGCATGTTAGACCCTGCAAGCATGTCATCCACATATAATAACAAGATAATATATGTTCCCTTCTCTGTCCTCTTGAAATAAACCCAGTGGTCTGTTGATGTATATGTAACTTCGGAATGTATTTCATTTATATATTTATTGTACTCATATAGAGATGTGTTATTCCTCTATACGGAAGTGTTGTCATTTGTATTGACAAGTTTTGCAAGTGTGTTAACTTGCCGATGGGTTATTAGACCACCGTGTAAGGGGTCGGCCCGATATAATGTAATATGTGGTTATTGTGCCAAGCTAGACAATTCGGCCCCATAAGGTTATTGGGCAATCAGGACAAGTATAAATAGAGATCGGGAGATCTCTATTTGGATCACTTCATAACTCACTCTTCCTTCACTCGGAAAGTGGCGCACATGTGAGGAGAAGGATCATCTGCTAAGAAGAGTCTATTTCTTATACTTTGGTTGTACTTTGTTTGTGTTATTGCTCTATCTATCTTTGAGGAAGTTGTGGGGTTTTTCACCTTAGGGTTTTCCCCACAGAAACTTTGTGTGTCTATTGTCTCTCATGATTTTTCTTCTTGTGATGATTGACATGCTTGCTATGATTGATATGCATTGATATACTGTACATGTTATTCTCTCAGTAAAGATCCTAGAGTATATTGAATTAATGCTCAAAATTTAACATGGTATTAGAGCTAACCTGAGAAGAAGACATTGTGTAGTGACAGAAACTAGGGTTTCTTGTTTATTGGGTTTCTCTCCATAGATTTTGGAAAAGCAGTATAGTAGATTGACTCTACTCATCAAGGAAAATCTATCTGTCCAATCAGAATTCAATTCTGAGTATTTTTAGTTTTGGCCCTAAAAATTAGGGTTTCCTCAAAAATAAGAATTTTTGAAATCGACATAGCTAGAAGCTCCTTGGAAAAATCGATGTTTAGAGCTTTGGATTGAGATTTTTGGCTGGGTAAATCTCTGGGAAACTCAAACCCTAATTCAGGGTCCTCCCTAGTGAAGCCAGGAAGACTAAAAGGCATTTTTGAAGGGTGAAGCTTTGCAGATCTCAAATTCTGAATACACCAGACTGATCAGCTCATCAAGGCGCATCTTTCTATCCTTTCAGAAAGTTTAAATTCACATTTTGAATTTTTAGGGTTTTTCCAACAAACCCTAATCTTGGACTAGATCCAGTTTTCAACAAATCAAGTGGTAAGACCTAAATCTTTTCTATTTCCATTTGAAGTACTTTTTAAAGATGTCTCACCACACCAAGCTTGAGGACAAGCTTGAAGGAGCTGATAATTTCCGAGCCTGGAAGTATAGGATTGGGTTAATCCTGGAAGAGAATGAGTTGGACCCATACATAAAGGAATACATCCCTATCCCAAAGGATGAAGAGGCTAAGATATTGCATAAGAAGAACTTCGTCAAGTCAAAGAGAATCATTGTTGATTCTATCAAAGACCATCTCATACCACATGTACTATCATCCCTGAAGACACCCAAGGAGATGTTTGACTCTTTGACCAAGCTATTTGAAGGGAAGAACATAAATCGGAAGATGACTTTGCGGAATCAATTGAAAGGGTTCAAGCTATTGAATGGAGAGACCATTCAATCCTATTTCTCCAAGGTCTCTCAGATCAAGGAACAACTTGAAGTTGTCGATGAAGTAGTAGATAATGGTGAAGTGGTTATGACCACTCTGAATGGCCTACCTAGGTCATGGGATTCCATTATTCAAGGAATCTGTGCAAGAAATAAATTGATCTCCTTCAGTAGACTATGGGAGGAATGTTCTCAAGAAGAAACTAGGCTGGTGGCCCGAGAAGAAAAGATGGGAAATGAAGATCAAGCCCTCACAGCACACACAAAGAAAGGAAGGTCAAAGAGGGAGCACTCTCATACCAAGAAATCTTCACACCACCATCAACATAAAGATAAGAAAGATCTCAGATGCTTCACATGTAATGAGAAGGGTCATTTTGCTTCAGAATGTCCCAAGAACAAAAGGAACAAAAACAACAAGAAGAAGAAGGGCAGAAAGAAGAGATATCATGCTCATGCTGCTGAAGATGATGAACCACCCAAGAAGAAGGCTAGAGCAAAAAGTGACGATGATGACTCATCAAGTGAAAAAGAGTATGTTCTGATCTCTGCTCTCACAGGTACTATCTCTCATGGTTGTAATGATTGGCTTATTGACAGTGGGGCTCTCAAACACATGACTAGGTTTAAAGAATCTTTTGTAAATCTATCTGAACATGAATCACCCCATAAAGTGAAACTTGGGTATGACTATCAATACCCCATCAAGGGAAGTGGTGAAGCCTCCTACAACCTAGATTCTGGAAAGTCTTTGAAGATGAAAGAAGTTCTTTATGTACCTGGGCTCAAGAAGAATCCACTCTCCATATTTTCATTGGATGCAAAAGGTATGAGGGTTGCATTTGTAGATGGCCAAGTTCTACTGTGGCCAAAAGGTAAAACCATTGATGATGCAGTAGTGATTAGAGAGCAAGAGGGAGGTTTGTATAAATTAAATGGGCAACCTGAACATGCCATGGTACATGATTCCATGGAGCCAAGTTAACTTTGGCATAGAAGACTTGCACATATGCACTATAGAGCATTACCAATTTCAAGTAAAGCTGTAAAAAGTCTTCCTGAAATCAAGACCAAGCATGAAGGTGTTTGCAAAGGATGTGCAAAAGGAAAGAACATAAAGAAGGCATTTTCAAGCAGTGAAAGCAAAGCAAAAGGTATCTTGGAAATCATCCACTCCGATGTATGTGGTCCGATGTCATCCAGTTCTCTAAGTGGGTATGTTTACTATGTCTCTTTCATTGATGACTTCTCCAGGAAGACTTGGGTTTAGTTCTTGAAGAACAAAGATGAAGTGTTTGATAAATTCAAGGAATTAAAAGCCTTGGTGGAAAACCAAACTGATAAGAAGATCAAAACATTTAGATCTGATAATGGTGGAGAATTCACTTCAGGTGACTTCAAGAAACTATGCAGTGAATTAGGGATTAAGAGGGAGTTGACTGCTCCTTACAATCCACAACAGAATGGAGTTGCATAAAGAAATAATAGAAAAATCATGGAAGCAGCAAGGGCAATGCTGCATGACCAGGATCTACCTATGCATCTATGGGCAGAAGCAGCTAGGACAGATGTATATGTGCAGAACATAACACCCCACAAGATATTGAACACCAAGACACCAGAAGAAGTCTTCTCTAGTAAGAAACCTGAAGTCATCCATCTCAGAATATTTGGTTGTCCATTATACACTCATGTCCCAAAAAAAAGAGGACCAATCTAGATCCTTCAAGAAAGAAGGGTATCTTTGTGGGTTACAGTGAAAGCTCAAAGGCTTACAGAATATACTTTCCAGGGTTCAAGAAGATTGATGTCAGTAGGGATGTGACATTTGATGAAAACTCAGCATTCATCAAATCAAGGAAGACACCTGTTGAAGATTATGAAGAACCTAAGGACACTAGATTTCAAGACACTACTATGACTGAAGCAACTCTAGATGTTGATCATGAAATTGAAGATCCGCAACAACCTGTAGATCCACCCCTTGAGAATAACTCTCACAAGAGGAAACCTGCATGGGCTAGAAATGTTGAAATATTGTAACTTCAAAGAATATTATATTTGTATATTATTTATTCCGGAGATGTTCCATACCTCCGATGTGATTATACTATAAATCCGGAGATGTTTATTCCTCCGAGTTGGCTGTGGTAACTAGGGTTATTAGACCCACCATGTGAGGGTCGGCCCAGTCAGTTATAATGGGGTATTTAACCTAATGGTTAAATACGAGCCTACATGTACTTGTGTAAAATACATATCAGAGTAGTGTATAAATAGAGGAGGTGTGTTCCTCATTTGATACACTCACACACTTGAGGATAGCGCACTTGTGGAGGAGAGGTCTACTATTGTGGAGGAGGAGATCATGTCTCAGGGTTTCATCTTTGTATATTGCTGGTCATCTATATTGAGGAAGCTTTGCTGGGTTTTCTACCCCATGAGGGTTTCCCAGGATAAATCTCTGTCTCTTGTCTTTATGCTGTGCTTGTTGTTTCTTCAGTGATCCTGTATATGCTATTATTGTGAAATGGAATGTAATGCTGCTATTTTCTGTCTTAGCATATTGAATTTTAACATGGTATTAGAGCTAACCTGAAGGAAGACAAGGTATGGCACTAAAGACACTTGCTTTACTTACGACAATTTGAAGGTTAGGGTTTTACATAGCAAAAACCAGTCATCGTAGCACTTTCGCTATAAATCCGTTTTGGCAAAGTTTTCGGATCTGAAATTGTTACAGGACGAATATTAAATCTCCAGGTACCTTGTGTCCAATGGACAACCTCTAATTCGTTGTACTTTGTGATTTATGATTTGTACAATATAGGGTTTCTGCCTCTTCCAGATCTGAGTCAAAATCAGGTGACCTTGGGGAAAAGGTCATATCTTGGGCTAGGAAGCTCCAAATGAAATTTCGTAAAAAGTGACAGGTATTACACAGTCTGTAATATCTCAGAAAACTTTTTCAAAGGCCGAAGTTGAACCAGTGACACGTGGCACGCCGTACAAGTTCGCCCTCCTGTATTATCCCATAAACAGGTCATGTTGCGACACTTGGCATAACTCTCTCTCAGAGAGTCCAATTGAGGTCAGACCTGTCAGGATGGAAATATAACAAGCCGAGCTACCTCAGAAAAATTTTTCAGAGGCCGAAGTTCAAACAGTGACATGTGGCACTCCGTACAAGTTCGCTCTTCTGTTTTATCCCAAAACAGGTCACGTTGCCACATTTGACATAACTCTCTCTCAGAGAATCCAATTGAGGTCAGACCTGTCAGGATGGAAAGACAACAGGTCAGGCTATCTCAGAAAACTTTTTCAGACCCTGTGGATTGAAAAGTTTGGAGTTACACCAGAAACAATCAGGTACATATTTCTGTCAAAACATAATTATTTTTGAGTACCTTCATTCATGGCTTCCGAAATTTAGGGCTTTGAAGAAAGTTGGAATTTTTGTAAACGGAGACCACGGCTGAATGCTACTCATCAAAATAGAAATTTAGAGACCAAGATCAGATTTTTTGGTTGGGCAGAAGGCCGGGCTTGATCAAACCCTAGTTCGAGACTTTGATCAGAAAAGTGGAAAATTAGGGCTTCTGTAAAAATGGGAATTTTTGAAATCTGTGACCATGGCTGGAAGCTCCTCAGAAAAATAGAAGCTTAGAGCTTTGGATCAAACATTTTGATTGGGCAGAAGAGTGGGATTCACCAAACCCCAGTTCAGGGTCACGTCTAGTGAATCCGGAAGTTTCAAAGGCAAAATTGAGGAGTGAAACTTTGCAGTTTTCAAATTCTGAATATATCAGTTTGATCAGCTCATCAAGGCGCATATTTCTATCCTTTCGGAAGTTTGAAATTCAAAGTTTGAATTTTTGGGGTTTCTCTAACAAACCCATATCCAGCTCCAGGTCCAGTGGATAGGGTTAATCCTAGAAGAAGATGGATTGGTCACCTGCATAAGTGAAGGAGTTACTATTTCAGAGGGAGATGAGGCTAAGGCTTTACATAAGGAGATTACAAGCGATCTCAACAGGTATGACTCATCGAGGTATGTTTTGAGATTTGTTCATGATTAAGTTTATGGTATGTTTGTCTTCATGTTATTACGGTTAGTACAATCTTGATTTTAGATTTGTTGTATCACCTTAACAAAATTATGAATGCATGATAGAAGATATTCATTGGTTAGGGTGTTGACACTTATGATTGTACTAATGCATTATGATGTTGTGTGAGGTTGATGTTGTCTACTAACAAGATACAGGTACATCACAAAAGACAAATCAGGCTCCATGACCATGAAAACATGAAGACAAAGACTCATCCATAATCTTTGTTCTACTTACGAGGTATGTATGACTTTGTTATATTATGCTTAACCTATGAGACATGCAGGTTCTAGCTCAGGATCTCTAAATCATTGAAGAGATTGTTTAGGTATGTTGTACATAACCAAGTAGGTATACTAATCCAGGTATGTTTCCCATGAATCTTACCTTGTGTTAGGATCCCTTATATAAGTATACTTGGAATGATTGGTTATGCTTATTCATAAAGTTAGTAATCAAGGGATTATGCATATTATATCTTTTATCTTGATTGATGATATGCATGAGTAAAAGAAGACTTCCCTGAAATCTTGAATACTAATGTTTATTAACTATAATCATGACTATACATTTTCAAGATTATTTAGTACTATAATGTTTTGATAGCATTTAGAATATACTAATGAGTGTATGTTTGTGTATGAGATCATGAGGATGACTCTTGAGCATGCACAGTGGTACAGAATGAATAGAATTTCAAAAGACATACAGAAGATCAAGCGGGAGGCAGCCACACAAACATAAAAGATAAGTATTTGAGTTGTTATTTGAAATAGTAATGATATTGCCTGTAATAGGTTGTATGCATATTTGTATTCCTATAATATATCATGCTGAGTGTAAATATTCATAGAACATTGAACAGTATACTACTAATATGCATATGATTGGTAAGTTGGACAAACATTCCATTGTTGCTTGTCTAGAATGAAACCTCTTTGCTGACATGCTGAGAGTTGTGCACACTCTCGATAGTATGTTCTGGTAGAGATGGAAGGCATCTAGATAGCCACTGTATGCATACAGGATATGGGAAAGTGTTGTGCCAAAGTATTGGTCAAAATAGTTGCATCACTATGTAAATGATATCTGTATGCATAATAGGTTATCATGTCAATATGATTTGATGATTATGAAGTATTACTAATCATGTACTTAATTTTGATTTGTAGGAAAGGTCATGAAGAATGATGGACACCGTACAAGTGGTGGATGTTCAAACAAGAAGATTTACAAATCAAACAAAATATAGAAGGCTCATGGCTAAAAGATTCTCTTAGAAAGGGGAAGAGAATCACGACAAGATGTTTGCTCCAAGTATGGTGTAATTAAAGAAGAAGTGTGAATCAGGTTCTGTATAGGTACCTAGGATCGATAATAAATTGATAAGCTTAATGATCACCATGGGTGATGTGGATCTCAACCTTTGCTACAAGGTTGAATATGATTTCTATACACAAATGACATGGATGCAAGAAGGAACTCACCACAGAGTTCGAATGATATTAAGGCTCATATTAGTAGACCCATCTAACGAGAGATGGCACAGATAGATATGCAGAAGATCATTCAATGCAGAAATGAAAATGAAAGATCTCAATTTGACGCTTTACTTCCTAGGTCTGGAAGTATGGCAAGGCTCAGAAGGAATATTTCTCAACCAGGGAAAGTATGATGAGAAATATGACTTGAGGTGTTGGAATGGCCACTCTTATGGATTCCAACTTGAAGCTGTTAGGGGATAACTCATCAGAGTTAGTGGATATAACTCTGTACAGTCAAATTATTGGGTCATTGATGTATCTAACATATACTAGATTAGATATATGCTTTGTTGTGAATACCTTGAGTCAGTATCTAGTGGAAACTAGATGTTTTCACCTGATAGTTGCAAAGCATGTGATGAGGCACCTAAAGGATACGATAGACTTTGATCTGTGCTATCTTGGAGATCATGACTTCAGATGGCTACTCAGATGCTGATTGGGCAGAAAGTGTATCAGACAAGAAGAACACATCAAGAGGATGTTATTGTCTAGGATTAGCCATGATCTCGTGGTTTAGCTGGAAGCAGTCTAGTGTGGCTCTCAGCACAAGCAGAATATATGGCTGTTTGCTCTACTAGTTGTGAAGAAGTTTGGCTTCAGGATTGTTTGACTTAGAGATAGAACCAACTGTGATCCTATGTGACAAATAGAGTTGTATCAAGATGACATAGAATCCAGTGTTCCATGATAAGTCAAAGATCATAGGGATCTAACAAGATATGACACAGAAAGGAACTATAAAGTTTGAATTCGTAACAGGTTACCGATGTACTAACCAAACCTCTACCTCGAGTGAAGAAGTTACCAACATACTAACCAAGCCTCTGTCTCGAGTGAAATTTGAATACTTTCGAGACAAGCTTGGTGTAGCTCAAAAGGACCCTCCTCGAAAGGGGGAGTAGTATAGTCACTGATGATGAGATTGTCTCATCGAACAACAAGGTCGATGATGAGGTAACCTGTTCTCTACACCTAGATACTTAGAAATATTTAGATTTAGGACTCGTATACTTAGAATACTTAGTTTTACTTATACATGCTTTTGATGTTATATGTATTAGTAAGAATACATGCTTTTGATGATAGATGTATTGATGAGAATACATGTGGGGATTGTATCATCCTTGAACACATGTTCTAAAGTGAGCCGTAGACGTATGGTCTCCAAAAATGAAGTCCTTAGTGGACAGGTAGGGATTGTATCATCCCTGGACTTCGGTCCCTGAATAGATTCGTAGACGTATGGTATCCGAAAATGAAGTCCTTAGTGGACAGGTAGGGATTGTATCATCCCTGGACTTCGGTCCCTGAATAGATCCGTAGACGTATGGTCTCCGAAAATGAAGTCCTTAGTGGACAGGTAGGGATTGTATCATCCCTGGACTTCGGTCCCTGAATAGATCCGTAGACGTATGGTCTCCGAGAATGAAGTCCTTAGTGGACAGTTGAGGGGATTGGATCATCCCTGGACTTTCAGTCCTAAAGAGAGCCGTAGACGTGAGGTCTCCAAGAATGAAGTCCTTAGTGGACAGTTGAGGGGATTGGATCATCCCTGGACTTTCAGTCCTAAAGAGAGCCGTAGACGTGAGGTCTCCGAGAATGAAGTCCTTAGTGGACAGTTGAGGGGATTGGATCATCCCTGGACTTTCAGTCCTAAAGAGAGCCGTAGACGTGAGGTCTCCGAGAATGAAGTCCTTAGTGGACAGTTGAGGGGATTGGATCATCCCTGGACTTTCAGTCCTAAAGAGAGCCGTAGACGTGAGGTCTCCGAGAATGAAGTCCTTAGTGGACAGTTGAGGGGATTGTATCATCCCTGGACTTAGGTCCCTGAATTGATCCGTAGACGTGAGGTCTCCGAGAAGTGGGGATTGTATCATCCCCGGACTTAGGTCCCTGAATTGATCCGTAGACTTGAGGTCTCCGAGAAGTGGGGATTGTATCATCCCCGGACTTAGGTCCCTGAATTGATCCGTAGACATGAGGTCTCTGAGAAGTGGGGATTGTATCATCCCCGGACTTAGGTCCCTGAATTGATCCGTAGACGTGAGGTCTCCGAGAAGTGGGGATTGTATCATCCCCGGACTTAGGTCCCTGAATTGATCCGTAGACGTGAGGTCTCCGAGAAGTGGGGATTGTATCATCCCCGGACTTAGGTCCCTGAATTGATCCGTAGACGTGAGGTCTCCGAGAAGTGGGGATTGTATCATCCCCGGACTTAGGTCCCTGAATTGATCCGTAGACGTGAGGTCTCCGAGAAGTGGGGATTGTATCATCCCCAGACTTAGGTCCCTGAATTGATCCGTAGACGTGAGGTCTCCGAGAAGTGGGGATTGTATCATCCCCGGACTGCGGTCCCTGAATTGATCCGTAGACGTATGGTCTCCGAGAAGTGGGGATTGTATCATCCCCGGACTTCGGTCCCTGAATTGATCCGTAGACGTATGGTCTCCGAGAAAGTGATTTTTGATGTGGTTACTTGTATCGGTAGGATACTTGTATTGATGATGTGGTTACTTGTATCGGTAGGATACTTGTATTGATGATGTGGTTACTTGTATCAGTAGGATACTTGTATTGATGATGTGGTTACTTGTATCGGTAGGATACTTGTATTGATGATGTGGTTACTTGTATCGGTAGGATACTAGTATTGATGACATGGTTACTTGTATCGGTATGGATACTTGTATTGATGATGTGGTTACTTGTATCGGTAGGATACATGTATTGATGACATGATTACTTGTGTCAGTATGGATACTTGTATTGATGATATGTATACTTGTATTGGCATGAATACTTGTACTAATGATGTGGATACTTGTATTGTTATGGATACCTGTGTTGATGACGATGCTGACGATCGTGTGATGACGATACTAATGATCGTGTGATGACGATGCTGATGATCGTGAGATGACGATGCTGATGATCGTGTGATGACGATGCTGATGATCGTGTGATGACGATGCTGATGATCGTGAGATGACGATGCTGATGATCGTGTGATGACGATGCTGATGATCGTGAGATGACGATGCTGATGATCGTGTGATGACGATTCTGATGATCGTGTGATGACGATGCTGATGATCGTGAGATGACGATGCTGATGATCGTGTGATGACGATGCTGATGATCGTGAGATGACGATGCTGATGATCGTGTGATGACGATGCTGATGATCGTGTGATGACGATGCTGATGATCGTATGATGACGATGCTAATGATTGTGAGATGACGATACTGATGATCGTGAGGATCCAGATGTTGATGTTGTTGTAGTTGTTCGAGTGCTGCAGAAGATAAAGACTCAGTACTGAAGATGTTGATGTTCCAGTATTGAAGATGTTCCAGTAACTGCTTGAGTTACTGATGATGTTGAGAAAATCTTCCAATGATTTATAGATGTATCATGTATGATGTTGATGACTCCTTGCTCGTGCAGATACTGTTATAATATCCTTCTTGTTAAGGGGGAGTGTTGAAATATTGTAACTTCAAAGAATATTATATTTGTATATTATTTATTCCGGAGATGTTCCATACCTCCGATGTGATTATACTATAAATCCGGAGATGTTTATTCCTCCGAGTTGGCTGTGGTAACTAGGGTTATTAGACCCACCATGTGAGGGTCGGCCCAGTCAGTTATAATGGGGTATTTAACCTAATGGTTAAATACAAGCCTACATGTACTTGTGTAAAATACATATCAGAGTAGTGTATAAATAGAGGAGGTGTGTTCCTCATTTGATACACTCACACACTTGAGGATAGCGCACTTGTGGAGGAGAGGTCTGCTATTGTGGAGGAGGAGATCATGTCTCAGGGTTTCATCTTTGTATATTGCTGGTCATCTATATTGAGGAAGCTTTGCTGGGTTTTCTACCCCATGAGGGTTTCCCAGGATAAATCTCTGTCTCTTGTCTTTATGCTGTGCTTGTTGTTTCTTCAGTGATCCTGTATATGCTATTATTGTGAAATGGAATGTAATGCTGCTATTTTCTGTCTTAGCATATTGAATTTTAACAAGAAAGCTCATTCAAGATGCAAAAAGATATGGCATTTAAGAAGAAGAACACAGGGCAAAGAAGTGAACTAGATCACATACCAGCTATGTTGCTTTACTCTGCGATATCATGAATAAAGAACCTTCCAGTTATGAAGAAGCAGCAGAAAAGAAAGAATGGAAGGGTGCCATGGTCGAGGAATACCAATCAATAATGAAGAATGATGTTTGGGATGTAGTCCCAAGACCTGAAGGGAACTCTGTTGTGACTTCCAAATAGATCTACAAAATCAAGCATGCTGTAGATGGCAGCATAGAAAAATACAAGGCAAGATTCATAGCTCGTGGCTTCTCTCAGAAAGAGGGAATAGATTATGTAGAAACTTTTGCTCCTGTATCCAGGTACACTTCCATCATATCAGTACTTGCTCTAGCTGCAGTGGTGAAATGGAAGATACACTAGATGGATGTCAATATTGCTTTCTTGGATGGTGTAGTTGAAGAGGAAGTATATGTGGAGCAGCCACTCGGTTTTGAAATACATGATAGGGAGTCATATGTGTGCAGATTGAGGAAAGCCTTGTATGGCTTGAAGCAAGCTCTTAGGACTTGGTATGGTAGGATGGACAATTTCCTATCTAGTTTGGGCTTTACCAAGAGTAAAGTGGATTCCAACCTTTACTACAAGGTTGAGGAAGGAAATCCTATGATACTACTCCTATATGTGGATGACTTATTTGTAACAGTAGATGATAGATTGATTGCTGATACAAAGAGGAAGCTTGCTTCTGATTTCGATATGAAGGACTTGGGGATGATGCACTATTTTTTAGGTATGGAGGTGTGGCAGAGTGCAGATGGGATCTTCCTTGGACAAGGGAAGTATACAGTAGATATCCTGAAGAGGTTCAGAATTATGGATTGCAAGGCCATGGCCACACCTATGGCATCGAACTTGAAGCTTCTATGTGACGCTTCATCTGAGCCGGTTGATGTCTCCTTGTATCATCAGATGATTGGGTCCTTGATGTACCTAATGAACACAAGACCTGCTTTGCGGTGAACACATTGAGCCAGTTCCTGACAGATCCAAGGAGTGTTCACCTGGTTGCTGTAAAGCATATTCTGAGGTACCTAAAGGGTACAATTGATTATGGGCTCAAGTATGATGCGAATCAAAATTTTAACCTGTAGGGTTATGTTGATTCAGATTGGGCAGGCGGTTCTGCAGATAGGAAGAGCACATCTGGGTGCTGCTTCAGTATGGGATCAGGTGTGATCTCTTGGTTTAGCAGAAAGCAGTACTGCGTAGCACTGAGTACAGCCGAGGTAGAGTATGTTGCAGCCTGTTTGGCTAGTTGTGAGGCAGTATGGATTTGGAAGCTACTGTCTGAGTTATTTGATCTACCGCTGGAGGCTACTGGTATCTTTTGTGACAACTAGAGTTGTGTGAAGTTGTCTGAGAACCCGGTGTTCCATGACAGGTCGAAACACATAGAGATCAAATATCACTATATCCGGGATATGGTGCAGAGGGGAGCAGTGAAGCTCCTATATGTTACGACGGATGAGCAGATTGCAGATGTGCTGACGAAGCCACTATCCAGAGTGAAGTTCGAGTACTTCAGAGAGAGGCTTGGTGTTCTTCAGATTGTTGACACTTCGAGGAAGAAGTGATGGGCACATTTGCAGGAGCCATTTCGAGCATGGTGACAGGAGGATCTTTCCATAGCTGTGGATGTAAGCGTTGGATGATGAGCATCAGGACGATGTTCGAGTTTCTGCTCTGTATGATCAGTTGGATCATTTATATGTATATGTATGTACGCATCATATTGATGCTGGATATGATCAGTTGGATCATTTATATGTACATGTATGTATGCATCATGTTGGATGCTGGATATGATCAGTTGGATCATTTATGTATGTATGCATCATGTTGGATGCTTGACCATGTATCTGTATATGTATCAAGTGGATACGATTGTATGATCAGGTAGATCATGTATGTTGATATATATTAGGTAGATACATTGTATGATCACGTGGATCATGTATTTGTGTATGTATCAGGTGGATACATTATATGATCAGGTGGATCATGTATGATGATATGTATCAGGTGGATACTTGGTATGCATCAGGTAGATGCATTGTATGATCAGGATGATCATGGATGACGAGCTTCAGGATGTTGCTCCATATATGCATCAGGACAATGCCATGATGAGTATCAGGACAATACTCTAGATGATATGAATCAAGATGATGCTATGCTGATGATCAGAATGATCATATGTATTAGGTGGATACATTGCATAATCAGTTGGATTATGTGTGATGAGTTTCGAAGACACAGATGTGCAGTGTCTTTCCGACATGGTGGTAGATGTGTTCTCCCGTATGCGTTGATGTAAGTGTAGAGCCTTTTTGACATGGTGATAGATGTGTTCTCCCATGTGCATTGATGTAAGTGCAGTGCCTTTCCGACATGGTGGTAGATGTGTTCTCCCATGTGCGTTGATGTAAGTACAGAGCCTTTCCGACATGGTGGTAGATGTGTTCTCTCATGTGCATTGATATAAGTGCATAGCTTTTTCTGACACGGTGGCAGATGTGTTCTCCCATGGTTGTTGATGTAAGTGCTGTGAGCCTTTCACGGATGGTGGTAGGTTGGTCCTCCCATGCCGATGAGTATAAGTGCTGTGTGTGCATCTGGGATGTGCTTTGTGATACTCTGTGGTCATGGATAGGTTGTGCAGATAAGCATATAATAGCGCCCTGGGAGATTTGCAGATGCTCTTGCTAGGTTTTGCCGCTAGCATATAATAGCTCCCTAGGAGATCTGGCAAATGCTCTTGCTAGGTATTGCTTGGTCACATGTAATAGCTCCCTGGGAGATCCGATAGGTTGAGCAGTGTGCTCGTAATCAGTCCTGGGATGCTCTTGCTAGGTTTTGTTGACGCACGTAATAAAGTCCTGAGGATTCCACAGTATGGCCAGTGATGATGAAGACCTACAGGTGGTGGGCCTACATCCAGTATGAAAAAGGACTGGCTCTGTAGAACTTCCTATGACGAGTATATTCAAAGATTGGTTGAGATAGCAGCAGTGACGATGACGATGATCTAGAGAAGAAGACTTGTGCTAGCAGATCTGTGTCAAGAAATACCTTCCTAGTTAAGAGGGAGTGTTGATGTATATGTAACTTCGGAATGTATTTCATTTATATATTTATTGTACTCCTATAGAGATGTGTTATTCCTCTATACAAAAGTGTCGTCATTTGTACTAACAAGTGTTGCAAGTGTGTTAACTTGCCGATGGGTTATTAGACCACCTTGTAAGGGGTCGACCCGATATAATGTAATATGTGGTTATTGTGACAAGCTAGATAAGTCGAACCCATAAGGTTATTGGGCAATCAGGACAAGTATAAATAGAGATCGGGAGATCTCTATTTGGATCACTTCAGAACTCACTCTTCGTTCACTCGAAAAGTGGCGCACATGTGAGGAGGAGGATCAGCTGTAGGAGGAGTCTATCTCTTGTACTTTGGTTGTACTTTGGTTGTGCTATTGCTCTATCTATCTCTGAGGAAGTTGTGGGGTTTTTCACCTTAGGGTTTTCCCCATGGAAACTCTGTGTGTCTATTGTCTCTCATGTTTTTGCTTCTTATGATGATTGACATGCTTGTTATGATTGATATGCATTGATATACTATACACGTTATGCTCTCAGTAAAGATCCTAGAGTATATTGAACTAATGCTCAAAATTTAACATGGTCAGAATGACATCTACTATAACTTTGTTCTGTCATAAACCTGTCAAATTTTAAATACCACTGCCTTGGAGCTTTCTTCAATCCATATAATCTCTTTTTCAACCTACACACCCAATTCTCCTTCCCTTTCACCTCATACCCTTGTGGCTGCTGCATATATATCTCTTCCTCCAAATCCCCATGAAGAAAGGTTGTTTTTACATCTAACTGTTCAAGATAAAAATCTTCTACCGCCACTAGACTTAAAATAGTCCTAATTGAAGTCATCTTAACAACAGGAGAAAATATTTCATCAAAATCTATACCTTTCTTCTGTGCAAACCCTTTTACAACAAGTCTGGCCTTGTACCGCTTCTTACCTCCTTCTTCTTCCTTCAACCTATAAATCCATTTGTTTTGCAATGTTCTTTTACCAACAGGAAACTAAACCAAATCCAAAGTTTGGTTTCTTACCAGTGAGTCCATCTCCTCATTCATGCCTAGGTCCCACTTCTTTCTAGTTTCCACCTACATTGCTTCTTCATAAAATTATGGTTCACTAGAATCAGTCATCAATAAATAATAAATTGAAGGTGAGTATCGTTTAGGGAGTCTACTTAACCTGGTCTATCTTCTTACACTTGCAGGAGTTTCAGGTATTTGCTGTTGTTCTTGATTTTGTGGCACCTTTGGAACTTCATTTTCTTCAATTTATCAAGTATTGTGTACTCTGTGTTTTCATTTTCTTGTTTCTTTCCCTGCAACTGATCTTTATACATAACCTTTACATTGAATATTACATCTCTACTCCTAATGATTTTGTGATTTTCATAATCCTATAAGCGATAGCCAAAATCATCAACCCCATATCCAATAAAGGTACATTTCTTGGATTTAGCTTCAAGCTTTGTTCTAGTTTCTTTATCAATATGGACAAATGCTTCACAACCAAAAGTTCTCAGAAATGAGTAGTTTACCTTTTTACCTATATATACCTCCTATGGAATACCACCATCCAAAGCACTTGAAGGCCATATGTTTATTAAATAAACAACAGTATTTACAACATCTTCCCAAAACTGTAAGGGCAACCCTGCATGCAATCTCATACACCTTGCATGCTCCATGATCATTCTATTCATCCTTCTTGATACACCATTTTCTTGTGGTGTTCTTAGGACTGTCTTCTCTCTACGAATCCCATGGTATGAATAGTAACTATCAAACTCCTTGTTGCAGTACTCACCTATATTATCAGATCTAAGACACTTCAATCTTTTCTTGTCTCATTCTCAACCAAAGCTTTCCACTTCTTAAAAGTAGCAAACATATCAGATTTTTGTCTAATGCAATAAGCCCAAGTTTTCCTAGTTGCATCATCAATAAATGTAACATAATAATTAGAGTCACCAAGAGATTGTACCTGAGTCGGTCCCCATACATCTATATGCACAGGTTCTAACTTTTCATTCTTTTTCTGTTTCCCAACCCTGAGAAATCTAACTTTCTTATGTTTTCCATAAACACAGTTCTCACATAATTCCAAACTTACCTGCTTCAAATATGGAAGCAACTGCCTTGAGTGGAGAATCTGCATCCCCTTCTCACTCATGTGTCCAAGTCTATGATGCCACAATGTTGTATCTGTTCATGTGGAAGCTAAAGAGATAGAATGGTTAGTATTATGAGGACATAAATGCATCATACCTACCATGTCTCATTTTGCTATCACCATTGATAGACAATCGCCATTTCCCAACTGCCCTGTTGAGATCACATTTCTTTTCATAGCAGGATTATGCCTAACATCTTTCAACAGCCATTCAATTTCATTCTTAAATTTTATCCATACCTTACCCATTCCAACAATTTTACATGGCTCATCATCACCCAATAAGACATGTCCAAAATAGCCTGGAACATAATCATAAAAATACTTTCTATGGGGTGTAGCATGACATGAAGCTCCTGGATCTACTACATAGTAATCACTAGTATTATCTAATGCAAGAATCAAAGCATATTGTAAAACATCACCTATTACATTTGCTTCCTGAGTAGTCTCATGTTGTCCATCTCTTTTCTTCGTTAGATATATACAGTCTTTCTTCAAATGTCCTTTCTTTCCATAATTCCAACACTCTATTTTTCCCAATCTGGATTTGGATCTGCCAAATTTAGACTTGATGCGATTACCTTAGCTCTTTCCTCTCTCCTTTTGTCTTCCCCTGCTCTCCATGGTCAATGCATTACCTGATGTCTCACCTGTGCTTTTTCTTCGCATTTCCTCGCTAAGAATAACACTAACAACATCATCAAATATCAAGGTGTTTGAACCAGAGACAGAGTTACTTACAGCCACGACCAAGTCATTCCAGCTTTCTGGCAATGAACACAAGATTAGAAGAGCCCTAACCTCATCATCAAAGTTCACACTTACTGAACTTAGTTGATTTGTAACAATATTAAATTCATTTAAATGATCAGCAACAGATCCACCTTCAGACATCTTCATATTAAATAAATGCTTCATTAGAAATACCTTATTGGAGGCCGAGGGTTTTTCATACAACTTACCCAATGTGCTCATCAAACCATCCATTGTCTTTTCTTTTGAGATATTGAAAGCCACCGACGAAGCCAGGCATAGTCATATTGCTCCCAGTGCCTTTCTGTCAAGAACCTCCCATTCTTCGTCCTTCATAGTCGTCGACTGCTTTGCTCTTCCTCTCAACAGTAGTAATAGATCCTTCTGGTACAGATAGTCCTCCATTTTCATCTTCCATAACTGGTAGTTTTGTCCATTAAATTTCTCAACCTTAAACTTTCTTTCTTCTGCCATTGCTCCCACTCGAACCAGAAACCTTAGTTTCCTGTGGGTTTATCTGCCAAATAGACCTTTGGCTCTGATACCAATTGTTAAAAAAACAGGATCGCAGAGCAATGACAATAAACATAAATGCAAATATAATCACACAAACACATTACAAGAGAGACACCAATATACCGTGGTTCACCCAAGATGGGCTACGTCCACACAGAAATTGCCAGTCCTTATTATTATACCATCCAGTAAAGTGAAGGGATACAACCCGCAGCACAGCCACTGCAATTTCCTCTTCACACTCTCTCAGTCTCTCTTGCACGATCTCAGAGATCTTTACAATGTACAATAACTAATACATAAACCCTAGCTGTATTACAATGTCTTTCTTTTAAAGGGGAAATACAATGGGAAAATACCACGGGTTACCCAAAACCATGGGCTCACAATCTATTGGTGCAAAAAAACCCATAACAAAAATTTCTTTCGGGGGCGCCGCGCGTGCGCAGGCCGAGATCATAGCCAAACCTGGTGATAAGTAAACTTGCATTTGCCAATAACAATCTATGATGGCTATTCTCACTTAGAATTTAAGAGTTATGATCAAATTTTTCATCTTATATAAAAAACCATTATATCTTATTCTTTTCAAAATCTCACATCGAAATTGCTTCTCATATCTGAAGGTTGATTGTTAGCAATTCAATTGAATTAGCAATGCTTTTTTAAGTTTTCGAATAATCGAAATGTGTCACAATAGTCCTATAGAGGGACGTCCACGTCGGGGAGTGAGAGAAACACACCACTTGTTTCCTTCACTGCGTCGGTGGACAACGGCTCAAATTTGTGTCGATAGCTCCACTTTGAAAAATACAAATCACTTCAATGGGATTTTCGTACCTTACAAGTCAAGTTGACGGGTGAATCTTCAACCCATCAAAGTAGAAAACAAAACAAAACAATTTGCGCTTCCACCAAATAAAACAAAACAATTTGCGCTTCCTCACGCAAGAGCTATAAAACAAGTTGACAGGTGAATCTTCAAGCCATCAAAGTAGAAAATAAAACAAAACAACTCACGCAAAATGGTTGAGTAAATGTTGATGGTTTGTCGTATGGTGTATATCACATGTTTGAAAGTATCAAACATAGAAGAGACACAAGATATATATAATGTCATATTTTCTTAATGTCACGACATTTCCTTCGCTGCTTGGTAGATTGCTTCACTTTGAACGTAGCCTTAAAAAGTATGATCACGTCCAAGTTAGAAAAGCAGTTACGGAAGAGCTATTACAAGTCAAGTTGACCCGTGAATCTTCAACCCATCACAGTAGAAAATAAAATAATTTTGGCTTCCTCCAAATAAATGTCTATGTTCGCGCAAAATGGTGTGAGGAGAGGATGATGGCTCCGTGGATGGTGCATATTACAAGTTTGAAAGTATTCACTAACTGTGAGGAGAGGATGATGGCTCCGTGGATGGTGCAAAATGTTGTGAGGAGAGGATGATGGCTCAGTGGATGGTGCAAATTACAAGTTTGACTGTGGATGGTGCAAATTAAAAGCAGAAGAGCTATCACAAGTCAAGTTGACCGGTGAATCTTCAACCCGTCACAGTAGAAAATAAAACAAAACAATCTTCCTCCATATAAATGTTGTGAGGAGAGGATGATGGCTCCGTGGATGGTGCATATTGCTAGTTTGAAAGTATCCACTAACTGTGTTGAATTTTCTGCAAATGATTTGTGTTTATAATCATTTCAAAATAATTCAATACAATTGTGATTAATTTCAATATAATTGTGATTAAGTAAATTTGCATACTCTATTCTCTATAAAATCTCCCAACAAACATAGAAGAGACACAAGATATATAATATCAAACATAGAAGAGACACCAGATATATATAATGTCATATTTTCTTAATGTCACGACATTTCCTTCGCTGCTTGGTAGATTGCTTCACTTTGAACGTAGCCTTAAAAAGTATGATCACGTCCAAGTTAGAAAAGCAGTTATGGAAGAGCTATTACAAGTCAAGTTGACCCGTGAATCTTCAACCCATCACAGTAGAAAATAAAATAATTTTGGCTTCCTCCAAATAAATGTCACTGTTCGCGCAAAATGTTATGAGGAGAGGATGATGGCTCCGTGGATGGTGCAAAATGGTGTGAGGAGAGGATGATGGCTCCGTGGATGGTGCATATTACAAGTTTGAAAGTATTCACTAACTATGAGGAGAGGATGATGGCTCCGTGGATGGTGCAAAATATTGTGAGGAGAGGATGATGGCTCCGTGGATGGTGCAAATTACAAGTTTGACTGTGGATGGTGCAAATTAAAAGCAGAAGAGCTATCACAAGTCAAGTTGACCGGTGAATCTTCAACCCGTCACAGTAGAAAATAAAACAAAACAATCTTCCTCCATATAAATGTTGTGAGGAGAGGATGATGGCTCCGTGGATGGTGCATATTGCTAGTTTGAAAGTATTCACTAACTGTGTTGAATTTTCTGCAAATGATTTGTGTTTATAATCATTTCAAAATAATTCAATACAATTGTGATTAATTTCAATATAATTGTGATTAAGTAAATTTGCATACTCTATTCTCTATAAAATCTCCCAACAAAGATAGAAGAGACACAAGATATATAATATCAAACATAGAAGAGACACCAGATATATAATATCAAACATAGAAGAGACAGAAGATATATATAATGTCATATTTTCTTAATGTCAGGACATTTCCTTCGCTGCTTGGTAGATTGCTTCACTTTGAACGTAGCCTTAAAAAGTATGATCACGTCCAAGTTAGAAAAGCAGTTACGGAAGAGCTATTACAAGTCAAGTTGACCCGTGAATCTTCAACACATCACAGTAGAAAATAAAATAATTTTGGCTTCCTCCAAATAAATGTCACTGTTCGCGCAAAATGTTGTGAGGAGAGGATGATGGCTCCGTGGATGGTGCAAAATGGTGTGAGGAGAGGATGATGGCTCCGTGGATGGTGCATATTACAAGTTTGAAAGTATTCACTAACTGTGAGGAGAGGATGATGGCTCCGTGGATGGTGCAAAATGTTGTGAGGAGAGGATGATGGCTCCGTGGATGGTGCAAAATGGTGTGAGGAGAGGATGATGGCTCCGTGGATGGTGCATATTACAAGTTTGAAAGTATTCACTAACTGTGAGGAGAGGATGATGGCTCCGTGGATGGTGCAAAATGTTATGAGGAGAGGATGATGGCTCCGTGGATGGTGCAAATTACAAGTTTGACTGTGGATGGTGCAAATTAAAAGCAGTTACGGAAGAGCTATCACAAGTCAAGTTGACCGGTGAATCTTCAACCCGTCACAGTAGAAAATAAAACAAAACAATCTTCCTCCATATAAATGTTGTGAGGAGAGGATGATGGCTCCGTGGATGGTGCATATTGCAAGTTTGAAAGTATTCACTAACTGTGTTGAATTTTCTGCAAATGATTTGTGTTTATAAAGTTTTCAAAATAATTCAATACAATTGTGATTAATTTCAATATAATTGTGATTAAGTAAATTTGCATACTCTATTCTCTATAAAATCTCCCAACAAACATAGAAGAGACACAAGATATATAATATCAAACATAGAAGAGACACAAGATATATATAATGCCATATTTTCTTAATGTCAGGACATTTCCTTCGCTGCTTGGTAGATTGCTTCACTTTGAATGTAGCCTTAAAAAGTATGATCACGTCCAAATTAGAAAAGCAGTTAGGGAAGAGCTATCACAAGTCAAGTTGACAGGAGAAAATAAAATAATTTTGGCTTCCTCCAAATAAATGTCGTTGTTCGCGCAAAATGTTGTGAAGAGAGGATGATGGCTCCGTGGATGGTGCATATTACAAGTTTGAAAGTATTCACTAATTGTGTTGAATTTTCTGCAAATGATTTGTGTTTATAAAGTTTTCAAAATAATTCAATACAATTGTGATTAATTTCAATATAATTGTGATTAAGTAAATTTGCATACTCTATTCTCTCTAAAATCTCCAAACAAAATTTCAAAATGAAATTATGGAAACGCTTTCAATCACCATTGATCTCCCAACAAAAATTCAAACTGAAATAATGGAAACGCTTTCAATCACCATTAACACGAAATTTTCATTTAAAGATTCCTTACTCCTCGATGAGCCTAAACTAAAAATGACTCCTTTGTAAGTATTACTTGAAGTATGACAATTATAGATCCACCCATCATTATATATGACATATATAGTTCTTTGTAGTTTTTGTATTCAAAAAAACATCCCTGTCATCGTGTTTCATTTCTTATAGATTCAAAACATGGCAAATGTGAATAAAAAAAAGCATGACCCTAATGAACCCCAACCTCATGGTATACTTTTTTTCCATGAGAATCTAGAGGAAATTACTCAAGCCATGTAACAAGGAGAATCTATGCAATTATTTCAAGATTTATGATAAAACCAATAAAACCTTTATTTGTGGATCAAGACTCAAAAATTTCAAAGGTATTCCTCACTAAAAACTTTCGAAGATAGCGCATAACTTTGAAAAACAAATAAATATTTTGAACCATGGCCCCAATCTCACTTTATATGACTTAGCCATTAACTAAAAAGTTCTTAATATATTTATAAAGCCATAAAAAACCTTACTCACAAAAACCAACAAGGAAACCCTATTCTAATTGCAATTCAAAACTTATGATCTTGAACAAACCAATAAAAAGCAAAACGAGAATTCAAAACTTATGATCAAACAAACATATAAAAAACACAATGAAATGGAATCCAAATACAAGCCTCGATTCTGATTCCATACAACCAATAAAAGAGACTGAACAAATTCAAAATTATTTATGCACATAGATTAAAAAAAAAATGCCACATACTCTAGAGCTAGCAATATCATACAATGTGTCATGTTAATGGTGATATCATGAAAATATGTGCAAAAGAGCTACCAATGACATTGTTGTGTGGTGCCAATATCACATGATGTATTGTATGCTCAACATAGGAGTATTCCTACCCATCAAAGAAACATAAATAATCCAATTTCATATACACCAGCATAGATCCATCTTAACTTTGGATTTATCAAGAGCTTGAAGGGATCAAATCCCTCGAGGGAAAACCGTTTTTAGAGTGCTAAATTGAGGAAGGGTTTCCACCTCAAGGGATTTGATCCCTCTCGGTGCTTTATAGAGATAGAGTTAAGATGGATCTATGTTGGTTCCAATCGTAGTGGCCACAACCAAAATTCCGACATTGAAATCATCTCATCCAAAAAAATTTTAAAAAAAATATTTATACAATCAAAATGGTGAATTGTAATAAAGTAATAATCATGTTCAAGTATAATACATGTGAAAGAATGTAATCAAATTTAATGATGAATTACATACATATTACAAAGTGATCATTCCGAATATGCCATTATTTTTCTTCTCTTGAAGAAACTCATGCCCCCCTTTTCCATATTCTCATAATGATCATATTATCTGAAAGGAGGTTGAGTTCACACACCATTCTTCCTTAACTCAAGGTATTGTTGTAAATATGAGACCCTCTCTCTCTTTATTTCCAATATTTCTAGTTTCTTTCCCCAATGTTAATCCTTTTGAATTTTGGATCATCAAACTCCAAACAAGTTTCAATGGAAAATTTTCTCGTGTGCATCATTGTAACATTTTCTTCTATGAAATTTATTCATGAATTGCATGTATATTTAACTGGATGATATCATACAAATTGTAATATCACTGAAATCAATGCATCTTAATAATACTATTAGATCATATTGCAGTTTCCCAAATAACACATTTCAAATTAGAGGGATGTTAGATCATAATGCAAATATCCATCTAAAAACATAGATCAATACATCATAGAAGTCCCCCATAGGCTATAAGCAATGCATATTAACAATACTATGAAAGAACATTCATGAAATCGAAGAAGTACAACAAACTTTAATTACTAAATTCCCACATTAAAATATTAGATGCCAATATTTAGTCAAATTACGGTTTCGACTATTTAACAATGGTGATTCTATCTTATTGGTTAACTATGGTAACTGAATCAAATTAGGGATTTGAGTAATTAACTGAATGATATCATACAAAATGTACAAAATGGATGGATCAACCATGGGGTTTTTGGCTCCAACAATGAACTAATGAATAAATCGTAGATGTCATTATACTCGATTAACTATGCAATTCTATCTACTCAACTAAATCTGGTAGCTTAATCATATTATGGTTTTGACTATTTAATTGAATGATATCATACAAAATTTAGGATTACTAAAATGAATGCATCTTAACAATAATATTAGGGAAAATTGCTTTTCCCATTGCATAGCATTCATTTTAGAGGGGTGTTAGATCATAATGCATATATCAATCTAAAGACATAGATGAATAGATCATAGATGTCCCTAAGTGTAACTGAATTGGATTAGGGTTTCAACCATTTAATGGTGGTGATTCTATCTACTGAGCTAACTATGGAAACTTAATCCTATTAGGCTTTTGACTATTTAGTGGAATGATATCATACAAAATGGTTAGAATGAATGGATGGAAAAAATTGGCTAGAACAAATAGATCAACTATGGGGTTGTTGGCTCCAACAATGAATTGACAATATGTTGAACTCCTAAATTATGACTATTGAATTTCATTTCTATTAATTAGATTATGGTTACAATTATTAATTGTGGTGGCTTTAACTATATTAATAGGTTCTTTTTTAGACTCTTTCTGAATTTGTATAGGGAAAAGATACCCAACCACAATTACTTCAAGTAAAATATTCCACATACAAAATTTGACTATTGAATTACCACATTATAATATTAGATGCCAATATATAATCAAAATAGTAAGTAGGGTTTCAACTACTTAATTATGGTGATTCTATCTACTTGTCTAACTTGCTAACTGCATAATATTAGGGTTTCAATTAATTAACTATGGTGATTCTATCCACTTGGCTAAATACAATTAGATTAGGGTTTCAACTATTTAACTGAATAATATGATACAAAATGTAATATCACTGAAATCAATGCATCTTAGCAATACTATTAAATCATATTGCATTTCCGAATGCACATATTTCAAATTGGAGAGTTTTTAAATGATAACATAAATATCCGTCTGTCATGTCCCCAATTATATGATTTTCAGATAAATAATTAAGTTGGCCTACCCAATTCCTAAGGGTTATGTGGAAGAATTAAATATTGACATTTAACCCCAAGGTCTATAGTTTCTCATGAAAATTCAATATTCTAAATTGATGGTGGAAAATAGGCCAATAAATTATGGAATAAATGTTAAATACTCCAAAATGAAGTGGCATTAGGTTCTAGTTGGACCTGGGGGCACATAAGTGGACATGTGAGGTCCACATGATAGAATATTCCTCCTTTAAACATGGAGCCATCCCCAAATTCGAGTTGGAGGGAAGAGGTAACATTCATGAAGGAAGAGGAAGATTCATAGGGCTAAAAATAGGCAATGGCATATTCTATGACAACTATGACAAGCATTATGACACTTATGACAGATTTTATGACACCTATGACACTTATGATAGATTATATGACATCTATGACAATGTAAGAGCTAAAAATAGACCAAGAGGGTGCATGAGAGGAGTTACACATCTCCAAAGAATCCAAAATATTCCCCAATTCGAATTCATGGAGGAGTTGGAGACAAAAGTTGAACCAAGTGTCATGTGGGGCCAATGAAGGGTCATAACCCCCCCTAATTTGAATTTCATGAGTAATTGTTAGTTTTTCAGAATTTAATACATTATGATTTAGGATCTTAACGGAAAGAACAACATGTACATCATATCAAGCATAAGAGACAAGAGACACAAAACATTTCACCGAGGAAAACCAAGAAGGTGAAAAACCCCGCAACTTCCTCAGAGATAGAATAAGCATCAATACAAGGATCACCATGATCAAACCCAAGAGATGATATATCCTCAGCAGTATGATCCTCCTCCACTTTTGCGCACCCTCCTCTTCTCTCACTAATACGAAGTTAGTGAATAATAGAATGTGTAAAATGACAGAGACACACTCTCTATTTATACACTAACTTTCACTTGACCTTTACTCAACTAGGTCGGCCTCAACTTAACCACTTAACATAATGCTGACTGGGCCGACCCCTACTAGGGTGGTCTAATAACCCTTTGACCCACATGACTCATACAGGGCCGACCCCATCAAGGTGGTCTAATAACCCATCAAGTATAAGTTACGACACTTACAATATAACTTGTGACACATGCACGTACAACTGACGACACTTCCAATTGGAGGAATAATACATCTCCGTTGGGGATACAATAAAGTAAAAATACAATATACAAGTGAATATATTCCGAAATTACAAATACATCAACACTGCATCTTAACTAAGAAGGTATTCTCTTGACACAAGTCATCAATACATATATGCACAAGTCTTCAATTCTGGAGCTGGATCATCGTCACTGGATCATGGAGCATCATCATCACTTCTGTTGCTATCTCAATCAATATCCAATCTACTCATCATAGGAAGTTCTACATAGCCATCCCTTTTTCATGCTAGATGTAGGCCTAGCCTCCATGTAGTTCTTCATCATCTCTGCGAGCAAGCCATCAAGTAGGTACACCTGAGGACTGATTACACTGCCTCTGCAAAACCTGCAAGATCTCCCATGACTGATTAAAATGCCTCTGCAAAACCCGCAAGAGCATCTCAGGACTGATTATATGCCTCTGCAAAACCTGTGTACCATACAGTCACCTCATCGTATTCAGATCACCTCATAGTCCACAGAGCACAACCCAGATGCACATCACACATCACTTACATTCACTGGCATGGGAAGATACACTTCAACCATCCGTGAAAGGCTCATCACTTATATCTATGCCATGGGAAGACACACTTCAACCATGCGAGAATGGCATCACACTTATATCCATAGCCATGGGAAGACACACTTCAACCATGCTACGAATGGCACAACACTTATATCGCAGCCATGGGAAGACACACTTCAACCATGCTAGGAATGGCACGGCACTTATATCACAGCCATGGGAAGACACACTTCAACCATGCTCGAATGGCACAACTCGTACATCAATGACCATGGGAAGCCACACTTCAACCGTGTCGGAATGGCCCCATCCCTTATATCTGCACCATGGGAGGACACACCTACCACCATGTGAGAATGGCTCATGTGCATTTGTGTATCCGGACTCATCACTTCCCCTTGGAAGGAATCTCGATCTAAAGTACACCAAGCCTCTCTCTGAATTACTCAAACTTCACTCTGACAAGTGGCTTGGTCAACACGTCGGCTATCTGCTCGGTCGTTGCAACATACAGAAGCTTCACTGCTCCTCTCTGCACCATATCCCTGATATAGTGATATTTGATCTCAATGTGCTTCGACCTGTCATGGAACACTAGGTTCTCAGACAACTTCACACAACTCTGGTTGTCACAGAAGATACAGGTAGAATCCAACGGGAGCTCAAATAACTCAGACAGTAGCTTCCTAAGCCATACTTCCTCACAACTAGCCGAACAAGCTGTGACATACACTGCTTCGGTTGTACTCAGTGCTACACGGGACTGATTCCTGCTAAACCAAGAGATCACACCTGATCCCATATTGAAGCAACACCCAGAAGTGCTCTTCCTATCTACAGCACTGTCTGCCCAATCTGAATCAACATAACCCTCTAGGTTAAACTTTTTATTCGCATCATACTTGAGCCCATAATCAATTGTACCCTTCAGGTACCTCAGAATATGCTTTACAGCAACCAGGTGAACACTTCTCAGATCCGTTAGGAACTAGCT
Source organism: Larix kaempferi (assembly GCA_027924585.1). NCBI lineage: Eukaryota > Viridiplantae > Streptophyta > Pinopsida > Pinales > Pinaceae > Larix > Larix kaempferi. The sequence continues at coordinate 525,099 of BSBM01001603.1, read as the reverse complement.
CAATGTGTTCACCGCAAAGCAAATATCTGGTCTCATGTTCGTCAGGTACATCAAGGACCCAATCATATGATGATACACAGTGACATCAACCGGCTCAGATATATGAAGCATCACACGGAAGCTTCAGGTTTGATGACATAGGTGTGGCCATGGCTATGCAGTCCATCATCTCGAACCTCTTCAGGATCTCTATTGCATACTTCCTTTGTCCAAGGAAGATCCCATCTGCACTCTGCCACACCTCCATACCTAGAAAGTAATGCATCATACCCAAGTCCTTCATCTCAAACTCGGCAGTAAGATTCCTCTTCGTGTTATAAATCAATCCATCCTCACCTGTCACAAACAGGTCATCTACATACAATAGTAGTATCACTAGATTTCCTTCCTTAACCTTGTAGTAAAGGTTGGAATCCGCTTTACTCTTAGTAAAGCACAAACTGGATAGGAAATTGTCCATCCTACCATACCAAGTCCTAGGAGCTTGCTTCAAGCCATACAAGGCTTTCTTCAACCTGCACACATATGAATCCCTGTCATGTGTCTCAAAACCAAGTGGCTGCTCCAAATACACTTCCTCTTCAACTACACCATTCAAGAAGGTTGTCTTGACATTCATCTGGTGTATCTTCCACTTCATCACTGTATCCAGAGCAAGTATTGTTCTGATGGAAGTGTATCTGGCTATAGGAGCAAAAGTCTCTTCATAATCTATCCCTTCTTTCTGGGAGAAGCCACGAGCCACAAGCCTTTCCTTGTATTTCTCTATGATACCATCTGCAGCATCCTTGATCTTATAGATCCACTTGGAAGTCACAACAGACTTCCCTTCTGGTCTCGGGACCACATCCCAAACATCATTCTTCATGATCGACCAATATTCCTTGATCATGTCATTCTTCCATTACTACATCCTGAATCCTAGGAACTTCAGATTCTTCAATAGATAGTTTTCTTTGAACTTCGTTTCTGGAACAAATGTTGTAGTCCTTCTTTTGTAGGTGATTGTACACGATCTTTCCTACAAGTCAAATTCAATTGCATGATTAGAAAACTTCTCATAGTTTTTCAAAAAAAATTCTTATGCATAAAGACATATGTCATACATTCATGCAATTATCTTAGCCAATGCTTCAGTACAACATTGTCCATATCCCGTAACTTTCTAGATTCCTTCCATCTCTACTAGAACATTGTTAAGAGTGTGCACAACTCCCAACATGTCAGCAAAGAGGTTTCATTCTAGATAAGTAGCAATGGAATGTTGTACAGTACCATAGGCCACTTACCCATTACTTGTATATTAGTAGTATTTTGTTCATTTAATGCAACTTTTCTAATATGCATAATATACATCCTAAATCTAGGAACATAAGCATGTACATAACTTAACAACATCATTTAAGTAATCATATATATAGGAAATGACAATTCAAATACTTATCTTTGTTTAGTTGTAGGGTGGACTCCCTATCAATCTTTGCTTCCTTGCAGGAACTACTGGAGTGTGCTCCCTCTTGATCTTTGCTTCTTAGGTTATCTGTCCTTGAACTTATATCCATCCTGGACCACTATGCATGCTTAAGTGTGCACTAGTTTCATCATTGTGTCATCCTCAAGATCTCATACATAATCATACATACATTAGTATAATCTAAAAAACATTATGATTCTAAATAATCTTATGTATGATCATGATCATTTCATACATAGGTAATAAGCGTTAGTATTCAAGGTTTCAGAGAAGACTTCTTTTACTTATGCATATTCTTATTTGACCATAGGACTCTCTTGGTTAGTCATATCATCAATCAAAGTAAGAAACATAATATGCATAAACCCTTGATTACTTAAACTTCTAACTTCAAGAATAATCATTATCATTCATACAAAAGTATAAGATCCTAACACAAGGTAGGATTCTAACTTGATATAGGAAAAACATACCTGGATTATCATGTTGGCTAGTTATGTCTAACATACCCGCATAATGTCTTCTTGTTCTCTTAAATGACTTGTGCTAGTAACATGCATATCTTATAGGTTAAGCATTGTAGAACCAAATTATACATACCTCGTAAGTAGAGCTTCTATGCAATCCATGACTATGGATGAGTCTTTGTCTTCATGTCACCATGGTCATTAGAACTTTCTTGATGTACCTTTCATGTTAGTGGACAACATCAACCTCATACAATACCACAGTGCATTATTACAATCATATTACCCTAATCAAAGAATGTATTATATTATTCACATGAATTCATACTTTTACTAGGGTGATAAGATTTAATCAAGATTGTACTAACCTAAATAATATGAAGACAAACATAACATAAACTTAATCATGAACAGATTTCAACACATACCTGTATTTCCTCAAGTCATACCTGTCAAGAGTGCTTGTAGCATTTTTATGTAAGGCCTTAGCCTCATCTCCCTCTGGAACTGGAACTTCTTCACTTATGCAGGTGTCCAATCCATTCTCTTCTAGTATTAACCCAATCCACTTTGATTTGTTGAAACTGGATCTGGAGCTGGATTAGGGTTTGTCAGAGAAACCCTAAAAATTCAAACTTTGCATTTCAAACTTCTGATTGGATGAAAAGATGTGCCTTGCTAAGCTAATCAAGCTGGTATACTTCATTTTTGAAATCTCCAAAATTTGACCCCTCAAAATTGCCTTTGAAACTTTCGGATCTTCTGAACAGGATCCCGAACTAGGGTTTGATAAAGCCCGGTCTTCTACCCATCCAAAAGTTTCAATCTTGTGTTCTAAACTTCAATTTTTCTTAAGATTTTCCAGCCATTGTCATAGATTTCAAAAATTCCAACTTTCTCCGAAACCCTAAATTCCCGCAGCAGAAACAAGTCAAGAATGAAGGTGCTCATAATCCAACTCTATTTTGACAGAAATATGCAACGGATTTTTTGTGGTGCATCTCTAAAATTATGAATCCACAGGGTCTGAAACTTTGCCCTGTGGTATCCTGACCTGTCATATTTCCAACCCCACAGGTCTGACCTGAATTGGCTTCTCTAAGAGAGAGTTATGCCAAGTGTCGCAACGTGACCTGTTTATGGGATAAAACATGAGAGTGAACTTGTACGGTGCACCACATGTCACTGGTTCAACTTCTGTCTCTGCAAACCTTACTTGAGAAACTACAGTCCGTTCTCTACTTGTCACTTTTTATGAAATTTCATTCGGAGCTTCCTAGGTCTCCTGTTTATGACTAAGATCTGGAAGAGGAAGAAACCCTAGATTGTACTGATCATAAAACACAAATTACAATGAATCAGATGTTGTTCTTTGGACACAAGGTACATGGGGGTGTCATCTATGACCTGTGAAAGTTTCAGATCCTGAAATTTCGTTGAAATGGAATTATAGTGAAAGTTCCACAATGACTGGTTTTTGCTATATCAAGCCCTAGCTTCCAATTTGTCACAAGTGCAACAAGTCTCATAAATGCCATACCATGCCTTCCTTCAGGCTAGCTCTAATGCCATGTTATTTTTCAGAATTTAATACATTCTGATCTAGGATCTTAACTGAAAGAACAACATGTACATCATATCAAGCATAAGAGACAAGAGACACAAAACATTTCACCGAGGAAAACCAAGAAGGTGAAAAACCCCACAACTTCCTCAGAGATAGAATAAGCATCAATACAAGGATCACCATGATCAAACCCAAGAGATATATATACTTAGCAGCATGCTCCCCCTCTTCTCTCACTAATACGAAGTGAGTGAATAATAGAATGTGTAAAATGAGAGAGACACACTCTCTATTTATACACTAACTTCCACTTGACCTTTACTCAACTAGGTCGGCCTCAACTTAACCACTTAACATAATGCTGACTGGGCCGACCCCTACTAGGGTGGTCTAATAACCACTTGACCCACATGACTCATACAGGGCCGACCCCATCAAGGTGGTCTAATAACCTATCAAGTATAAGTTACAACACTTACAATATAACGTGCGACAAATGTAAGTACAACTGACGACACTTCCAATCGAAGGAATAATACATCTCCGTTGGGGATACAATAAATTACAAATACAATATACAAGTGAATATCTTCCGAAGTTACAAATACATCAACAGTAATTAGGAGCTAATTTGAGTTCTAAGGAGGGAAATGAGTCAACTAAAGTTATTAAAAGGAGGCCAAGTCTAAATGGAACAGATTTTGGTCATTTTTCATTTGCATCTTTTCAATTTGGGAGAGCTTCAACCTTGTCCTTGCATGGTGGATGTTCATCCTCCCTGCTAGTATGAATCGGTTTCAGTGGTGAGGTGAAAACCAAGATTATTCCCTAGTTGGAGTTGTGGATAAGGCATTCAGACTTCTCATATGAGATTAATGTTTTTGTTTTGTTTCAGGTCCCATTCCATTTGATTTTAAGTTCATCTCATGTACCTTTCTCCTCTCTTTTCTATCAATTTCTAGTGTGTGATTTGAGTTCTATGTGTGTTTTGCAGACAATCTACAGAGATCGGACTCAGGTCTTGATCTCCCTAGCTTAACGTAAGTCTAGAACAAATAGGACAGAACATAAAATACTTTCCTAGGTCGTATAGAAATACAAATGTAAGAGTAGATGGTTTACCTTAGATTTGTAGATCTCTTTCTCCTTCATCGATCCAATGCTCCAGCACTGCCAGATCGCCAGTAGCTAAACCCTGTTGAACATATAACGAACCACGAGAAGTGAAAGCATATATCTCATATGATAGATCTAAGCTAACAGTTAAAGAGGAAAAATATAAACATCATCAAAGAGACAACATTTATGGAAACCAATTATATTAACTGTATTGAAGAGTGGATAAGTACAATAGAAAGGAGGATTACAACCATTGCCTTAACACTGCAAACTCCTTCCGACAAGCCATGCCAAAGCTCCTAGAGAGAAGTAGATGTTCCCCAAGCTAGAGTGTTAGATCTATTGGGCTTAGTTTCACCAGCATAAGAGTACCATATACTTCCTCCCTTTGGAATGGGACTGAGCTTCATTTAAATAGGACTAAGTGGATAGGGTATGGATAGGATAGGTTTAAGGGATCCTTCCAAGGTGATAGGAATCGAATTCCATCTCTCTTGAGAGGTCAGGGATAGGGTCCCAAGTCAACAAGCTTCGAGAAAGGACTCGAAGGGATATTTTTGTCCATTAACTGACATCGGCACACCCTGCAATAGAGCAAGCTGCAACATCGCATGATGCATGAGTGCAACCTGCGACGACCTCTCAAAACCTAGTACAAATGGGTACAAATCCTTCCAATTCAATCACTCAATCATGGTAACTCCAGGGGTGTATACACTAAATCTCATGATGAGAAGGTTTTAGGTGTAACAGAATGCCCCCCAAAGCATGAAGCTGTTTGAAAATAGACATGTGAAATGCTTTGATAGAAGGAATGGCAATGGACTTGTCGGACGAAGGATGCTACTGCGGTACAACTGACTCTGAGTACATAGTCTCAAATGACTCACGACATGGCTATCGACCAATACAATGCATATCCATGGTAGTAATGACCAACTGAACACAATCATGGCTACTAGACACAAGCGTAGATCCATGATGAGATCAATCAAGAGTCAATGATGTAAACTCATGTTGAAAAGCAAGGTAACCTACCATTGAGGCATGCAGGGCCAAGGTACTTGGTTGGTTTCTAGATTCAATCCTCGGATGATGAGCTGAAGTTGACAAGGATGAATCCATTGAAAGAGGGCCATGATGAATCCCCCATCAATCGACACGAAACACGACAAAAGATGTGTAGAGTAGATCGAACGGTGCAGTAACATGCTAGACTGACTCAGAGTAGACCGACATGGTGGTGGGTGTACTGACTGCAGATGATAAATGGTAGACGTATTCTTGAACATGGGCATGGCATGACTTGGCAGTTTTGACATGATGAGTACAACACTAACTCCTAATGCAACTGATGAGGGGAGCTTTCTTTGAATGACTCAAAGGAGTAACAAGACTCAGGAAGTAGTTAAAACCTGAGCACAAACGGATGACAGCATGCAAATGCAGATGAGTGCCATGTTCAAGAACGACTACGTACTGCCATTGGTAAAGTGTGTAACATAAAAGCTTTCCTTTTTCCCCATCATGAATGATGAGTGCCTCATGTGTTTTTTACGAGCTTGATGAGGATAACTAGATGCTCAGTATAGCTCACCTCATAGATGATTCCAATCCCAATTTTTTTTCGAACCTGGGATAGGAGGGGTTCGTTCCATGACGGACCCTTCAATGTAAGAGTTTAACGAGTCCATAGAAGGTAAACTCGGTTGTCATTTCATGTTTAGAGAGTCTGAAAAGAACTAAAGAAGACTCCAACGGTCCTTTTTCGTAAAGTTAGCCTCATCGCCCGAAAAATGGTAAAACAATGCAGGAGAGGACTCTTCCAGTCATGATTGGTTGGAATATACCTTTTTCGTAAGTAGTGCCCCCTGGTCCGAAAAAGGGGTAAACTATCACCAAGAAGATGACCATTCAAATACTTTAATAAGCGTGAACGCGACAAGTTTGCTTGGCAATATTTTTGTTTTTTGAGAGCCTGAAAAAAGCTTAAAGGTAGACTCTGGGGGGTATCCTTTTCCGTAGGAGTTTAACGAGCCCAGAAAAGTGATAAATCATAACTCGGTACTTATTCTCATAGTTTCAAGAGCATGAGAACAAACGAAGAGTAAGATCATCATCATAAAATAATTACAATCTAACCGTTGCAAAATAATGACAAACATTCAAGGGAGAGTTCATACCAGAGATGACCGTTGTAACGCGAGAAAAGACACAAAAGACCACTTAACAACTCCTACACACTTGGAAACTAGGTCAAATAGTCAAGCGATATTCCAAATATGATCAAAGACAATTAAAACTATAGCAAATGACCTCAAAGCATCAAATATTTGAAAAAGGAATATTCTATTTCATTTATAAATAGAGAAATGGGTCAAATATAGTCACCATTGTTTCATTTGCCAATTTGGTAGAAGAAGTGCCAATTTGGAGACAAAATTTCACTCATCGATTCTGGGAGATACGAGATGCCATTTCACCCACCGTTTGGAGCAGTTAAGCCTAAACTTCATCCAACAAAATTGTAGTGGATTACATTTTGATTTTAGGTCCATTTTTTAGGTTTTTTGATGGATTTGTGGAGGGTTATTGCGCCCTCGGCTCGTCGCAGTCTGCCCTTTCGGGAACTACGACGAGACCTACTCGGTGCAAGTCCTGAAAACATGGAGTGTGACGTCATTGCACTGTGTGCAATGGCACAGTGCGATGGCAGAAACGCATACCCCAACCATTAATTTAAACCCAAAAGGTGGACTTCCTGTGGTTGAAGTGAGGTCTGACAGTGTTTAAATGCCCACTTTGGAAGGTTGAAAGAAAGCAAACATGGTATTAGAGTGGTGGGAAAAAGAACACGAGGTGGAAGATGTACAAGCCGCCAATGATCCACAATGCGTGAATGCTTTGAGAAACTGTGGTTTGCTCAAGTTCTTTGAGATTCAAGGCATGAGGGCCCAAATCCTACTGCTGACACATATGCTCCGGTGTTGGGATGCGGCCCAGCAACACTTTGTGATCGGTGAGCACATTCTCACTATTGATGTTGAGGACATCTATTTTCTTACCGGTTTGTTCCAAAGAGGGGACCCTGTAGTTCTCATTGGATCATGAGCTAGTGATCGCACTCTTGATGACATGGTGACGCATCATTGTACTGCTCATGCTCGATCCTCTAGTGGGAAGATTCCCATTAAGGATGTTGTAAACCACCCACTGCGTTCCATATTATTTACTACTACTAGAGTGGCGGGGAGCCAAGCCCCACACATGGCCACTCGGGCTCAGATGCTCTATGCAGAGGACTGTATGTCCCCCAATATTTTCAATTGGTGTGAGGGTCTCCTCGCAAACATCCGAGCTCAGCTGACCAAGTGTTGGCAGGGAGAGATCAAGAAGTTTGGATACGGATCGATCGTGATATTGTTCCTCTTGGAGCAGATCCCTCTCTTGTTCCCACAGGTACGACTAGATGACAGGGATCCTAGGGATACACACATGCTCAGATCGGCAGAGGTGATGGCCCGTCATGGTGGGGTCCCTATCATCAGCTTTGGTCTCGAGTTCTTCAGCTAGCTGGAAGGCCAGTTGCTCATGGTTGAGGACTACCCGTACGACAGTATGGATTTCAGAGAGGATCCCGACTTAGTGCTGCCCGAGGGTACAACATGGGGAGACATCGGTAAGAACAAACCCTTGTATTTTTTAAGTTTTGTATCTTTATGATTTTTTCGATGTAGTGCTGACAAGTATATAACATGTGTGTGCAGATGTGGGTCCCATACGGCCCATGGGAGTTTCTCTTCTGGCAAGGAGAGATAGAGGTGGGGAAGCAATTGTGCCCCCAGGTGCTCATGATGCCATCGTGGAGATGGAGGATGTGTACAAGAACTTGTCCCAGCTGACAGTGGATGTTCCTGAGCCAGCAGTAGATGACTTACCAAGACCTATGCAGAGGTTCGAAGTTGGAGCATCTATACGCTTCAACGCCTTACTCCATAAGGTAGCGAGGATAGTGGAGTGCTTCCATTCCTAGCAATAGAGAGCTATCCTCCCTAGGGGTGTACGAGCTAGGCGTCAGGCCTGATGACATTATTATACTTGTACTAAGAGCTTAGAGGCCTCATATTTTGTACTACTGAAAGCTACGAGGTTTTAGATTTTGTAGAGACTTACTGAAAGCCATCATGCTTCAGATTTTTGTACCAGCACTACTTTTGATGATATATATACATAGACATTCCCAACGATTTATACATTATGTGTTTTAAAAATGACGAATGATGTGACCTTGTTCATATGCTTTACTTTTTATACAGTGCACTATTTACACGTTGTGAACGCTTTTACATATTATGAGTATTATGTGTGTGCGATGTACCAATCTAAAATGAAGTTGGCCATCGATTCAGCAACTGTGTTTAACTCTCGTGGAATTTGCAGGTATTGAATGGATTCAAATGACCTTTCTAGGAGACAAAATCGTCTAAAGAGACAGTGTAAGGTAGGATCACGGATAACATAGACCTGGTTAAGATGGGAGACCACTAATTGAGAATCCATGTGGACGACAATGTGGTTCACGCCCAAGGAAATAGCATCGGTTAGGGTTCCAATTACTACCTGATACTCTGCGGCATTTTTTGTTGCAAACCCAAGGCAACTTCCTCCTGAGTTGATGAGCTCTCTTGTTGGGGAATACAGTACCCAGGCTGCAGAGGCAAGGTTATGAGTATGCCGGCTGGCGCCGTCCGCGAATCCGTAGCATGTTTCCATCTGCACACGCAGACAGAACATGGTATAAGAAGTGGGAACAAGATCTAAAGACACTCAAAAAACAAGCGCGTCACACCACACAAACATGCCATGTACAGTATATACAAAAAAGTCTATGCATGACAGGTTCATGCATAGTACCTCTTCATGTAAAGCCCATTAGGGGGTTCACCCAAAGATATTCCGTCGTAGTCTTCAAGCTCGTAAGCTCCCTTTTCCAAAACATGTTTGACAATGTATGGTCCATTCCACATGGACTCGAACTTTCCTGCTCCTATCTTGTCATGTTTCTAGTCGTATGTAAGGACTAGGTCACCCTCGTTGAAGATACGAGGTTCAACTGACTTGTTGTATTGGGATTTGATGCGTTTTTTGTGTGCTTCATTAACAAGAGCAACATCTCGGTGGGACTCGTCAAGTTTTTCTAAGTACAGGAAACGTTCTTCCTTGGCAGTAGTGTTAGGAAGAAGTTCGACAACGAGTTGTAGAGACAGAATTTCACACTCTATAGGAAGGATAGCCTCCAATCCATACACCAATTGGAATGGAGTGAAACCTGTGGCGGTTTTGACGAAAGTTCTGTAGGCCCATAATGCTGAAAAGAGCATATTATTCCAGTTGGACTTATGTGTACATACCATCCTTTGGACCATAGTTTTCAAGACCTTGTTAACGGCCTCGATCTGTCCATTGGACTCTGGGTAGTAAGGTGTTGAGTTTTCATGGTGAAAACCCAATCTATTGCTCGGTTCATCAACCATATGGTTCTGAAAGTGAGAACCATGATCGGTAACTATTGCCTGAGGAACTCCAAACTGCGCTATTACATGATGGAACGTGAAGAGTGCAGTAGTTTTGCCGTCATTTTGGTATGTAGGCATTTCCTCAGCCCACTTTGTGAAGTAATCCACAGCTACAATGTTGTAACTATGCCCCCCGACCGAGGTAGACTTACAATGCATAAAATCAATGCCCCATTTTGCGAAGGGGCCCACGGCAATAACCGGGTGTAACGAGGCGGGATGGGTGCACTTCTTCGTATGGAAGTGTTGACATGGAGGACATATTTTCACGGCCTCAATACAATCTTTGAAGATAGTAGGCCAATAATATCCTACGCACAAAATATTTTGGGCTGTAGCCATCCCAGAGAGATGACCGCCACATGCCCCAGCGTGACAGTCGTTCAGAACATGTTCAACCTCATCATGAGTTAGAGAACATCGAAGAATGGAATCGACGCCATGGTGGTACAAAGTATCACTAATGATCAGATAATACTTCGCATGGTGACGTATTTGACGACGGTCATCGCGAGAGAGTTGAGGGTTGAAGCGTTGGGTTTGAAGATATAACACAATATATCCATACCATGGATCGGTCGTACTGATGAGAAACAACGATTCATCCGGAAAAGAGTCATTATGCTCAACTTCTACATCAGAATGGGAAAGGTCACAAATAAGATCAAGAAACACCAAGGACTTTTTAGACTTGGCTTTCTCGAAAAGAAGGTCAAATTCTTGCAGTATCACAATCCAGCGTGAGTACTTTCCCCCAAGCACCTGACGTGTCAGTACGTGGTACATGGGGTTTGAGTCTGTGATGATGGTGGTGGTGCGGAGCAAGATATAGTGTTGGAACTTTTGGACAGCGATGACTACCACGAGAGAAAGTTTCTCGACATGTGAATATCTAGTTTCAGCGTCAATGAGACCCTTACTTGCATAGTATATTACATGTTCCTGGGATTTTTGATCCTCCTGTACCAAAACCATGGCGATAGTGGTAGCAGAAGCTGCGAGTTATAAGATGTAATCTCAGAAATAGTTTGGTAGTTTGATGACGGAGGCATGCGTGATGGCATGTTTGATGCTGTTGAAGGATTTTTGAGCTTGATCGTCCCAAATGAACGGGATGTCCTTCTTAAGCAGTTTCATATACCTCTTAGTCTTCTCCGCGAAGTTACAAAAAAAATGCCTTAAATAAGTCACCTTCCCTTGGAGACTTTGAAGTTCCATCACAGTAGTTGGAGGTGGTAGGTTGACAATGGCCTCCACCTTTAAGAGATCGATGCAGATCCCATCCTTTGAGAGAATAAACCCTAAGAGGTGTCCAGACTCTACTCAAAAGATACACTTATGAGGACTCAGACAGATATTGTACCGTCTGCATCTGAGTAAAATGGCCGTCAGATGATCCATGTGGAACTCGCTCTGCTCTAAATGAGCAGGGAGATCATCCAGGTAAGGTTCCACAAAGTCCTTAATGTCATGGAAGGCATACGACATGGCCCGCTGGAATGTGGCGCCATCATTTTTAAGGCCAAACGGGAGTTTACGGTATGCAAACGTCCCCCAAGGATAGATGAAGGTTGTCTTATGTTGGTCGGCTGGGTTGATCTCAATCTGGTTGTAACCAGAAAAGCCATCCATGAATGAAAAGATGACGCTTCCGGCACAATTGTCAATAATCTAGTCGATGAACGGGGTCGGGTAGTTGTCCTTTGGACAAGCCTTGTTAAGGTCCCAATAATTGACACAGACGCGAATGGTACCCTGCTTTTTGTTCACAGGGACAACGTTTGAGACCCAATCTGTCAACGGGACAGGATAGATGAAGCCAACCTTTAAGAGCTTTTCAATTTCTGCCTTGATCACTGTAGTCTTACGGGGGTGCACCGGTTGCAACTTTTGACATACAGGTTTGATGTTGCGATAGGTTTTTATTTCATGAGAAACAATCGCGGGGTCTATCCCAGGCATCTCCTCATAGGACCAAGTGAATAAATCTCGAAATCGCTTGAATAAGGTCGTACCAATAGCTATTTCTTTAGGGGAACACTTCTGGCCTATGCGAATGTGTTTCACTACACCAGGTTTCACTGAAATGTCTACCGAGGTGGTAGGATCAATGTTGGCTAAGTTGCCCTCGGTGTCTGAAAGACATATAAGAATGGGGAAATGAGGGGACGGGTAGATATCCGGCAAAAATATGATGCTAATGTTGTTCTCCATGTACTCCAAAGGAGGAAGAAAATATGACCTATGGTGGAGGTCATCCCATGGACCATCATCAACATTCATAACTTCCATGATGGACTCGTCTGAATGAAAAGTCCAAAGTAAGAGATCGGGTAGAGATGATGCCCATTATAGAGAACAAGATGGGGAGGCCACAGTTAAGTGGTCCTCTAGTGCTAACTGGATCGCCTCGTACATAAGTTCAATGGGTGATAGAGGCATGCAGTCTCCAATTAGGTGTGCGGTGGCTTCATTAGGTAGAAGCCATGAGTCAGTGGAGGTGGAGATAGAAGATAACTACGAGGAGATCATGTTCTCTGTGGCAATATGATTTGGGGGATCCAAAATAGGGAAAACACCCATAAGGGATGAGTTCTTAAGGAGGCCTACCCCCACACTCTCATACTTTTGCGAAGACTTTCCAATGGAAGGAACGTTATCGCCTGGGTGAGAAGTGGTATCATGTGTGCAGAAATCCAGTTGGTCAACTGCGACAATTTGGCCCTGATGGGGTAATTGTACTATACGAAAGACAGATGATGCAACCGCGTTCATGGCGTAAAACCAATTACGACCAAGCAGAATGTTGTAATCTAACGGGGCAGCGACCACTTCCACGTTAAGGGCTACAGTCTTGCCCCCCAACTCTACTGGTAAAGCTTGTAATAGCCCATGAGGTTGAAAGCCACGCCCGTCAAAGGCTCTCAAGGTGGTAGGAGAACGATTCAACTCGGGAGAACCTATGGCTCTCCAACATGCAATCGACAGACTGACGTAGAGGCTCCTTCGTCTAAAATGGTACAATGGATAATCTTCCTAGCAATGTTTGTGGCAACTTGGAATTCCAACTGATGGGAGAGCCTTGGTTTGAAGTATTCCAACCAGAACATAATGGTGTTCTATGAATCCGGGTCAACTGCACTGATGGCAGCGAGGAGCCTCTTGCACTGATTTGGACAGTTTTGCAAGACTTCAAGCATTGACATAGCACAAGTAGCTTGTGCTAGGTCCTCTACAATGTTGTAGTTTTGAGCACCCTGAGCATTGGGATTGAAAACTGATTTTCTAATCGTGCTCTTGGGTGGACGCAACATTGATTCGAAGGAAGGATTCTCAATGGTGAGAGGCGCAGCCGGTACGATGACATCGGGTATCGAAGTGGAAGATTTTTCAGTATTACTTCCATTGAGCTCTTTGGCTGGAACCGGGTCATACAAATGAGAACGAGTGTTCAAGTTGATAGTCTCATTACGTACCATGAGAACATGTGCGATGGCGGATGTTTCTCCTTGGGAAGAAGAAGTGTGAGCGATCGACTGCTGATTTTGAGCAGTGAAAGGATCGTTGAGAACTACAGGTGTGGGTTTTCCCTTAAGAAACTTTTGAACTTCGTCTCTATGGGGGCACTCCTTGGAAAAATGATCATCGCCACACAGTACACAAGGAAACTTTAACTTCCTTTTCTGTTTGGTATCATCAGGGGTGCTCTTCTGTTCCTGCTGGGCAGAAGATGTTTTGGGTTTCCCCTTGTTTTTCTTCTTATTACCGGACTTCTGAGGTGAAGTTGATGAAACAGAATTCACCTCCTCAGTAGCAGCAGGGGTGGATGATTTGGTGGTGCTGAGATCAGCGTGCGTTGGTGATGAGGACAAACCCTGGGGGTTCGAAGAACCAATAGTTTGATGAGGAGGCTAGGTGTGAAGGGATCCAATGATTCCATCGGCTTGGGGTCCCTTGAGCGGTTTCACAGGGTCGTTAGCGTCACAGGGTGTGTCGTGAAGAATATCAAACAATGTGCCGGATTGAGTATAAACTAAGTCTATCACATGGGCACATGCGATGGCTTGTTCTTCAGTGACAACACCTCCCATGGAAACATCTCGTGCTATGACAGGGACGAGGGACTTTGTAAACCAATATGCTAGGAGTTGATATGGAATAGGAGCTTTAATGAGATGATGTCTGCTTCGCCACTCATGAATATGATCAGAAATGTGAGTGGCGGTATTCTGACAGAGCGAGGTTAAAATATCAGTACCAGTTTCATACCGTATAGGCAGCTAGAAATGATTCAAAAAGTTCATGGCAAGAGAACCAAAATTAGGAAAAGAGTGGGGTGGTAATTCGATATACCACTTGGCAGCCGAACCGGTGAGAGTCCTTTGAAACAATATAAGACGGATCGAGTCATCTATTAAGGAGTTAGATGAACACCATAAATGGTATGTCATCACGTGGTTTTTAGGATCTTCACCCGGCTTGCCATCAAATTTCGGGATATCAGACGGAAGTTTCATCGGAATAGGTGGCCAATTAGTTGCGTGGTAAATGGGGTCGTTGGTTAAATGAGATAGGTCAGGTAGGTCCAATATAGCCAGAAAGGGAAGCTATGGATTAGGCTGCACATATTGATAGTACAGATAAGGCGTGTAAGGACCAGTATGACCATAAGGTGTACCGGGAGGAAATTGGCCATAGGGGTAAGTGCCGCCCAAACCAAAAGTAGGTCTGCCTCCATAGGGAGGTGTTCCATTACCATAATAAGGTGGCCCATGACCATAAGGTGGTGGCCCGCCTCCACTGTCGGGAGGGGGTGGGCCGTCGCCAAATGGTGGTGGTCTTCCACCACCGCCAGGGTAAGATGGGCCTCCACCGCCTCCACGAGGGGGGGTGGTGGTCTGCCACCACTGCCGGAATAGGATGGGCCTCCACCGCCTCTGCTAGGGGGTGGTGGTGGTCCGCCACCACCTCCTCCACCATAGTAGGGTGGTGGAAAACCACCACCGCCATTGGGGTAAGATGGTCCTCCACCACTGCCATCATTAGGAGGCGGTGGTGGTGGTCCTCCGCCAGGAGGTAGAGGTCCGCCTCCTCCAGATTTATGCGGGGGCCCACCGCCTCCAGCAGGGGGTGGGGGTGGACCGATCGGTGGTGGTGGCGCTTGAGGGATAGTTGGTTGGGGTGTTGTAAAATGTGCTATTGCCCCCATAGAGTGTAAGGATTTCCGGGATAGGGTATCCTATATGGTGCATTTCCGGGATTAGATTGACCCGACAAAGGGTTAATGGAACCTGGATACGCTTGACTCCATGAGGGTTGAGTTACATTGGATGGCCCCCCAACATGAGATAATCCCATGCTGGATGGTCTAGCGGTTTGGGAAGGTTCAACGGGAGGTCCATTGGGGATTCCACCACTTATGTTCTGGTTAGGAAACGGGGGTTTCCCCCCAGCCACAACAGGTTGACCTTGTTGCAAAGGTTGACCCAACATAGGTTATTGATTAGATACCGTAGTAATAATAGTACCAATAAGATAATCTGGGGGAATGGGGTATCCTCCCCGCGAATTTTGAGGTGGGGGAG
Source organism: Larix kaempferi (assembly GCA_027924585.1). NCBI lineage: Eukaryota > Viridiplantae > Streptophyta > Pinopsida > Pinales > Pinaceae > Larix > Larix kaempferi. The sequence goes on along the minus strand of BSBM01001603.1, from coordinate 509,311 downwards.
GACCTGGTAAAGTAACCGTGGTAGTGACAGGTGTGTTGGACTGTTGTCCTTCAACCAGTTGGTTCACTTGAAGTGCAGGACTGTACTCTTGTGAGGGTTGACTAGTTTCAGTAATGGTTTAGGTGAACCGAAAGATATCGGATGAACTGGGATGTCTCTATCCCTGGGTCATTGCTCGAGACTTTGTCTTCGAAGATCATCACCCTTGGCACGTAATTGTGCCAAGCGATCGTGAAGTGGGCCGAAAATCTCGGGGAGGTTGGGCCTGTAAAAGGGTCTAGAGGGTTCTAGAGGGTTCTGGAGTGGTCCAGTTGGGTGGGGATGAAATGGAAAAATGAGCCACTGGGTGGCTTGGAGATGATGTCCAATAGGCTATAGCTGGACCAGCAGCTGCCCCGGGGTTGTCCTGGGGTTGATTGATCCATTCCAATGAACCAGGCTCTCCCGGAGCAACGAGAGGTAAGTCTTGTGAAGTGGAAGTGTCTGCCTCTTCGTCTTGTGTGGGGTTGGAGGTAGGTGAGTCTGAAGGAAACAAAAGTCCTCCAACATTCAAAGTGGGGTTTCCAACTTCAGTAACTATGACCATGTTACGCTGATCCATTCTTACCCTCGAAATAACCTCCGGGTTAAGGGGATATTCGAGTGATAAGTTTAAGATCCTACGAGACCTTCTCTAGGGAGAATTCACCAGAGTGTCAGGAAAATCATCCAGGGTGGCTGAAACAGCATTTCTCCTAAGAGTATGCTACAAAAGAAAAGCAGTCCAGAAAAACCTACTCAAACTAAGGCAACAAACAGACTTATGTGACAAGAGTGGATTCAAAGTCTGGAACCTCACGGGATTATCAAGGCATCGCAAACCGCTATATACTACAGGGTCCAACAATATGATGCGACAAGGAGGATTGGGACCGTACCCTTGCCTGCATACCCGATTACCTGGATAGTACATGCGTGCTAATCTCCTCGAGTGCTGTTCTCGGTGTATTGCTTTGCCAAGACGACCAAATGGTTAACTCGGTTGGTTTCAGGAATCCTAATGGTGTATTTCGATATACGCAAGGTACGTGGGAGCTCAAATCCATATTGGTGTTGTCTAATGCACAATCGTTTGGAAAGAGACCTTCCAATATACTACCGAGTACGTGATACACCCTTCGATATACGCCAAGTACATATTATGGTACTTGGTGGGTACGTGAAGGAGCTCGATATACCGATAAGTACGTGGAAGACTACAATACCCCCGGGATACAGTGCTGGAAAATAACGACAGCTGCCATGCTTAACGATGCCGGAACACGTCTCTAACTTACACACAAGTTGCTATAAAATTTTACCTAGTTCTACCTTTAATTTTATCTTGGACGGTTAGGTGAATGCATGGAGTAAGTACATAATCGGAAGCATAATGCAAGTCCTAGCTACATGCACGAAATATTCTTTTCTTTTGATGAATTCTAACTATGGGAAGGAAAAATCTTTTTCCAATGGTATTTCCAAAGCAAACTCAATGCAACCTAATTCCCAATTCAATCAAATTTGACCACGAAAGCAATCTTTTCATTTTGTGGGAAACGTAAAAATCATAATACTACTAATCCAAATCACAACATTTTTTCCTTTTCTTTTCCTTTTCAAAACGAAAATGATGCTAAGTAATGAAAAGGGAGAATTCTAAGATGGAGTATGCAAGCTTTTCAATTTCACTTTCAATGGCCTAAAAGCGACGAAAATAAAAAATGCATCTCTCTTTCCTTAGCATGGAAATACTTTTGCAAACTGAAGTATGCTTTGAGTCTTTCAAGAAGATGAGCGATTCATAATTCAAGAAAAACATAACTGATCACACATTCATTCAAATTTCCAAAAGATTGATAAACGAAACATTCCAATGCATGAACGATTTCTTCAAAAATACTTGAAAAATGATGGGAAAGAAGCACTTTTGACTTTTCAATGGATGCACCAAGAGATTAACTTGATAACAATTATGCTTTTAGACGCAAATGACTGGAAAGAAAACACTACTTGCAGCACTCAGTACACTTGGAAAACTCAATAAAAGACAAGCACGCAATCAGTCTGAAAGATACATAAGACTCAAAATCAGATAGTAGCAAGCAAAGCTCAAAAATTAATGCAAATGAGGTCTGGGAGCTGATCTCATGTAGTAATCAGATCAGGCTAGGAGAGGAGGGAATACAAGGGTGAGTGGATGAAGGTGGGGGAGATCAAAATGTCCTCCACTACCAAAATCTCTGACTTGTCCAAGATGGAACCCAAAACAACTTCGACAAAACCAAACAACTCAAACACATACAACAAAAAAGGATCTATGACTGGATCATACAGTGCAGAGGGAGTCTGCATACAAACCACACTCAAAACAAAAGGGGAGAAAAGGTGCCTATATGGAAAAAAGGGTAGATCGGTGCACTCTGTACTTGTACACAGTGCGACGTCGCAGTTCACCAATGCGAGGAGTACGATGGTGTCGCAGAAGCACAGTGACAGGGTTGTGACGACAAGCCAACAGGCAAAGAACAGAAACCAAAAATGACACAGTGTCGCTCTGTGTATATCACCTGGGTGTGATAGGCGAGGTCTAAGTTCAAAGATGAGTCAAATCTCCAAGTAATGAGTGTTGGGCCTGGCCCAACAGGACCATTTTTGGTGACAATTTTGATATTGAAGGGACCTGAGCTGTGCACAGTTCAGAATACTGAATTTTGCCTAAGTATCGGGAGTGCTACGAAGATGTGCACAGTACCAAGTTTTGAAGGATACCGTGAAGATCAGCGCTGCGCAGTGTCAGTTCTGCGAAGGTAGTAGGCCACGTGGAGCCAGTAAAGTTGTGTACTAGACGGAGGATGATCGGATATAGCAGATAGACCATCGGTGGTCTATTTTTGGTAAGACTTCCCAAAAGATGTCGAATTGTGGGCATAAGCAGATTGGGAAGGCATCCAACTGTACAAGTCCATTAAGCAGAGGATGGATCGGGAAAGTGACAGTTGGCGTGCAGCAGGGTATGCGACCGTTAAGAGGAAAACGGCAGAAGGAAAGCGACTGGGAGCTGAGCCATTTGTACGTGGCCGTTAAGGGACGGACGGCCTGTAGAGAAAGCGACTGGGAGCTGAACCAGTCGCACAAGCCAGTCAGTGGAAGGGCGGCTCGAAGTAGATGACCTGTTGAAGTGCGCACAACAGGATGGCTGAAAGTGACGGATCTAAGCCATGGAGGACTGCCATGACAGCAAGATCGCTATAAGAAGCTGGCATGACAGTTCAGAGGGACCGTAGTGGTTTGGAAACCCTAAGGGTTTCAGTCTTAATGTTGTAAAGACATGACCTTCGGGCGTGATCTATTTAAGAAGACCATTTTTGTATAGGAAGGGTTGGTCACGATCGCTGGTTATTATTGGTTTCCATTGAATATTGTATTGTAATATCTTTTGAGTTGAGAATTAATTGTAAAGGCTCTGCAGCTGAGTGCATAGAGACCTATCTGAGCAAGAAGAGAGCCGCAGATGAGTGCGCAGCTAAGAACTGTGAACCCTTCCTTAAAAGAATTATCAAACACAGTTCTTGTGGACGTAGCTTCCCACACGGGGGAGTGAACCATGTTAAATAGTGTGTTGTGAGACTGTATGTTTATGTGTTTGCATTTATATTTATTTGTTCTGTAGTTGGATGTTGAAATGTTTGCTTATAGTCTATTATGAGAAGGATTTTATATGCATTTGCCATCAGGAGAGTATAGAATGATATGTTAAGTCTGCATGAATGGATGTATGGTGAATATTAGCTTTGCTTCTAAGAACAATGAATTTATCACCTGCTTGAACATAGAGGGAATTGCTTACCTACTGAATGGTTGCAGTTGATGAATGTATAACTGTTATTTCGCACCTGAAGGTTATGCTTAAAATAGCAACACTTTAAGTGTATGTTATGGGAATTAATTAATCAGTTCGCTAAGTATATAACTGAGTGGATGATTGACACTTAACCCCTTTACCTTGGGTATTCTGTGAATGGTCCAATCTTAGGAAGTCAAGCGACAGTGTTCGCAAAAGAATCTTAAGCCATGCAGTAAGGAAGAAGACAGTGGTGCGGACCGCGGCGTTGTCCATCGCCGCGCAGCCCAACCTTCGCAGCATTTGACTAGTGTGCTGCTGCGAACATCGTCACAGTCATCAACTCATCACTCACTGTGGACATATGAGTCCGCAGTGCCCCATTAGAACACCTCAGGTGAGACCTCAGCCTACTCGCAGGCTGTTGCCGAAAGGGCCGGTGCAAAGGGGGTTTTGTTGGTTTAAGGTAACCACGCAAAACCTGGGTCTTCATAAAACCTCTGGTCAGCATTTGAGAAGCCAACAAATGGTTCCATTGTCGTGCTAGAATCCGTGATGAGTTCCAGTCGTGATGAGTGACGAAGAGTCTGAGATCCCGGAAAGTGCATTGAACTGGCATCCTGAGAAGATAGAAATCCAGGCTTGGTGGGGTAAGACCATAAGAGACTTTAAAAGACAAGATAACAGACATCCGCGTCTGACTGACACACAATGGTCGGATAACTATTTGTTGGACGACATCGACGAAATTTTCTGGGCTACATTTCCAGAGAAGCTGCACGCGTGGATCTCGCAGCTCGCAGAAAATAAGACTTGCTTTCAAGGAGGAGTTCCTACAGAGTGGAATCCTGAGCTCATAGCGCAGCTTAAAGCGATGGACAGCCCACTGATGCGCACAGTCGACTTTTGGGTCGATCATATGCTAGAAGGATTTGTCACAGATTTTGTTGTGGATACGCTTAAATCCTACAGCCAAGCAGAGGCACACTTTTTTGGAGGTTTCCAAGGTAAGTTCCTGAACAATCTCAGTCTATATATTAAGATGATGTTAGCTGAGAAAGGTGTTTTAAGAATGCAGTAATCTTTTTAACTTGTCATGGTAAATAGCATTTATAGCGATTCTGATGAAGATACACATAAATTAAGAAGTGGGAAAAGATACAAGTTCAATAAGAATCCTGGAGGCTCTGGACTCCACGTAGATACTGAGATTCCATCTGATATTGAAAACGAAGCCGCACCCCCATTTACTCCTTAGAACCCTCCACCTGCAGAACCCACCCCACCGAATACGCAGCCTAGTACATCCACCCCTGTACGCCCTTTTTTTTTTACTGCACAGAGTCCTGCACGATAGCCTAGCACCCCTCAGGGAACACCTTAAGGTGCCCCTTCGAGTGTTGTACCTTCCCCTAGAACCATGGCCCATACAGATATGAAGTTACCTATATTAAAAGGCACGGGTCTAGAAGATCCTGACCAGCACTAGTTCCTTTGTGAAGCTATCTGGAGTGTCAGACAAATCTGAGATGATTATGAGAAGAAATCCCAGCTTGTTACTACATTCAGAGATAGAGCGCTGCTCTGGTTCATGAAGTATTCCACTACGCATCCCAGGACCCTGGCGGAGATTAAAGCTACGCTGATAGCAGAGTTTAAGAAACCAAAGTCTGAGTCTCAGCATATAACTAAGCTAGAGGAAATCAAGCAGAGACCGACAGAATCGGTCTGGGAATTCGACCAGAAGTTCAAGACACTCTTGGACCAAGTGATCTTTTTCATAGCACCCGAATAGTATAAAGAATGGTTCATTGCTGCGCTGTTGCTGCACATCAGGTTACCATTGATGCAACAGAAGGTTACATCCCAGGCAGAGGCCTTGGAAATCGCGATGAAGTTAGAGGCTTCACTGATTGGTGAGTCTAGTTCTGGGATGATGCAGATTCAGAACCAGCTTACCACCCTGACACTGGAACTACAGAGCATGAAGAATGGAAAAGAGCAGCGATATGAACCTCGTCACGAGATCTAGTGCACGAGTTGCAAAGGAGAAGGTCATGACCGGGAGCATTGTCCCCTATACCGCGACTATCTCGGCAGTGGTGCGCCTAACCCCATCAATTAGAACCAGGCACCCTGGTGTGAAATCTGCAGAACTACTTGTCATAGACTTGAAGATTGTTAACTGATACAGAAATATGTGAAGACGCCTAAAAATCTATATTGCAACTTCTGCAAATCAGTTGGACATGATGAGTCCAACTGCCGCGCCTATGAACTAATGAATGAAAGAAAGCGCGACATGGATTCAATGAGAGGCATTGGCTTATACAGAGTGCAAGAAGATAACCAGTCAAAGCAAGCAAACATGTACTATGATCAATCTGCCTACAGAGGCCGTGGTGGTGGATACCGTGGTAGAGGAAGAAATACCGACCCGACACAAGGAAGAGGCCGCGGTGGGGTCATCTTCTATAACTATGGCTAGCCAGGTCATGTATCCAGAGACTGTGTAAATCCATGCACCACCTGTAATTACTGTAAATCATTTGACCATGTTATAGAAGATTGCCTGGTGCTAGAGGTAGAGATGTAGAAAAGAAGAAGGACAGATGCACCAGCCTCAAACATCCAATGGATCACAGCAGAGAACATACATGCGGATTCTAGCATTAAAGTAGTCACACGTAGTGGCATTGAGACAGGACGTGATAGGGGAGCAGAGGCTTCCACTTCTAGAGAAGCTCATGCGAAGCAGAGCCCTCTCGAAATAGTATGGGTAAGAAAATCCCCAGGAAAGACGCAGGCTCTAGATTTGAAGAATAACAAAGAGGCTTTTGTTGATGCATGGGATACCTTCAGAGAACCAGCACCTAAATCACCAAGGATCCCCCTGTGCAGCGAAGTACCATATGTTGAAGACACACCTGCTGCGTATGACAAGACCAGACACACAGCAGAGGTCAGCACCTCTGTTGTGCAGTTCCTAAGGAGCTGCATGAAGTTGTTGAAGAATCAAAACGTGATAGCAGAGCTGGAGAAGCTCAGAAATATGTATGAACCACAGACAGAAGTAGAAGACTATGCAAATAGGAGACTTTGAGATGGATGAAGTTATCCTTGATCTGGGATCAAAAGTAAATGTCTTGACAAAGCAGACATGGCAGCAGATGGGTCGACCAAAGCTGTCGTGGTCACCTATCCAGTTGAGAATGGCCAACCAAGAGAAATTTATACCATTTGGCTGCTTAGCTAGTGTTGTGGTTGATATTGACGGAGTACAAAGCCATGCGGACTTTGAAGTCATCAAGATTGTTGACAATAGCCAGCCCTTTCCTGCGCTGTTAGGAATTGACTGGGCTATTGACAATTTAGCCATTATAAATTTGAAAACAAAGAAGATGATATTCGAAGGTAAGCATCTGCGGGTTATCGCACCATTGGATCCTGCATATGGGGATAGATATAGCGAGCCGATTCAGGAGGAATCTAAGGCCTAGGATTTGGACCGACTGTACCAGATGACTATGAACCAGGAGGATTACATTAATCCTACCATGGATGGTGTACTCAGCTGGAGATGCGATAGCTCCTGTGTGTCTGACTCCGACGTTGGACTGGAAAATTGGCAGAATCGCATGCACGAAGTGTCAGCTAGAAGGTGTGCGCAGGTTACGAAATCACTATGATGGATTGGAAAAGAGGTAAGTCCGATCCCTACATTTGATGGTTCTACTAACATTTATACTTTTATTCAAGACTATACTGCAGTAGTTCCAGAAGAGCACAGATTACCAGCATTGGATATGGCACTCTGTGGCATACCCGCCAGATGGTGGGCTTCGCACAAGCATATATTGATCACTTGGGAGCAATGCAGAACAAAGATGCAGATTTGGTTCGCAAAAAAGGTTACCTTGCCCTTTGCAAGTTCAATGGGCAGACAGATCCTAGCCAGCATTGGTAAGTCTGTTCGCAGGCATGGGAAGAAAGGCCACCTGAAGAGTGGGTGCACTTGTTCATGCATACTTTGGAAGAGGATATTCCAAAGAAATGGTATCTAGACCTGGAGTTACGCAGGGAAACCTCAGATTGGGAAACATTAACTGCGAACTTCCAGAGAGATTTCAACTTCGAAGATGAGAACCCTTTGATACATGAGGCACTGCAGATAATCAAGGAACGTATATTCAGAACAGATTATCATCACGAAGATATGTTAGGGGAAAAATTCTTCGGCATAGATGACAGTCCTGCGAACATACACTCAGAATGGAAAGAACATGAAAAACATCCAATAGACTGTTATAATTTAGCTGAGGATGATGAGCATGGAAGAGAAGAAGATGAAGATGATCCGTGCAAAATCAATATACCAGAGTCAGAAGGTGCGCGCGATATAGAAGGACCTCCATTGGAAATTCCGGACATGAGCGGACCGGTCAAGACACAGAAGGTAAACATTGGCACGAGTGAAGAGCCAAAGTTCGCATCTATTGAAGACTACTAGGATGATCAGACTGTCGCGGAGATTGCAGACACTTTGCACGAATATCAGGAGCTATTTTCAACAAAGTTTACAGAGATGAAAGGAATATTGGGTGACTTAGGAGTCATGAAAATCCCTTTGAAGCTAGGCGCTAAGCCTATGAAGCAGCGACCGTATAGATTGAATCCATGGTACAAAGAGAGAGTCCACGCAGAATTGGACAAAATGTTAGAGGCATGGATCATCGAACCTATCGAAGAATCTGAATGGATCAGCCCTATGGTCGTCCAGGACAAGAAAGCAAAGGGCGAGATCAGGATATGTGTCGACCTCAGAAAGCTTAATGATGCATCAATGCATGACCCATTCCCTACCCCTTTTACAGGTGAAGTACTTGACAATGTTGGAGGGAATGAGGCCTACTCCTTTACCGATGGTTTCTCCAGCTATCATCAGATCAGAATTGATCCCGCGGATAGGCATAAGATGACATTTGCTACAAAATGGGGATTATTCTAGTATACAGTCATGCCGTTTGGTTTGAAGAACGCCCCTGCCATCTTCTCCAGAGTCGTCGTCGCGGCATTCAAATATTTCATGCATAAGTTTCTCGAAGCATATTTTGATGACTGGAATGTCTTTGGTTTTCTGAAGAACCATTGTGCAAATCTGAGAATGATGCTTGAAAAATGTAGATAGCATCAGATCTCGCTGAATCTGAAGAAGTGCATCTTCTGTGTTCCATATGGAATCTTACTAGGACATATTGTCTATAAGAAGGGCTTGATGGTGGACCCTACGAAGATTGCCATTATTGTGAATTTACCTACACCAACTTCAGTTAAGATGCTGCGCTCTACCTTTGGTCATACCGGTTATTACAAGAAGTTCATTAAGGGTTATGCGTAGATAACCGCAGCAATGGAGAATTTGCTGAAGAAGGATGTACCATTCGTTTGGAATGAAGAGTGCGAATAGGGTTTCGACACCCTTAAAGAAAAGATGGTTACCATGCCGATCCTAGTCTTTCCGGACTGGACAAAACCGTTCCATGTTCATGTGGATGCATCATGCATTGCCTTGGGCATTGTGTTACCTCAACGAGGAGAAGGGGGTATCGACCACCCCATTGCATTTTCTAGTAGAAAGCTATCGACAGTAGAGAAGAACTATACCACTACTGAACGGGAAGGACTTACCATGGTATATGCCCTTCATAAGTTTAGACATTATCTACTTGGTGCGCACTTCCTCATGTTCACTGATCATTCTGCACTGAAATATCTGGTCAATAAGCCAATGTTAGGGGGGTGCATATGGAGATGGTTGTTGATGTTCCAGGAGTATGATTTCGAGATCGTTGTTAAACCCGGTCGGCTGAATTTGGGACCTGACCACCTGTCTAGAATAGAGTTGGGAGAGGAGCCGACGAACATTGAAGACAGTCTGCCCGATGCGCAGCTGTTTGCTATATAGGTTGCAGACGATTACTATACGGATATCATTGGTTTTCTGACAACAGGACTGGCACCACAAGAATTTTCTATTCAACAGAAGAAGCAGCTAGTAGTGCGTGCCGTGGACTTCACTATCATTGCAGGACAGTTATACAAAGTCGGACCAGATGAAGTCCTGCACAGATGTGTACTCGACCATGAAAAACCATACATACTCACCGATGTGCATTCAGGGATCGCGGGAGGTCATTACGCAGGAAAGGCTATTGCGCAGAAGATATTGCACACAGGGTTGTGGTGGCCTACCATCCACAAAGATTCTAAGGAATACTGCAGGAACTGCGATGTCTATCAGAGGATAGGGAAGTCGTTGCGGAGAGACAAAATGCCATTAAATCCGCAGTTGACCTTACAATCCTTTGACAAGTGGGAAATTGATTTTGTGGGACCTATAAACCCACCGGGAAAGAGAACTGGTGCGAGATATATTATTACTGCCACAGACTACCTCACCAGATGGGCAGAATCTAAACCAGTAAAGGACTGCAGTGCAAGTACTGTCGCGCAGTTCATTTTTGAGGAAATTTTGTCACGATTCGGCTGTCCAAAAATCTTGATGAGTGATTAGGGCACTCACTTCCTAAATAATACCATTGAAGCCCTCATAGTGGAGTTCCACATTCGGCATCACCGCAGTACGCCATATCATTCGCAGGCAAATGGAATTGTTGAAGCTTTCAACAAAATACTAGAAAACGCGCCGACGAAGGTGTGCAACGTAAATAGGGATGATTGGGACTTGCACATCTCATCCGTGCTTTGGGAATACAGGACAACTTGTAAGAAATTGACGCAACAGACACCTTCTCAGTTGGGCTATGGGCAGGAGGCCATAATGCCAATGGAGTACATTGTCCCCAGTTTGAGGATTGTTGCGTTCACCGGAATGGTAGACCGCGAAGCGTTAGAGGAAAGAATGCTACAATTAGTCGGCTTGGAAGAGGATCGTTTCATTGCAGGATTTCAACAACAAGTCCAGAAGGATCGTGAAAAGGCATGGCATGATCGCCATATCAGGAAGATATGCTTTCAGGTAAGTGACTTAGTCCTCTTGTATGATAGCAAGTTCATGAAATTTCCTAGCAAGTTTAAAATACATTGGCTTGGTCCATATATTGTTATGAATGTCACTAACAGTGGTGCAGTTCAGTTAGCCACTTTAGTTGGTGATAACCTACCCACTATGATAAATGGAAGCAGACTTAAGTTGTATCACGATAGTCCTGCTTCGCAACATGCAGAAAGATAAACATGGGGAGAAATTTCTAAGTGTCAAGTACAATTGAAATTGGGCACTAGAAATGTATAGAGTTTGTACATGTATTATAAAGGGGAGAATGTATGAGTTGCACAACACTGTTGAAGCTACACAGGAGACGAAAGCAGCACAGTGGAAAAATGGCCGTAGCAGTTCAGATATAAGTACCGCGAAGCCACTGTGCAGGAGTCGGAACGGCCTGCCACGCAGTTCAGTGTAGCATTCAGAGAAAAATAGCCGTTGCTTGCCTTTTGAGAATATAGCCGTTAAAATGACAGTTGCAGCAACCGCTCGAGCATTTAAAGGGAAGATAGTCATTCTGAACAGACTGACGGATGAAAAGATCGAAAGATCCAACGGATTTGGCTGCCAGAGGTCACATTTAATGCTTATCTAGCCGTTGAAGGGCACGGAAGGAGGTCTGCTGTGCCTATAAATAACACCGATGGGAGACTCACGGGCGTTACCGAGCACTTAGAATTTTCTGTGATTAACATCTCCGAGCTAGTAACCATTTGTATTTTCTCTGCCATAGCCGCTATTTCATTAAGTGAATGTCTGAACTCTTTTACACAGAGCAAGAGCTTACTATTGAAGAAACCTTGAGAATTTTCAAGCACGGAAGGATTCAGCAATTAATGAAAACTCCAACTAAGAAGGTTGTCGTAGAAAAAGGTCAAGGATCCCACAAATCACTAAGGATTAATCTGACAATGCAGGATAAGGGAAAGGACACACTGACCAGACCTTGATCAAAGCAGTCCAAGCTGAGTTCGGTGAGCATAAGGAAACCCATATTCACCAAGGAAGTTTCACTCAAGATGACATCGAATTATATCTCGCCGAGGGCCTGAATGCCCCTGTGTATAAGTTCGTAAAGAATGCCAAGTACGATATCACTCTGTCGCCAATGTCTAAGCATGTAAAAATTATGACAAACCTATTAGGAAAGATCCCAGACTGCAAATGGGACGATTATGACCTCTTGGGAGTGAAGAAGGACGAACCACATGATCCCAAGTACCCAGATTTTCAGCTAGATCAATATATGTGCTGGAAAAAGGATGCAAAAGGAGAGCTGAATCTGGTGGCCGAAACCTAGTTAACACCGGTGGTGCAGTCAGGACTGTTAAACCTGCTGCGACTACCCCATTTTGAAAGGTCGACCGAACTAAACGTCATGGTTCGCACCTTGATGGTGCGAATCCACCAAGGCTATCTATGGATGGAAATGCCCATAGACATCAGTATCGACCTAATCCATGTTATAACAGGATTGAGTAAGCACGGTAAGGATCCAAAGTAGTTCTTCCAAGGGAAGGCTAAAGAAAAAGATGCCATGGCAAAGATGAAAAAGAGCCATGCGCTAGTGAAGGGAAAATGGGGTTTTCCTACCGAAGAGATTGATGATCGAGCAACAAGGTTCATTACACAGATGCTCGCAGCAAAGGTATTGAGAACAGCAAGACCCACCGAGGTACCTGTGGGCGCAGTGTTGCTTGGCACCGCAGCAGTAGAGGGCACAGAGTTTAACTGGTGCCAATACTTACTGAATGAGTTCATGGAGGAACTCAACAATATTCAACAAAATGGGGGAAACTTCCATTTTACATGGCTGATTGTCCTCATAGCATTCATCGGATGGAAGGAGCCGAAGGACTTTTTCGGCGTCAGTGTTGATAGATCCGAACCCAGAGGAATCAGGTTCATGAACCTATGGGAAAATATGAATCCGCAACGCCAGCATGCTACCCAAGAAGTCTTCTATCAATATTACACACAGCTGCGTGACGTGATCACGCGCACACCAAGAATAACAAAGAAGGTAACAAGAAAATACATAGGCATTGTCAATTTTACTGCTGACATGTGTTGTGTGTTTATCTCTCCAAAGGCAAAGACGAAGAAGCCGCAGTGGTTCCCTGGGCGCTACCACATGACAAAACCAGATATAGAATTCATTATGAAAGATTGGCCCGCTGACTACTGCATCGAGGTTCTGGATGTCCCGACAGATTCAGAAGATGATGAATTGATTCCTCCAGCATGTCCGATTACTGAAGAGAAAGAGCCAGAGAAGGGCAAGAGGAAAGATCCTCCCAGCCCGTCGCAACCAAAAGCAAGAAAGAAGCAGAAGGAAATCAAAGGTCAATCTAACCCAACCCTCAATGAGGATGACTTCGATATGATAGCTGTTAAAGTTACTGAGACCCTCGAAGAATTTATGTCAGATAAGGAGAAAAAAGATAAAGCCATCCAAGATGACCTTACGAGGAACTGGGTCGCAATGCAAGGACTCATGAAGAAAATAGAGGATGTCCAAAAGAGCCTGCCCTTGCTGCGTGACACAGGGGCCGTAGGAGCTTCGCAGCAGGTGCCATCTCCCCTTACTGTCGCGCTACCACCCAAAATGAGACTTGTCCATCTTGACCCAATCACAGTCACATTCCCTATGTCAAAGGACATCGACATGGTTGAGCTCGATTTAGCAAAGATTCCGCTACCTGGTCTGCATTACTTGCACACGCAGGTTGGTGAGGAGATGCATGACAGAGCCGCGCAGTCTATGAGAGCAGAAGCTCAGTTGCAAGCAGCAAACAGGCAACTTGAGGAGTCGAGCACGCGCACCTTGTTGATGATGAGAAGTGAACAGCAACGCCGACAGAAGCTGGAGGATACAATCAATTATGTGGCAATAGATATCGAAGGAGTGCAGATCCAAGATAATCCTGAGGATACAGTACACAGAATAGCAGATAGGGTGCGGACCCTAAAGTCCGAAATGGAGGACAAGGTAGTCCTATATGAGGCAGATATCAATCTGCTCAGGGAAAAACTGAAACTGCAGGATCCGTTAACTGAGAAGCAGCAGCGAGAAGCTAAAGTAAGGACTGCAGTAGAAAGCATCGCAGCAAGGGTTGCGAAGTGCCAGCAATTACTTGACCAATCCGTGAAGGCGTTCACAGACCTTGAGGAAAATCCACAGCTGCAGCAGACAAAGATCGCGGTGAAGGAGAAACAGACCGCACTGGAAGTCATGCAAATAGAAGTGAAGACCCTACCACTGCGAGACAGATTGCAGAAGTTCAGGGAAATATCTTCCCTGAAGAAGGAAGTACAGAGCTTAAGAGAAAAGGAGATTGCGCTAGACAATCAGTTGCAGCCACTCCTCGAAGATGCCTCTGAGGTGTCGCAGTGCATAGAGAATAAATTGAAAGAGCTGTGAGCCAACCAAGAAACCACTGAAGCACAAATTGGCATGGAGACAGCACTTGAAGAGCTTGAGACCATCAAACAATTGGAGCATGAGGTCAAAGAAACAATGGAGGAGCTGACGAATGCCTATAATGAGTTCGCATCGAAGCTAAACACTCAGATTGGTGAGCAGACTTCGGTGAGAGAAGTTGAAAGTGGCTCGGGGACAAGCCACAGGTAAGTGTTAGGGGCATGCTGGGCCTGGCCCAACAGGGCCATTTTTTGTGACAATTTTGATATTGAAGGGACCTGAGCTGTGCGCAGTTCAGAATACTGAATTTTTCCTAAGTATCGGGAGTGTTGCGAAGATGTGCGCAGTACCAAGTTTTGAAGGATACCACGAAGATCAGCGCTACGCAGTGTCAGTGCTGCGAAGGTAGTAGGCCACGTGGAGCCAGTAAAGTTGTGTACTGGACGGAGGATGACCAGATATAGAAGAAAGACCAGAGGTGGTCTATTTTTGGTAATATTGTTGAAAAGATGCCGAGTTGTGGGCATAAGCAGATTGGGAAGGCGGCCAACTGTACGAGTCCGTTAAGCAGAGGATGGATGGGGAAAGTGACAGTTGGTGTGCAGCAGGGCATGCAACCGTTAAGAGGAAAATGACGGAAGGAAAGCGACTGGGAGTTGAGCCAGTTGTACGTGGTTGTTAAGGGATGGACGACCTGTAGAGAAAGTGACTGGGAGTTGAGCCAGTCACACGAGCCAGTCAGTGGAAGGGCGGCTCGAAGTAGATGACCTGTTGGAGTGCGCGCAATAGGATGGCTGAAAGAGACAGATCTAAGGCATGGAGGACTGCCATGACAGCAGGATCGCTATTAGAAGCTGGCATGATGGTTCAGAGGGACCGTAGTGGTTTGGAAACCCTAAGGGTTTTGGTCTTAATGTTGTAAAGACACGAACTTCGAGCATGATCTATTTAAGAAGACCATTTTTGTATAGGAAGGGTTGGTCACCATCGCTGGTTATTGTTGGTTGCCATTGAATATTGTATTGTAATATCTTTTGAGTTGAGAATTAATTTTAAAGGCTCTGCAGCTGAGTGCACAGAGACCTATTTGAGCAAGGAGCCGCAGCTGAGTGTGCGGCTAAGAACTATGAACCCTTCCTTAAAAGAAATATCAAACACAGTTCTTGTGGACGTAGCTTCCTACCTGGGGGAGTGAACCACGTTAAATAGTGTGTTGTGAGACTATATGTTTATGTGTTTGCATTTATATTTATCTGTTTTGTATTTGGATGTTGAAATGTTCGCTTACAGTCTATTATGAGAAGGCTTTTATATGCATTTGCCATCAGGACAGTATGGAATGATATGTTAAGTCTGCATGAATGGATGTATGGTGAATATTAGCTTTTCTTCTAAGAACAGTGAATTTATCACCTGCTTGAACATAGAGGGAATTGCTTACCTGCTGAATGGTTGCAGTCGATGAATGTATAACTGTTATTTCGCACCTGAAGGTTATGCTTAAAATAACAACACTTTAAGTGTATGTTCTGGGCATTAATTAATCAGTTCGCTAAGTATATAACTGAGTGGATGATTGACACTTAACCCCTTTACCTTGGGTATTCTGTGAATGGTCCAAGCTTAGGAATTCAAGCAGCAGTGTTCGCAGAAGAATCTTAAGCCCCGCAGTAAGGAAGAAGACAGTGGTGCGGACCGCGGCGTTGTCCATCGCCGCGGAGCCCGACCTTCGCAGCATTTGACTGGTGTGATTCCGCGAACATCGTCACAGTCATCAACTCATCACTCACTGTGGACATCTGAGTCCGCAGTGCCCCATTAGAACACCTCGGGTGAGACCTCAGCCTGCTCGCAGGCTATTGCCGAAAGGGCCGGTGCAAAGGAGGTTTTGTTGGTTTAAGGTAACCGTGCAGAACCTGGGTCTTCATAAAACCTCTGGTCAGCATTTGAGAAGCCAACAATGAGGAATGAACAGGTTTGAAAATGAGTTGTGCAAACTCAGAGGAAGGTAATCAGACTCTTCTAAGTGAAGATTTGATGGTGAAACTACCTCAAGAAGCAAATGAAAAACAAGATGGCTTGGAAAGAAATCAACTGAAAATAACATTCAAATGACAACTAAGAAGCAATCTATCTTCCCCAGTATGGTCGCCAGACTTGTTTTGCGGACAATCTACCGAGAGTGGACTCAAGGCCTGATCTCCCTAGCTTAATGTAAGTCTAGAAAAATAGGACAGAACATAAAATACTTTCTTAGATCGTATAGAAATACAAATGTAAGAGTAGATGGTTTACCTTAGATTTGTAGATCCCTTTCTCCTTCATCGATCCAATGCTCTAGCGCTGCCAGATTGCAAGTAGCTAAACCCTGTTGAACATATAACGAAACACGAGAAGTGAAACCATATATCTCATATGATAGATCTAAGCTAACAGTTAAGGAGGAAAACTCTAAACATCATCAAAGAGACAACATTTATGGAAACCAATTATATTAATTATATTGAAGAGTGGAGAAGTACAATAGAAAGGAGGATTATAACCATTGCCTTAACACTGCAAACTCCTTTCGACAAGACATGCCAAAGCTCCTAGAGAGAAGTAGATGTTCCCCAATCCAGAGTGTTAGATCTATTGGGCTTAGTTTCACCAGCATAAGAGTACCATAGACTTCCCCCCTTTGGAATGGGAGTGAGCTTCATTTAAATAGGACTAAGTGGATAGGGTATGGATAGGATAGGTTGAGATATGATAGGAGAGGCTTAAGGGATCCTTCCAAGGTGATAAGAATCGAATGCCAGCTCTCCCAAGAGGTCAGGGATAGGGTCCCAAGTCAGCGAGCTGCAAGAAAGGACTCAAAGGGTTATTTTTGTCCATTAACTGACATCGGTGCACCCTACAATAGAGCAAGCTACAACGTCGCATGATGCATGAGTGCAACCTACGATGACCTCTCAAAATCTAGTACAAATGGTTACAAATCCTTCCAAGTCAATCACTCAATCAAGGTAACTCCATGGGTCTATACACTGAATCTCATGAGGAGAAGATTTTAGGTGTAACAATGTGTTGATGGTGCACTTGTGTGTGCAATAAAATTTGTAAGGGTGTCTGTAACGCCCCCTTCCATCATCAAGTGCAAGGAAGGAAACGTTAACATCACACGAGCTTATGGCAGGCTTAGCCCCAATAATCTATACCCGTAAATTCCTCACATTTTGAAACTTCCAAATGCAGATTCATCTCAATTTAAACACAGCGGGAATTAATCATTACGTATGCACATTATCTCTTCATACATTTAGCATACCCATATCATTCATACATGTAACAGTCAATAAATTTCATTAAGCATGGACAATTTATCACACTGCATAAAACATGATGCATTTCATTTCATTAACAGGAATAATTAATCCTTCAAATTGAATGCATTGCAAACACAGTCTGTATATAAATTAATTCACCGAATACTTATCTTGAACTGTAATGGTCCAAACGAATGGCTATGGAAGCGCAACGTTCCTCCCAACCGTAGACCTCTGTCCGGCTTGTGTTCTTTCAGCTGAGAGGTCACCCCCGAGCTGGGCTGTGTATCCACTAAGGAGGACTAGTTGGGTTCACTCATAGGCATGGTTTCAGTCAAGCATCCAAGCAGATAGAGGAGGGTAATGCTAAGCCAGTGAGCTCAACCATAGAGCTACAGGCATCTCAAGTGAGCTCAACAGTCAGGCACCCACATTACCTACCACATCCAACACAAGGAAGATCCCCTTCTCTGTTACACAGTCCCTCAGGCAACTCTTCCCTCCAGTGCTCTTCAGGATGGGCATAGAAAGGTCCAGCTGCTGATCCTTGAGATCCTAGCCTTCACTGGGTTTATCAAGCACACCCAACCTCTGCATAGTCAATCCCAACTTGATTTCTCTCTGTTCTGCTCACCAAATACTCAAATCCGTCACTCATTTTCTGAGCTGCAAAAACTGGGTTTTCCCATTGATTTCGGGGTAGCTAATGCTCCAGAATTCGCCCCAAGGTTCATGCTAATGGATTCCCCATTGGATTTCCTTGTCCCATGCCAAATCTGGGCGTTTTTGGTCTTTCAAAAACTGGGTTCTCTCAAGGTCGCGATTTTCTGGTTTCCTCACTGCTGGCTCTCGTTTTTGGATGCAGAATGATGCTAGGTAGTTCCACAATGGAATGGGGTGTGAATCAAGCAACCTCCCATGAGGTTGAGTGACTTCTTGCCCAAGCAATCAGAGCCCATGTCCACCCATACGAATTTCAGGGCTGCCCATGCTCCATTAAAGCCATGGACTGAAATCTCAACCACCTTCTTACAGCAGGCATTAATGTCACCTAGGGAAGTCAATGGGTTCTCATAATGACAAATGGCAGCCTAGGGTTTAATCCCATAGCCCCCTCACCACTCCCTAGTGGATACACGTGGCCCCTTCTCATTCGTTGCCTCCATAGCCAGTTTTTGGTATTTTATTTCAATGTTAAATATTTACATCAATTTACAATATCCCATGGCTTAATAGCACGTGGGTAACAAAATATCAAGCGTGTCTAATTTAAATAAAATCCGAGCATAAACTAGCGGGGCCTTGGCCTTGAGCTCCACGCTAGGGAAACATACAACGTGTGTATACAATATTTACATTAGAGCCAATATTTCCTAAGGGTTCAAAATTGGGGTATTACATTCCCCTCCCCCTTAGAACAACACCGTCCTCGGTGTTCTCAAAATTGAACAAAAATGGGAATGCCTCCCTCATGGCATCCTCTAGCTCCCATGTAGCCTCGTCGGGACTAAGGTGCTCCCATTGGACCTTTACCTGCCCGATGGCTCTGTTCCGAAGCACTGTGACTTTCTTGTCGAGGATGCGCATAGGTTCTACTTGGAACTCTCCCTCGGGTTCCACCTGTATCACATTCCAATCAATCATATGATTAGGATCATGTACATACTTCTTAAGCAAAGATACATGGAAAACATTATGAGCTCTTATGCTAGCAGGCAATGCAATTCTATATGCAACTGGCCCTATCCTATCAAGGACTTCAAATGGTCCACAATATCTTGGTGACAACTTAGCACAACTCCCCAACTTGAGGGAACTCTTCCTTGGTTTCACTCTCAAATAAACATGATCCCCAATCTGAAATTCCTTATGTACTCTTTTCAAATCTGCATAACTCTTTTGCCTGTCCTGAGCTGCCTTTAAATTCTGCCTGATCTTAACAATTTCCTGTTCCATTTCCTTGATCATCTTTGGTCCAAGCACCACCCTGTTCACTGGGCCATCCCAATTCACTGGCGTCCTGCATCCCCTGCCATATAATGCTTCAAATGGACTCATTCCCAAGGATGCATGGTGTCCATTATTGTACGCAAATTCAACCAAGTGTAAATAATCTTCTCACTTGGATGGTTTGTCCATCACATACATTCTCAGCATATCTTCAAGAACCTGGTTCACCCTCTCGGTTTGGCCGTCCGTTTGAGGATGGTAAGCTATACTGAAATTCAATTTAGTTCCTAGTTCCTGAAATAATCCCTTCCAGAAATTGGAGGTGAACTTTGTATCACGATCAGAAATTATTGCCTTAGGCAATCCATGCAATCTGAATATCTCTCTCATGAAGATGTTCGCAATGTCACTAGCCTTGTGAGTGGATTTCACTGGAATAAAGTGAGCTACCTTTGATAGCTTATCCACCACAACCATGATTGAATCATGCTTCTTCACTGTCATGGGAAGACCTGTTATGAAATCCATGGAGATCACTTCCCACTTCCATTCTGGAATGGGTAAGGGTTGCAATAACCCTGCTGGATGTTGGTGTTCTGCCTTGACTTGTTGGCACTTCTGACACCTAGCAATGTACTCAGCTATGTCCTTCTTCATGCCATTCCAAAAGTATTGCTTCCTTGCTGCTGTTATAGTCTTCTGATATCCTGGATGTCCAGAGTACGGCATTTGGTGTATTTCATCCATCACTAGTTTCTTCAAATCTGCATGATCTGGAATGTACAACCTATCTTTGTAGATGAGGATACTTTCTTCACCCAGCTGATATCCTGCACACTTTTCATCCACATTACCATGCTGCAACTTCTCTTTAACTTGAAGGCAAGTTTCATCACCGTTTTGGGCCTCAAGAACTCTTGTCTTCAGATCTGATTTGCACATACTTACTGCTGAAACATGAAATTTTCTGCTAAGAGCATCTGTGGCCTTATTCTCCTTCCCCTTTACATGTTTAATTTCAAAATCAAATTCACAAAGAAATTCCATCCATCTAGCTTGCCTCGCATTCAAGTTTGGCTGCTCAAACAAATACTTCAGGCTCATGTGGTCTGTTCTAAGCTCGAATCTTCTTCCCATCAAGTAATGCCTCCACATCTTAAGAGCATGCACTATGGCTGCTAGTTCTAAATCATGTGTGGCATAATTCTTTTCATGCTCTTTTAATTTCCTGGATTCATAGCAAATCACAATTCCTTCTTGCATGAGAACCCCACCCAGTCCTTCAATGCAAGCATCTGTGCATACTACAAAATCCTTCCTTGGATCGGCTATCTTCAAAACAGGAGCGCTGGTAAGTAACTCCTTTAATTTCTGAAAACTTTTCTCACATTTTTCAGACCATACAAATTTGATGTTCTTCGTTTGCAATGAAGTGATCGGATGCGCTATCCTGGAGAATCCTTCAATAAACCTTCTGTAGTAACCAGCAAGGCCCATAAAAGATCTAACATCTGAAACATTTCTTGGAGTTGGCCAATCCATGATGGAATTAATCTTCTCCGGGTCCACTGCAATTCCTTCTTCTGAAATGACGTGACCCAAATATTGGATCCTCTTTTGATAGAATTCACACTTGCTTAACTTGGCATACAGCTGATGTTCTCTAAGAACTTGTAACACCATTCTTAGATGCTCCTCGTGTTCTTCTTCATTTCTTGAATAGACAAGAATGTCGTCTAAAAACACAATCACAAACTTATCCAAATATTTGCTGAATACACTATTCATGAGACACATGAATGTGGCAGGTGCGTTGGTAAGGCCGAATGGAACCACAGTGAACTCATAATGACCATATCTAGTTCTAAAAGCCGTCTTGTGAATGTCTTCTTCTTTAATCCTCACTTGATGGTAGCCAGACCTCAAGTCAATCTTTGAAAATAATTTGGCTTCCTTCATTTGATCAAACAAGTCATCAATTCTTGGTAATGGATACTTGTTCTTAACTATCACTTTATTGAGCTGCCTGTAATCAATACACAACCTTAAAGTCCCATCTTTCTTCTTGACAAATAACACCGGTGCTCCCCAAGGGGACACACTAGGCCTGATATACCTTTTATCCATTAATTCTTGCAGTTGTATCTTCAATTCCACCAACTCCGGTGTACTCATTCTATAAGGAGCTTTGGAATTCGGCGCTGCCCCCGGAACAAGATCGATGGTAAAATCAATATCTCTCGTCGGTGGCAACCCTGGTACCTCATTCGGAAACACATCTTGGAACTCTTGCAATATCCTGAAGTCTTCTAGTCTTGGCCCTTTGTCCTCTAATGAATCTGGCATATGGACTGCATATAATTGACAACCCTTCTTATAAAACTTTTTCAACTGCAGTGCTGAAATCTGTCTTATTGAAACTTGCTTGGGGATCCCTTTTACCAATGTTGGCCTCCCTTTTTCATCAATGCACTCAAGTGCTTTCTCATAACAGTCCACTTTGGCTCTATGTTTTTCTAACCAATCCATGCCAATTAATGCATCATAGGATCCTAATGGTAACACATTCAATTCAGCATATGTGTGGAGTCCATTCAATTCTATGGGACACTCCATCACTACCTCACTTACTTTTCTCTTGGTTCCCGTGGCTAGTTGCACTAGCCAAGACTTATTATGCTTTACTCTTCTAAGAGAACAACCTTCAACCACTTTTGGAGAAACATAACTATGAGTAGATCCTGGGTCAATCAAAACAGAAATAGATTGCGTAGCAATCTTACCTTCGACTTCCACCACTGAGGACTGACGGTCTGCTTGATGATTATCCAACGCTGCATAAATCCGAGGTGCTGCCCTTGCCATGTCCTCCACCGTAGATACTCCCTTCAGGTTGTTCAACTTCCGAGAATTGTTTTTCCGATGTGGACAATCCTTCAACATGTGGTTTTCTCCACATCCCCAACACTGAAGTGGTCCCTTTGCTGCTTTGTCTGCTGTCACTGCTGGTTTGAATCCACTCCTTGCTTGTTGTCCCTGGGGAAAGGTCCTAGGATGACCTCTGAATGGTGGCTTGAAGCCATCCTTCCTCTGATCAAACTTCCCTCTTGGCTTTCCTTTCCATGCTGGGTTAGCCTCTGTTCTTCCTTTGTTTTGCTCATAGCAGTGCATTGCCATCCTAATGGCTTCATCCAAACTTGGTGGATTAACAAACTCAATACGATCTCTGAAACTCTGAGGTAGACCCCCAAGAAAGCATTGGATTTTTACTCTCTCCTCTTTGATATAGTCGACATACCTCAGTAATTCCAAGAATTTGTGGACATGCTCTTCCATAGATTTTTGTCCCAACCTGAGTTCATTAAACTCTTTTCTCTTACCGTCATAATACCTAGCAGAAAGGTATTTCTCCTTGAAGTACCTCTTAAATCTTTCCCAACTGACCCTTCTTTCATTGATCCCTTTCACTTACAAGAGATTGTCCCACCAAATGGAAGCTCTGCCATTTAAGTTGTAAATGGCAATTCTGGCTTTCTCATTTCCTGAGTAGTCTTGAATTCTGAAGTATTTCTTTATTCCCAGAAGCCATGCTTCTGCCTCTTGGCCTGTCTTTCCTTCCCCGTCAAATGTGGGAGGTCTTGCCTTCCTGAATTCTCCCTGTGGGATGCCCTTGAACCTCTTTCTTCCGTCCAATCTCTTAGGTGCATGTCCTGGACTTCTCCTAGAACATTTGGAGCCACACGACCTGCTGGAAGAAGACCTTGATGAAGATGTTTTATGTTTTCTGCTCACCGAACTCTTCCTTGGGCTTGGAGTCCTCCTCCTCGAACGGCCTCTAGAATGACTCCCTGCATCTCTTCCTTCTTCACCCATATTGTTTGGGTTGGACCCAAGGTTTATCTTATGCTGCATATCAGTGAGGCTTTGCAAAATAGCAGCATTGAGTTGGTGTTGTTCTTCTTGAGCCTTCATCAATCTTTCATTGAAGCTCACCATGGTTTCAACCAAATTTTGAGGAGTCACCTGCTCCCTTCTTCCATTGGATTCAGTCTCCGCATTACCTTCATGCACATTTTCTCCTAGAACGTCTTCTTCGTGTTCATAAGGATCTTGAGCATCATTAATGGTCACCATCTTACCTCTGCTACAATTATAAACTTTATGAGCTGCAAACACTGTGCATCATTATGATATTTGTTAGACCTCATAAAAATGCATCCAGGAATATACAACAATCAACATTTAACATAATAGAACTCATGGAATAATTCACATAGTTGTTACTTATTCAATTCTTTTGCCCATCCATGCAATTCTGAAAATTGCCCATATTATCATTAATTTGACAAAACAGTCACCAACACTTTTCTGCCCTGATAATCTATGATGTCTGATAACCCAATTCAAATTCTGGTCGTACTGCATTATTCCTTTCTAGACAAGCTTTCCAATTCCTGTCCCCGTGCTCCATTCCGACATCGGGTGTGGAAACAACGTTGTCTCAAAAATGACAACTTTTACCAATAATTCTGCACATTTACACAATTGTATTTTGGTCCCGAAGGCCAACTTCAGCCACCTGTGGAAGAAAATCTATGAGGAATCACAAAAACTTATCTATCGGGAAAAGTTAGTCCATATAACAAGGAACACTCAGCAATTCACTGATTTCAATTCTGATGTACCGTTCATCTTTTATGAATTTCTGGGTTTTACTACTTCTTACTTTTCACATTTTTCCAAAATTCCAAATTTTGGGCCAAAAACGGCTATCTCCCAAACGGTGCATTTCTGGGAAATCTTCGTTTAACGAAAATTGTCCGTCTTAATGAGAATATGAAATGTCTAGTTCAGTAAAATTTTTGACTCCCACATCTAGGGTCACTTTTACTGCCCACAAGCTTTTCAAAATCCCGAAAAAGTGGCCCGGAACAGTGCTTTTTGGCCTTCTTGCTCACCCCGAATCCACATCCTTTGGAGTTTGGTTCCAAGAATCGGAACTTAACATTGTGCCTGCTTCATGGCCGCGCCTGATCAATTTCAGCTCAATCCGACCTTCTGTCAAGCCTCGGGACTCTGTTCTTCAAAAGTCACTATTCCCCTTTTTCTGTCAGAGGGCCCCGGTGCTCCCCCTATCCAAAAATTGAGTTTTAGTTTTTTTTTTTTTTTTTTTTTTTTTTAACCGCCGTCGCGGGCCAATTCACTGAACACTTCCGAAATTGCGGGGCGGTTCGCTGTGGCCTTCCGCAGTTGCGGGCCGGTTGGCTGAACCCTTCCGCAGTTGCGGGCTCGTTCGGCGACGGCTTCCGCAATTGCGGAGCAGTTCGCCGAACGCTTCCGCAATTGCGGAGCAGTTCGCCGAATGCTTCCGCAATGGCGGGGCGATTGGCCGAACGCTCCCGCAATTGCGGAGCCATTCGGCGAAGGCTTCCGCAGCTTCGGAGCCGTTCGCGGAATGTTTCCGGGGTTTTCGGTCGGTTTTTGCGGAAAGCTTTTGCGGAACAACTGGCGGAATGTTTCCGCAATTTCGGAACGATTCGCCGAAGTCTTCCGCAGTTGCGGAACGATTCGGCGAAGTCTTCCGCAGTTGCGAAACGATTCGCCGAAGTCTTCCGCAACTTCGGAACGACTCGCCGAACTCTCCCGCGTTGCGGAACGATTCGCGGAATCCTTTCGAAATTTCAGAAGAGAATTCTTTCCGCAATTTCGGAAGAGAATTCCTTTCGCAAAAGTTTCCGTTCGACGCCGACACTTAGAAAAATTTTCACAAAAATGGATTTTTCTCCGCTGTTTCGGAGCGGTTCGCTGAATTCTTCCGCAATTGCGGGAAGGTTCGCCGAACTCTTCCGCAATTGCGGGAAGGTTCGCGGAACCTTTCCGCAGTTTCGGGATGACTTCCCGAAACAGTCTTAAAACCAAAAATTTCAAAAACAGTCTTAAAACAACATTTTCCAAAACAGACTTAAGAAAAACTCTATCAGATTTGGCCCATAGAGGCCCAATGCTGCAACGCAGCTCTGATACCAAACTGTAACGCCCCCTTCCATCATCAAGTGCAAGGAAGGAAACGTTAACATCACACGAGCTTATGGCAGGCTTAGCCCCAATAATCTTTACCCATAAATTCCTAACATTTTGAAACTTCCAAATGCAGATTCATCTCAATTTAAACACAGCGGGAATTAATCATTACGTATGCACATTATCTCTTCATACATTCAGCATACCCATATCATTCATACATGTAACAGTCACTAAATTTCATTAAGCATGGACAATTTATCACACTGCATAAAACATGATGCATTTCATTTCATTAACAGGAATAATTAATCCTTCAGATTGAATGCATTGCAAACACAGTCTGTATATAAATTAATTCACTGAATACTTATCTTGAACTGTAATGGTCCAAACGACTGGCTATGGAAGGGCAACGTTCCTTCCAACCGTAGACCTCTGTCCGGCTTGTGTTCTTTCAGCTGAGAGGTCACCCCCGAGCTGGGCTGTGTATCCACTAAGGAGGACTAGTTGGGTTCACTCATAGGCATGGTTTCAGTCAAGCATCCAAGCAGATAGAGGAGGGTAATGCTAAGCCAGTGAGCTCAACCACAGAGCTACAGGCATCTCAAGTGAGCTCAACAGTCAGGCACCCACATTACCTACCACATCCAACACAAGGAAGATCCCCTTCTCTGTTACACAGTCCCTCAGGCAACTCTTCCCTCCAGTGCTCTTCAGGATGGGCATAGAAAGGTCCAGCTGCTGATCCTTGAGATCCTAGCCTTCACTGGGTTTATCAAGCACACCCAACCTCTGCATAGTCAATCCCAACTTGATTTCTCTTTGTTCTGCTCACCAAATACTCAAATCCGTCACTCGTTTTCTGAGCTGCAAAAACTGGGTTTTCCCATTGATTTCGGGATAGCTAATGCTCCAGAATTCGCCCCAAGGTTCATGCTAATGGATTCCCCATTGGATTTCCTTGTCCCATGCCAAATCTGGGCGTTTTTGGTCTTTCAAAAACTGGGTTCTCTCAAGGTCGCGATTTTCTGGTTTCCTCACTGCTGGCTCTCGTTTTTGGATGCAGAATGATGCTAGGTAGTTCCACAATGGAATGGGGTGTGAATCAAGCAACCTCCCATGAGGTTGAGTGACTTCTTGCCCAAGCAATCAGAGCCCATGTCCACCCATACGAATTTCAGGGCTGCCCATGCTCCATTAAAGCCATGGACTGAAATCTCAACCACCTTCTTACAGCAGGCATTAATGTCACCTAGGGAAGTCAATGGGTTCTCATAATGACAAATGGCAGCCTAGGGTTTAATCCCATAGCCCCCTCACCACTCCCTAGTGGATACACGTGGCCCCTTCTCATTCGTTGCCTCCATAGCCAGTTTTTGGTATTTTATTTCAATGTTAAATATTTACATCAATTTACAATATCCCATGGCTTAATAGCACGTGGGTAACAAAATATCAAGCGTGTCTAATTTAAATAAAATCCGAGCATAAACTAGCGGGGCCTTGGCCTTGAGCTCCACGCTAGGGAAACATACAACGTATGTATACAATATTTACATTAGAGCCAATATTTCCTAAGGGTTCAAAATTGGGGTATTACAGTGTCACTATGGTTTAATGGTATTGTTATATGTTTTATGGCACTATATTAAGATTATTATTTGAGCCACACCTCTAAATCCATTGGAATGTATAAAAAAACTCAAGCAAAAACCATCATTTTGAGCCATTGCGCCCTTGTATACATTTATGAAACTTTGAGCATTTATATATCAGTTTTGCACCGGACTTATTGTGATTTCATAGCTGTTGGAGAATCCTATTATTTACTGTACACGAAACATAAATTTTATGCAAACCCCTTTTTGCATTTTCTTAGAATTCCATGTAAAAATTTCTACAGTATTGCTCACAATTTCCAAGCAATGAATGTGTTTTGTAATCTTCTATTTTAAGAGTGCCTTAACAAGCTGTAAATATGAATCAATGTGGAACCAAAGTTTTTTTGGAGTTCCTTTATGTGATCCAAGTGTCTTTTTTGAAATCTGGGAGGTTCGTACAACATTTGGGAATCCAAAAGAGTCATCTACCCTTGGGGGTTTTAACATCGATTTTCCCAGTATTTTTGCCTTTCATTTTCCAGTTGTAAATGTCGGTTTCTGAAGTATTTATCAAGTTTCAAAGAATATAATATATGAATTGGTGTGTCATAATATTCCTCAATCCATTCCATACATAATTATAAAGCATTTGGGGCAATTTGGCTTTAACTAGTCCAAGTTCGATATTTGAGTCATTTTCCCTGTTTTTAGATATGATTGCATAACATGTCAAAAGGAGTCCTATGATTCGAAAATTGAGTGTTTTAGGCCTGTTAGGATGTGTTAAATCCCATAGTATCATTCCAAAATAAATTTAGAAAGGTATGGTGGTGTTTGGAATAAAACAAAGAAAGACTAGTTTTCCTTGTTTTCCTAGTTTCAAAACTAGGAAAAGATATGAAGGATGGTGCATGTGAAGGGTTTGTAAAAATTCCTCAGCCAAACAATATTAAATAGACACATATATTATCTTTTCAATCCAATTAGAGCCTCCATATCACTTTCCTAGAGCTACCACAGTTGTCTCATAACCATGGAATCAATGTGAAACCCACTATCAATGAGGGGTTTGAGAAACAAGCTTCCACTATCAAAGATTTTAAAACCCCTATTGGAAAAAATTGAGTTAGTGTGCATATTTTCCTAATAAGGTACATTAAACCCTCTAAAGACATATATCAATATATCATAATGTTCCTTTGTGTAAGCAATGCATATAAACATACTAAAAAAACACTCCTGGAATCAAAGTAAGATTGATATGATACAAGTGTGTAATGTAGAATTGCTTGATTTTCAATTCGAAAGTGTGTAATAGTATACATATATGTTACACCTAGTTATATAGACTGAATTGGTAAAAGTAAGTCATGAATGTAAGAGGAGGTGTAAATATCATCCCTTGCTAGCTAACACGGGGTTTCACTCAATAAACCGCTATCATAGCACGTTCTTTCATGGCATATAAAACAATACCCCTAATTTAACTAAATTTTGGAGAATACCTTCCAAAATCATTTTTTTAACCCCTTCCCAATATGTCGTCCCAATTTTAAAAAACCCCTATTTTCACTAGATATTGTATGTATCAATTTTTTCACTAACATTTTTTATACCCCTTTATATTTCTACCTAGTATATTGATATGATACCCCTCTTATGACCCCACATGCATTCTACAATGCACCTTGCTTCTTTCGATGTATATTGTGGATGCACATTACTTCACCCACAATGCAATTACTCAACCACACATCATTATGATTTGCAACATCTAATGGTCTAATGAAGATATAGGAGATCACTTCTTGTATGTCACTAGAGCCAAATTATGTACATAGTACAACATTTAGATTGCATGTTACAATTCCCCAATCGTTGAGTAAGACTGTTGTGGGCTGGGTATCCAAGCCCCCAGGGCTTGTAACAAGCTCTAGGAGGCTGACTAAACCTCCCAAGGCTTGTAATAGGCACGAGTGGTTGGGTATTCAAGCCCCCAAGGCCTATTGTTGGCATAGGATAGATCCGCAGGAAGTGCGGAAGCCGACAGGTGCGAAAGGGTCATTCCGCGGAAGAAGGACCTTTCGCCACGTTTTGTGGAAATATAAGAGTTGTTAGATTAGTTGAGTCGGCCATGTGGACCAAATTGTAATAAGAGAAAAACATATAAATAGAGAAAGATTGTAAGCCTAAGGGCATCTATGTTTTGGAGATTAATGCGATCTTTTGGATTTTCTGTATCTGCAATAGGAATGACTTGATTATTCTCTGCAAGGTTTGTTCCACAGATGTTAATGAATGAAGATGTTCGGTTATGAATTCTGTTGTTCTGCGATGATGGGTTATTTAAATGCTTTCTATTGATTTGTGTTGATATATGTTGTTGGTTAATTCGAATGTGCTGTTGAATATGCTTTGAGATAAATATGTGAATGATTGGTTAAATAGACTGTGGTAGATGTTGTAATATCTGGTTAATATGCACATATATTCTTCGTAACTACGGAAGCTTGGTTCTTGCAGCACCCTTTTCACTTCGGGTGAGACCTCTCTTGCTTCGCAGGAATTGCTAGAAGGGTAATTCCCTTCTGGGCCAGTGTGTAAGGGTTGTTGGTGTTTGTTGACGACAGAGTGAACCCCTATCGAGAAGAGTTGTGTCAACAAGGTACATGGTAACTTAATATTTGACCTTTTTCTGCCTCTGGGGTAGCCTGGTCGATGTCTTCATCGCAATAAGGGCGCTTCCTTCTTTGTGGTCCTGCCTCGTTATTCTCTATTTCGTTCCTCTCAAGAGACTCTCTCTCAGTCCTTCTCTTCTTTTCAAGACACCGGAATATTGCTCCACTCCTCAAGAGACCACACTCTTTGTTAGCTTCCCTTTCAAATTCGTCGTCACTCATGTCCATCTACCACATCTTTTCGTCAGGCTCGCATTTACGCGATACCTTCATCCTCGCACACCGATTCTTCTACTCATCAGTAGACATCCTCAATATTCCTTTTCCCACATACCAACATTTTAATCCACAGCTTCAGTGATGACAAGAACCTTCCCCTTGGTCCTCTAAAGAAATTTCTTTCAGCGTCACTGTATGACTTAATGGTATCTACAGCGAACTCAGTTATATATCCCTCAAGGATACTAACAATGGAAAAATCAATAGCTCATGATACTTTGTTGTTGACCTGTTTCAGTTGTCGCACTAACTTTGGGGTCCAACATGGGTTGTCGACGACGCCAAGGTGGGAAATAGGCCAAGTACTCTAACACATCTATTTCGTGCCTTGGATTGCTTCCTCCCAGGGTCAGGGGCCTACTGCCCTTATTCTTCTGTTGTTTGCTGGGGACAGGAAGCTGTGAACTACTACCACGTACTTAGATATCTCTGATGAAACCTCGACTTTGTGATACCTGAGTGTCCTGGCTTCCTGTTTCTCCAGGCGCTGATGTATACTCGTCGTTTGGGCCCGTAGCCCCCCCCCCGTGCGCTACCATACAAAATGCGATGGAGCATTTCCACGTCCTCCTTGGAACTCCTAACTTATGCAATGACCTTCCTCACTCTCAGCATGGGATTCCTACTTCTGGCAAATACCTTGGTGCTCTGCTGGGTGTCTGGTTCCTGTATTTATGAAATTCCTTTGTCTGGGATGTTTATTTCAAGAAATCCACGACGGATCCATTCTGTTGATACGCCGATTCTGTCATCATTTCGTCTACGTGGGGTGACTGGTTTCCTGAATGCGAGAAGAGTGATTGTACCGCCCCCCCCCCCCATCTACTCCTTGTGTCATTCTCGTGCGAACTGTCGTCGTTGGTGCCTCCAGCCATGCTGTGTGCCAAACGTGCCTCGTGCCGGTGCCGATTTATGCCTAACTAATCATTATCCCTGTTCGTCAGACCTGTCATCCAAAAAATTCCCATCCGTACTGATTTGATAGAGTTGCGAGCCTACTGTGATCGCAGTCCATACTCCAAGCTGCGAAACAATCCTTCCTTGATGATTTTTTTTTTGTCATGCATCGGATCATGATCCGCTCTACGTCAGATCGTGGTGATAGGGCTTCATCCTACTCCCATTGACTAATTTAGTTAACAGTACCCCATCCAAGCTCTGTAACTATGCGGCACCTCCATTCATAATAAAAGTGATAATATATGGTCCCAACCACTGCATTTGTAACTTGCCAGGGTGTTTTGCGAATTTTCTATCATACAACAGAACTGTATCCCCCTTCTGTACGTGTTTTGTCTTGACATAGCGATTGTGCCATGCCTTTTGGCGGTCCTTTTCTACCTTCTGGTGAAACCCTACAATGAATCGATCTTCGTCCAACTGTATTAGTTGTTCCAATCGTTCCTTGAGTGCACTGTCGTCGTTCATCTCTGTTGCTACAACGATTTGTAAACTTGGTACTATGTATTCCATTGGCATCACTACTTCCTGGCCGTATACAAGTTTAAATGGCGTCTGGCCAGTTAGTCGCTTGCAGGTGGTGCGATATGCCCAGAGGACCACTGGAATTTTTAGGTCCCAATCGTTGCGATTCACGTTGCACACTTTGGTGAGTGCATGCTACAGGATTTTATTAAACGCCTCAATGGTTCCATTTGCCTGGGGGTGGTAGGGTGTACTCTTCTTGTGATGGATCTAAAATTCCTCCGTCATCGCAACAATCGTCTGGTTAATGAAGTTGGTTCCTTGATCACTTAGTAAGACTTTTGGGCAACCAAACCAAGTAACCAAATTGTCAAATAGGAATCGGGCTGCAATTGCAGTTGAGCAGTCTCTTACTGGCACCGCTTCCGCACAGCCTATCAGGTAATCTATTGTTGTGATGATGTACCACGACCCAGTCCTTCTCCCCAATGGGTTGATGGGTCCCACAAAATCAACAGCCCATTTGTCGAAATCCTGCAACATTACTTGTGGTACCAGTGGCATTTCATCACGTCGCGAGGGTTTCCTAGTTCATTGACACACATCACAGCTCCTGGCGTAAGCCACCGCATCCCCGTGCAAGCTTGGCCACCATAGTCCTACGCGAAGGATATTCCGGGCAGTTGCTCGTCCGCCATAGTGTCCCCCTGCAATTCCGCCATGTGCTTCCGACAGAATCTGTTCCTGTTCATGCGAAAGAACGCATCGTCGCAGAATATCATCTAGTCCCATTTTATATAACTCCCCTGCAATTAGATGAAAGTCTGCAGCTCAGACAACTTATTGTTTCTATTGGCTGGTAGTGAGCTCGGACGGTGCCTCCCCTATCGCTAAAAATTGAATGATTTCTTTGTAGTGGTTATCGACCATGCCAACCCTAAAAAATTGAGCATCCGGAAATCCTTCGTCAACGCTTCTTGGTTCCTCTCCGGATTCTATTTGAGAGAGATGGTCGAGTCCCGTGTTCAAGCGGCCTGGCTTTACGATGATTTCAAAGTCGAACTCCTGAAATAGTAATAGCCAGCAGAAGATTCCCCCCCCCAACACAGATTTGTTCACCAGGTATTTTAATGCAGAGTGATCAGTGAACATCTTGAAGTGACCTCCCAAAGGTAATGCCTGAATTTCTGGAACACATAGACCATAGCCAGCCCTTCCCGCTCACTGGTCGTATAGTTCCTCTCCACCGTAGATAGCTTCCTACTAGCGAATGCTATCGAATGGTCAATGTCGCAGGTTCCTGGTTGGGCCAGGATAACGCCCAGTGCGATTGATGAAGCATCAACATCTACGTGAAATTATTTCGTCCAATCTGGGAATGCAAGGATTGGTGCTTCAACCATCTTTTGTTTCAATATGTCCAAGATTTTTTGACATTCCGCAGACCATTCGAACTTAGCGTCTTTCTTGAGTAACTTTTCCATGGGTGCTGTGATCACCGCATATCCTCGTATGAATTTTTGGTAATACCCTGTGTGTCCTAATGTTGCTCTTAGCTGTTTGGTTGTCATTGGTGGTGGGAGTTCGACAATGATGGCAATCTTCGCCGGATCTATCAACAGCCCTCTACGGGAGATGATGCGGCCCAACAGTATGCTAAATGGGACGCAAAATATACATTTCTTGAGGTTCAAGGAAATATGGTGTTGTCGGCATCGTTCGAGCATTAGTCGTAAGCTCACGGCATGGTCCTTAACTAGCCCATATATCGTCCAATAATCCATATAAACGGCCAGAAATTTATGAATATAATCCTTGAAGGCGGCTACCACTATTCTCGAAAATATGGCAGGAGCATTTTTCAATCCGAATGGCATCACCGTGTACTGAAAACATCCCCACTCAGTGACGAATGTGGTTTTATGTCGATCTTCTTTCGCAATCCTGACTTGGTGGTAACCCAAAAATCCGTCTGTGAAGGAATACATCTCCTAGCCTCCTATGCCTTCAAGTACTTCATCGGTGAATGGGGTCGGGAATGGATCATGTAGGCAGGCGTTGTTTAATTTCCTTAGGTCTACACATATGCGTACTTCACCATTTTTCTTGTCCTGGAAAACCATGGGGTTGATCCATTCGGATTCCTCCAACGGTTGTATTATGCCTGCTTCCAACATGCACTCGATCTCAGCTTGTACACGATCCTTATGTCTTGGGTTCAATCAGTATGGCCATTGTTTTACTGGTTTCGCACCCGATTTCAGGGGGATCTGCATTTCTCCTAAGTCTCCAGAAATTCCCTTCATTTCTGAGAAATTTGTTGGAAATAGATCCTGAAACTCGTGTAGTATGTTGATGGCTTTCGCAATGGTCGATTCGTCCCAGTAGTCCCCAATGTTTGCAAATTTTGGGTTTTCCTCTGATCCAATGTTCACCTTTTTTATCTTTAGTGGTTGTTGAAATTTGTTCGACGGTATGTATGGTGCCCCAACACCACGACTACCCTCTGATTCTAGTATATATGTTTCCCTGGGGTCATCATCATCTTGTTGTCCTCTTGTGATGTTATAACATTCCATCAACATTTCTGGTGTTGCAGTCCATGGGGTTGTCATTGGTCGTACGACCGGTCCTTCTTCAAATATTTTTCCACGGATCGCTTGTAGTGCGGTGTGGATCAGGGGATTTATATCGGCGAATGAAAATGTTTGGCTGAAGCCACTGGTAAGTTGATCCCAGCATGTTGTTCCGTGTCGCAGTTCCGCCATGACATACCAGCTCCGTGGTACCTCATCTAGTGTGTGTATAAATGCATGTACCCATTCTTGTCATGCTCTCAAGCCCCATCGATGTTGACAGGAATTCAGATGTGCTTTCGGGTCCCCTCGTCCATCATATCGTGCCTGGTCGTTCTCCACAGCTTCACCGAATCGAACCTCCATGAGGCGGCGACATACTGGCCAAGATGTTATGTTTGATTTATGTGCTACCCACCATCACGCAGGAGTGGCCTTCAGAGCCTCCTCCAGGGCTAGAAGACGTTGTGGCTCTGCTACTTTGTTCTCGAATTCATTGAGAAACGTACCCACATTAGGTAGTCCCTTGTAGGTCGATAACACACACTCCTCTTTAGCTACCATTCGTATGGACTGTGTTATCCGTGTACACCTTCGAAAGGACACTTCATGCATCCTGTTTTGCCAGTTTTCTAAGGTCTCATCTGAGTCGAAGGATGCGGAACTAGTGTTGTGCCACTCTAACTCTCCATCCCTAGTGGGGTTAACATGATATTCTGAAATGTTGTATAGATTATCCCATCCTTCTGTAAACTCATCTCTGACTAGTTCCATATAGCGGAGCCCTTACGCCGGATCCAGTGGTGCAATTACTCTCAGTTCCTGATTCTCGAATAACATTATTCTTTTCTTGAAGTTAATAATTTCCTGATTCTCCAGAGCCCAGTCTATCCCCAGCAGTACTGGATAGGGACTGGTGTTGTCCACGATCTCGATGACATCGAAGTCCGCATACATTTTGAGCCCTTCGATTTCAACCGGAAGTTGACATGCCTGTCCAAGCGGAGTGACTTTTCTTTGGTTCTCCAATCACATCTATACTGGTGACCAGGTCATCCATGGCTTCCCCATCGTTTCCCATGTCTGTTTAGTCAGGATGTTCACATCCGAACCCAAATCTAGGATGATGGAATTGACATCGAATTCTCCAATCTTTGCGGACATCCGCATCTCTCTACCTGTTTTTCTTTTATGTATGCAATTGACTTTCTGTTCCAACCGTGCACCTCCCCGTCGCTGTAGCAGACCCGCTATTTCATCCAATATTTATGGGTCCTTTGCCAAATCCAGGAAACTTCCTAAGAAGGCCTTGAGGGTGGTTTCCTTCTTTTGCAACCTTGTCGGGGAAAACGTCGATGGCATGTCGTAGACTTCTTCTTCCACGACCATTCATCATTGAATTATCCTTTCATTCTGCGCTTCCGAGAAAACATCCTTCTCTGCTTCCGCACCATCATCACCTTGCTTCTGTTGTGCCTGTGTTGGTCTAATATGGGTGTCGGGATTATTGGTTCTGGTCACCCCTCCTCCTTGTGTCATGATCCCTATTGTTTCCTATTACCTCGGGATTCTGTCGAAATCATCTGTACTCTAGGTGGCGGTTTCAGACCATTTGAGTTTTGGTTCTGCTTCGTTGCCATTTCGCAATAAGCTGAGGGAAATCCTCTATACTGTGGTCCGCAGCGCTGCAATATGTACATTGTGGTGTAGGATTCGGATAGTCTCTTTGGTAGTGCCCCTGTTGGACACAGTTATAACAGGTGATCGGGCCTCGTCCCCTTCCAGCAACTCCTCCATAACCTCGTCCTCCGTGGAATCCTCCACCATAGCCTCCACGCGGTGGCTCATATTGTTGATACTGCGGTTTCCCGTACTGTAGTTGTTGATACTACTGCGGCCCATACTGCGGTTGTCCATACGGTGGTGGGGGATACTGCGGGTGCCCATACTGCCCCTAGTCATATTTTTGTGGCTAACTATACTACGATTGCTGCTGCATCACCCACGGTTCCTCCCCTTTCATAAAGTATGTGTCAGTTGTTTGCTCCTGCAGTAGTTCATAGGTCCTACAATCCTTCTCATCATGGCCCACCGACCGGCAAAACTTGCAGTATAAATTCGTTGGTTTTGATACCATCTTTTGCAAGTATACGCACTCCTCCGGTCGGTGTCCTCTGGTCTGACATATAGTACACCATGGCATACCTCCTTGCCGAAGGGGGTTTGGCGCCCCTGACTGCAAATATTCCCAAAATTCTAGGCAATTGTCCTTATGGTGTCCTTCGTTCTGGCATCTGGTACACCATATGTCTCCGTGAGTCTCCTTGCCCTTCTTAATGTCCTCCAATTCGAGCGTTAAATTGGTCAACTGTGCCTGTACCCTGTCCATTCCCATCCTTGCATCACCAATCGGTGAAGCCTCTAGTTTCATTGGAATTTCCAACGCCTCCACTTGTGTCATGACTTTTTGCTGCATCAACGGTCCTCGTATATCCAGTATCAGTCCCGCGATAAACCACTCTTTATGTTGTAACTCATTTATCGGAAAGCTCACTTTCGCTATTAGCGTTTTGTAACGTTGATCGAATTCCCACACCGATTCATTCGGAAATTGCTTAATTTCTTTACACTCCGTGATGTATTGCGACTCAGATTTTGGTTTTTTAAACTCGTCGATCATTGCGGCTCTGATTTTAGCCAATGTTTTTACTATTGTCCCCACCGGAAATTTTACGAATTTCATGTACCAGTCTAGCGCACGACCCCTCAAGGTCGTCGCTAGCTGTCCCAACTTTATCGCATCATCCTAGACCTGCTTCACGGGCCAAACTGCTTCCAATACAAACCAATATTGTTCTGGATCCTCAGTCCCATTTCCTTGAAATGCAGGCATCTTTCCCTCGTCTTCCATCCTAACGCTGCTAGTGTTGTTGTTTACCGAAGCACTACTCTTAGAACTGCAAGTAGGGAAACTTCGCGAGTAGTTTTGGTTTCTTCCTATAACATTTGGAGTAGTGTGCGGGGTCAAAGGTACATTGTAACTTATGATATGACCTTGTTTTGCATTTGGGGTAGCCTAGTCGACGTATTCCTCGCAATAAGGGTGCTTCCTTCCTTGTGGTCCTGCCTCGTGATTCTCTGTTCCGGTCCTCTCAGGAGACTCTCTCTCAGTCCTCCTCTTCTTCTCAGGACACCGAAATATTTCTCCACTCCTCAAGAGACCACACTCTTCGTTAGCTTCCCTTTCAAATTCGTCGTCACTCATGTCCATCTACCACATCTTTTCGTCAGGCTCGCATTTACACGATACCTTCACCCTCGCACACCGATTCTTCTACTCATCAGCAGACATCCTCAATATTCCTTTTTCACAAACCAGCATTTTAATCCATAGCTTCAGTGATGACAAGAACCTTCCCCTTGGTCCTCTGAAGAAATTTCTTTTAGCGTCGTTGTATGACTTAATGGTATCTATCGCGAACTCAGTTTTGTATCCCTCAAGGCTATTGTCTACCCAAAAATCAATAGCTCATGATACTTTGTTGTTGACCTGTTTCAGTTGTCGCACTAACTCCGGGGTCCAACACTCAAGTTCAGTCTTCTGGCAGTGATTTTTGCGATACGTCAACTGTGTTAGCCACTCATGCAGTACCACCTGGAATTCACAGAAGAAGATCTTGTGAATATCTGAATAGACATATTTTTGTAACCACTCAGTTGCTGTCTGTTTAGGGTCCCTCTTCTCACTTCCCGCGAATTCTTTTTCTTTCTTGTCGAACCACTCTTGGATCTCTGGTTTTGTCGGGTGCCACAACATATCCCCTTCTTTTATAGCTTAGGGTCCCGGCAATGGAACCATTTTTTGACACAACTCTTCTCGACAGGGGTTCACTCTGTCATCAACAAACACCAACAACCCTTACGCACTGGCCCAGAAGGGAATTACCCTTCCAGCAATGCCTGCGAAGCAGGCGAGGTCTCACCTGAAGTGAATAAGGGTGCGCAGGAACCAAGCTTCCACAGTTGCGAAGAAGATATGTGCACATTAACCAAATATTACAACATCCACCATAGTCTATTTAACCAATCATTCGCATATTTATCTCAAATCATATTCAACAGCACATTGGCATTAACCAACAACATATATCAACAGAAATCAACAGAAAGCATTTAAATAACCCATCATCACAGAACAACAGAATTCATAATCGAACATCTTCATTCATTAACATCTGTGGAACAAACCTCGTAGAGAATAATCAAGTCATTCCTATCGCAGATACACAGAATCCAAAAGATCGCAATAATCTCCAAAACTTAGATGCCCTTAGGTTTACAATCTTGCTCTATTTATATGTTTTTCTCTTATTACAATTTGGTCCACATGACCGACTCAACTAATCTAACAACTCATATTTCCACAAAACGTGGCGAAAGGTCCTTCTTCCACGGAATGACCCTTTCGTACCTATCAGATTCCGCACTTCCTGCGGATCTATCCTGTGCCAACACCTATCGAGGGCCTATAACAGGCCCTGGAGGCTTAGATACTCCCAAGACTATTGGTAACAATTGGCTGAGTGTTATTGGTAACAATTGGTTGTCAATGACCACTATCTCTCGACTATGATCAACTGGAAACCCTCTTCACCACAA
The DNA here is from genome assembly GCA_027924585.1 of Larix kaempferi. Classification (NCBI taxonomy): domain Eukaryota; kingdom Viridiplantae; phylum Streptophyta; class Pinopsida; order Pinales; family Pinaceae; genus Larix; species Larix kaempferi. The sequence goes on along the minus strand of BSBM01001603.1, from coordinate 470,459 downwards.
AACCCCTGGCCTCAAGCATGCCTCAAGACACAATTTCCCTGCGTATTGGTAGGCCCGAGCCTTGCCTCAACTCGATTTCTCATCAGGCCGTGATCCTGCCATCTCCATTTAGCGGATATTTTTCAGCCCACCCATAGAAAAAAGGCCCCAAAGTATTTTTGTATTGTTACATTAAATAAAAAAACCCTTTTCCCCTTAATATATAAGCAATATAATTGTTAGGTTTTCATGATTATTTAATAACCCAATATGAATGAACGTGATAATATATTTCCTTCTAGTGAATACCCCGTGCTGGCTAATCTCAATAAATTTGAGTTCACTCAATAGTCATTAGTGTATTTTGGGCATGTGATTAGTGTAGGGGAACTCATGATAGACCCCAGAAAGATGGAGGGCATTATAAAATGGATAGTACCTACTAATGTAACTGAAATTAGGAGCTTCATTGGGGAAACATAGTACGTCCTATGGAAGTTTAACGCTTCCTTTTAGTAGTAAATGCGGCACTCCTGGCATAACAATGCGTGGTAATAGTTTCTAGTGGGGAAAGAATCAACATAAATATTTTGATGAGATAAAACAAAATATTAGTCAAGCACCATTCCTCGCATTTCCTAACTTGTAAGATTTCGATGAGATAAAACAAAATATTAGTCAAGAACCACATCTTAGTTGAGGTCGTCAAGAGATTGAAGCTTCTGACTGTTCCACATCCCCAACCATACAACATCAGTTGGTTTAGCTAGGGTCGAGACATATGCGTCAGTCAATAGTGCCGCCTTTCCTATGGCATCAAACCCTTCAAAGATGAGGCAATGTGTGATGTTTCCCCACTTGAAGTTTGTGATGTTCTTTTAGGACAACCATATATGTGGAAACGCCATGCTGTATATGAGTCTAGAACTCGTAGTGTCATTATTACTTTGGGGAAGAAACTCTACATGATACTAGAGACACTTCCCACTACTGCAATGCCCCTCATCACAACTAAGCAGTGTAGGAAGGTAATATCCCAAACAAGGAAATTCGTCCTCTTCATAGTTCGTTCTGAAGACGAACGAAAGATCGCAATGACATCCACCACCTCCACACATAACCCATCTACACAGCAGAAACATGTGGACAAGATCGTGGAAGCATACAAAGACATCTTCACCACACTTTTTAGGGTGCTAGTACATTGCCAGGTCAAGCATTCCATTGATTTGATACTTGGGCCGCCTTAACCTAACGGGCCAGTATATAGGTGTTCCCTCATGAAAAATGAAGAAATCAAATGCCAAATTCAATATTTAATCCAAAAGGGGCACAGTCGGCCTAGCTCCTCACCTTGTGGGAGCCCAATTGTGTTGGTACAAAAGAAAGATGGGACATGGCGACTTTGTATTGTCTACCGAGCTCTAAACAATATTACAATCCAGAATCAGTATCCCACTCCCTGGATTGACTACCTTCTGAACCAACTCAAGGGTGTCAAATATTTCAGCAAGATTGATCTGAATTCTGGCTATCATCAAGTGCTAATTGAGCAGACCGATGTTTGTAAGACTTCCTTCAAATATCAGGAAGGCCTTTTTGAGTGGTTGGTCATGCCTTTTGACTTGATTAATGATCCAACAACCTTCATGGGAATGTGGACTATATCCTACGGTCATTCACCAATTCTTTTGTGATCATATATCTAGATGATATCCTCCTCATCTACAACAGAACATGGGAAAAACATTTGCAACATATCCACTAGGTCCTCATCACCTTGCGACATCGTAAATTATACGCAAACCTAGAGAAGTGCTCATTTGGCATGGAGAGGGTTCAGTATCTGGGATACATCATGGACAAACATGGTTTTCATGTGGATCCGATGAAGATACAAGCCATTTGCGATTGGCCAACCCCGACAACTCTCACAGATATTCGCAGCTTCCTAGGCCTTGTCAACTTCTATCACAGATTTGTATTGGACTTCTTTAATATTGTTTGGTCCCTTAGCCAGGTGACCAAAGGGGGATCTAAGGCCAAGTTCGTATCGTCCAAGCCACAACAAAAAGCATTTGAAGAGCTGAAACAATGCTTATGTTCAGCGCCCTTCCTTGCCTTACCAGATTTGCAACAACCCTTTGATATTGAGACAGATGCTTTGGACAATGTTGTTGGTGTAGTCCTCACTCAGCATGGCCATCTAGTCGCATATCACAGTGAGACACTTTCAGATACAGTCTGCAAGTATGCCACCTATGGAAATGAAAGGTATTCCATTGTCCAATCCTGCCTCTAATGGAAGCATTACATCCTTGGAAAATAAATAGTCATCCACACTGATCACAAGCCCTTGCAGTTCATGCAAACCCAAAGAAAGTTACAGAATGACCGCCACTAGAAGTGGTCCACTTACTTGTAGAAATTCCACCTGAACATTAAGTATAAGAAGGGTAGCACCAATCAAGTCGCTAATTGCCTCAACTATATAGCAGTGATCTTTAGTTTTATCCCATTTATCAAGCCCTATGTGTAGGAACATATGTGGTGGACTTTAATCTCCAAGAAGGATTGCTATGCCACCTGGGCCATCTCTGTGTTCCTTCAAGAGAGCGTGCGAAGATGATTTGGGAAGTGCATTACAGCCGGGTGGCAGGGCACTTTGGCACCGAAAAGACAATGGCCATACTGCATAATCATTTTTATTGTCCCAAGATCCAACAAGATGTCAGCCGATACATCATATCATGCACTGCTTGTGCCATTGCGAAACCTACCATCAGAAAGCAGAGGTTGTACACCCCTCTGCACACTCTTAATGGGCCATGGTAATCCATCTCCATGGATTACATGTTTGGACTACCTTCAACCAAGCATGGTAATGACTGTGTGTTTGTGGTCATGGATCGCTTCCCTAAGATGGCCATTATAATAGTTTGCAAAAAGAACATCTTTGTTGAAGCCACTGCTAAACTCTTCTTTGAGCATGTTTGGGTTCATTTCGGGCTGCCACGGACTATCATTTCAGATCAGGACAACGGGTTCCTAAGAACTTTCTGGTCTAGCCTATGGTCATTGATGGATACCAAGCTCACCAAATCGACTACCTTCCACCCCCGGACCGATGGACAAATAGAGGTAGTCAACATGATGATTGTGCATATTATGAGAATGTACAATTCTAAACATCCTCGCACATGGGATGAGAGCCTTCCTTATGTTTAGCATAGCTATAACAGAGTCCTTCATAGCTCTACTGACCACAACCCTTTTTAAGTGTGCTTAGGGTTCCAATCACTGGCCCCAATTGATGTAGTTCCACCCATTGCATTCACATGGGAGGAATCTTCCCATGCTCAGATTGAGGATGATAAGGCCACCATATTTATTGAACTAATCCAACACATCTTCCAACAGGTCCATGATATTTTGAAAAAGTCTAACGCTAAGTACAAGCAACGACATGACCAACATCGGGTCCCACACAAGTTCTAGGTGGGTGATAAGGTTTGGTTGCATTTGCAGAAAGAGAGGTTCACATGAACCTATCACAAGCATCGTCCACTTCGATATGGGTCATACACCATCACCAAGGAAGTTGGTGGCAATGCCTTCAAGTTAAGCATTCCTCCATTTCTTGGCCTACACCTAGTATTCAATGTGGAGCTCCTTCACCCATATTTTTCACCATTGTTGGACACCTTGGAAGTGGAAGAGAAATTGACACCTGCAGAGATTTATCCCAACTGGAGGGAACAAGAAATTATTGATCAAATCATGGACACACATGTTAAGGGAACCCGCCAGCAGAATATCCAACTATATCAGGCTGTCAAAGTAGGGCAACTACTCCACCAAGGAAAGTGGCTCACTAGGATTCAAATTCAGCAGAAGTTTCTCCATTTGATGGGGGCACTCAACAGAATGGAGACCATTGATTCCTAAGAGGGGAGGACTGATACATATGGATATAGGTGGCCACCCACCTATTCCACTAGCTCAAAACAGTTTTCCATTTTGGTAGTTTTCTAGTAATTTTTCTACAGTTTTTCAGGTCCCGAACTTTCGGGGCCGTTTTGAGGCACTAAACGATGTGTTTTGGAGATTAGAGGGGGGGGTTAGTTGTTGATGGAATGCATTAATTCCTAAATGAAAGTTGTAAATATTGGACATACCTTTCCAATGTGCTATCGAACACCCCAAACGAAGATCGTATGCAAAAGTTATGACCCTCGGAAGTTGATTGTTCAACTAACCACCTTGGGGTCGCAAACTTTATGACGGTTCATCTTCTAGGGTTAGGTTTTTGGATGTTTAGGGTTCTTTCCCTCATGCTTATGATAAATAGGATCTTTCGGCCTCTTCTTGTATTCAACATGTCACGAATGAGCGTAGCCACCACATCTCTTCTCAGAGATATAGCTACCACCATTCTGGCTGCTCTTATTTTACAATTTGTTCTGTGTATGTGAATATATATATATATATATATATGCTCTTTCATTTCGTTCTCACATAAATACGGATCACGACAACATACCTTTGCTTGGTTTTTTGTCCAAAGGGAGAGTCCCTAGTTTTGGATTTCCTTCATATGGTTAAAATCCATAATCAGTGAATGCTCCCGCAGTAGGTCCCAGCAGTGTCGATTCAACAAAGTAAAATAAGTTAACTAATGAAACTCAATATGGAGTTGATAATGTCATATAATTGAAGCATGTAAAAACTAATGACCAAGTGGGAGAGTGTATCCAATATATGATTGTACTATTCGCTATGGGGCCTCGATCTTGATTAGATATAGATCTTTGCAAGGTGGTGACCCTGGAACAAAGCAAGGAATGGATTTGGATCTTGATCCAGGTCCGTTGTTACTGGATATTGAACTATGAGGGATGTTGCATGCTATGGAAATGGATCTATGTCGGTTTCTCCCATGACATGATGATCATTTTTGTATAAAATCTTATGTTCCTTGGACTATGAGAATGTGTGTTTTTTATTCATTCTCTACAAATGGTAATGCAAACAACAAATCTGTTGCACACGGATTGAAGATTTCTTATAATAAGAGAAGGGAAAGCGATGTGTCTTTGTTCCTGTAGATTTGTGCAGACATCCGTAGATTTGAGGCAGAATCTCTCGCTACTTGTAATGGTCATGGAGGAAACCGACACAAGAAAATGACTCTTTTGTGTCTGGAAGCAAGCTATTGAATTTTCCAGTCTTTGAATCCATGGGAAAGGAGTAAGCTACGTATTGTTTCCATCCTATTGCAGGTAAGGCTACGTAATGTTGATTACAGCGAATGGAAAGGGAGTGGAAGTGGGATTGGAGGCACATACAACAATATGCAGTAGTTTGCAGATGGTTGGTTCTGTCTAATCCATGCATCAAATTCTTCCATCGATAGGATCTTCTTTAGGTGTCGAGCAGGGGGCATCTGTAGGGATGGAGCACGAGTGTAGGGGTTCACAGAATTGCAGGGGTAGGAAGGTGCACAGGGCGCCAAGCAGGGATAATTTTAAGGACCCATACTTATTTAAAAGTGTATAAACCTTGACGAATCTTACCAATTCTTAAAATGTCAACTATAAAATATTTGACGATATTTTTCTAAAATTATTTCAATTTTTAAGGATTTTATATAGTTTATATAATAATTTGGCGATTTTTAGAGTGAAAAAAGTTTACCCCATCAAAATTGGGTGAAATGGGGCTTCAAAAAATACAAATTGGCGAATCGTTTTTTGAAAAAAAACATGGAACAATAACCCATGGGCTAAATTTCGCCCCTAAAATTATCCTTGACGCCAAGGTTCAAAAGAGACAAACCACCCACCACCGCCCTACATTAAATGATAGAGTTACGTACCGACATGGAGAAGAATGCGATGGGGACATAAACAATGGATAACGGACGACAGACAAAAAAAAATGACTGAAATTGCGAAGTCCAAAGCAAATGGAGTAACCAAAGTAAGCAAAATTCCACTCTCAAGAAGTGCAAATCATCGATTCAATAGCTTACTCCAATGCCTTAATGGTGAATGTTGAAACCACAAACGAGAAACAAAAGCCCACCTACCATCAAATTAATCCAACTAACTAAATTCAAAATGAGGATGACCATCGTCCTATGTGCCACATGGAACAACAAAACCCAAGGCCTAAATCATGCTCTCAACAACCAATGATAACGCAGAAAAGTCAAATATATATAAAATAACATAAATAATTTTAATAAATGCGTAATGTACCCTAAGAGAACAAATAATTAATTGTCAATTTAAGGGAGATAGCACGACACGTCATGACCTGCATGACATAAAAATAAATAAATAAAACCTAGTCACTACTTTGAAAATTATTAAGGACTGTCCTATTTTTGGCGATTACAAGAGAGGAAGCTCGGCCATGAAATTCCGAGTAGGAGACCCTTAAACATAAATGATTGAACGATATTTCCTCCCGGTTGTTGGCTTAAACATAAATGATTGAACGATATTTCCTTGGCGATTACAAGAGAGGAAGCTCGGCCATGAAATTCCGAGTAGGAGACCCTTAACATAAATGATTGAACGATATTTCGTCCCGGTTGTTGGCTTAAACATAAATGATTGAACGATATTTCCTCCCGGTTGTTGGTTTTGATTGTTCCACAAATTCTAAATGTAACCTCAAACATAAATGACTGAACGATATTTCCTCCCGGTTGTTGGTTTTGATTGTTCCACAAATTCTAAATGTAACCTCAACTTTACTTGACACTTTTCGATAGGAAAGTGTAACCAGCAGCTCAATAGTGCGACAGCGCAGAATCTGAATGAGTCTTGGAGTCGATCCTAGGTGGGGACGGCCACAACCGACCGCCCGAGCCACCCGGCCATAACGGCGGCCTCAACTTTACTTGACTTGTGAAGGCACGTTCACAACGACTTTTCTCATTCCGACAGATACACGTCACAACGCCCTGAATTTTGAAGTCAGGTCAACTTCTTCATCTACTCGAACACGGCACTTCAATCTTCTCATATCTTTCTCATTGCAATTGACTAAAAGCTGCAAAATTTTAACACGGCACTCCCTTCTCTTATCTTTCAATCGGGTTTTAAAGAAAGGCAGCGCATAGCCTTTTTCAGCTTCAGATTCCAAAGATTGATTTCAATTACAGCAGAATGGCCTTTTCCAACGTCTTTAATTGCATAGGGAATATCATTCAATTCACTGCGAAATGCAAAATATTTCTCCCCTTCTTGCTCTTACTACTGACACCAGCAGTAGCTCAGCTGGATAATTTTACTGAGCCCCAGTCAGGACTCTGCGGAACAGATGAGATCATGAATGGAAGTGCATTAGAAAGGAGCTTAAAGGTGGTTCTGAATACATTGGTCGAGAACGTGAACAAGACAGGCTACAACGTTACATCACATGGAGAGAATGGAGAGAATATATACGGTCTTGCTCAGTGCAGGGGTGACCTCAATGCCTCTGCTTGTCAGCTGTGCGTTTCAAACGCTACAAAGACTGTCCGCAAGCGCAAGCCCTATTGGTGTGGCAATTCGAAATCCTCAATCATTAATCTCGGTGGATGTTTTGTGAGATATAACACTTCCAACTTCTTTTCAGGATTGGATTCGGCAATACTATTATTATTCTACTACGAAAACAAAACATGTACGGCTATATCGAATATGGATCCGTCGATTTCCTCCCTTTGGAACCTTGTGGATGATGTTGTGTCCAGTAATGTGAGTTTCAGTACAAGACATGAGAGTGGGATTTATGCGTTGGCTCAGTGTTGGAGAGACCTTAATACGAGTATGTGTAAAAAGTGCCTCGACACTGCAACCCAAACGTTAACCTCTTGTTTCAACCGATCACAAGGACGGATCTATTATCTGAACTGCATGATTAAGTATGAAACATACAAGTTTTATGGTGACGCTGGTCTTTTGTCCTCTCGCAAGAGTGGTTCATCAAGGTCAACAAATCAAGCTCCTATACCCTCAAGTGGTCCATCAAGGGCAACAGATGAAGGTACTACTGTCATAATTTATTTGGGAAAATGTAATGTGCATTTGCTAATTCAATTCAATAACAGGGATTGCTATTTGCTGCAGGGAAAAAACGGCCTACTATTCGACCTTTAGCGCTGGGATTGAGCATTGCAGGTGTGGTCATTGTGGTATTCCTGTTCGGAGTGTTCGTAATCTGGAAGAGAAAAGTTACTCACCCTTTTTACAAGAAATCGTTGCCAGGTAACCAGATTTCTGAATGTCACTCTCGTTATATAAAAGTGTGGTTTTTAATAAATGTTACTTTTAAAAATGAAAAATCAATGTTATAGATGTAAAAGTTAGGAAAGAAGAACATAGGGCAAACACTTTGTATGTGGGATTTGAATATGGATAAGTACAAGAGCAATTAATCTTTTAACCATTCAATCTAAAATCAATTTATAATTATTTTACATTTTTTTTATTATATATATATATCTATATATAATTAATATTTTAATTTTTAAAAAGTTAATTAAAAACTTTTTTTTCTATTTAAATTTAAATATTTTAAATATTTAAATACAAATTTTACATACTTAATACAACATAATAAAAAAGTTATTTACAAACATTTTTTTTTAATCTTCTAAAGTCAAATAAAATGAGATCATTCTTCTCTTTACTTAATGCAAATCAAGTCACTTTTTCTCCTTACTTCCTCATCTATTCTAATAGGGCAGGCAGACTCTTTATTTAATTCAAATGAAGCAACCTTTCTCTTTACCTTTTCATACTCCTATCTTCTTTCTTCTTTGTCATTGCAATCTTCTTTCTCTTTGTCATTGCAATTGACTTAAGAATGCACAATATTAATAGGGTATTCCTTTCTCTTTTCTTTCACTCGGTTGGTTGTTGGTGCTTGTAAAACCATCCATTTTCATGTGATTATAAGGGAAGTCTTGTCTTATAAAATTGAAGTTTAGTAAATTATTTTTTACATTTAATATTGGTGATTTACATGTCTGCAATATTTTCATAGATCCATCTTAAACCTGTATTTATCAAGCAACAAGAGGGATCCAATTTTTTGAGGTGTATTTCTTTTTTTAAATTTAAACTCAAGAAATTTGATCTCTCTTGATTGATAGATCAAGGTTTAAGTTTTAAGTTTTTATTTTATAAACAAACATGTATTTTTTAATTACTTTTCATAATATTAAATTTTATGAACCAACATGGATTTTTTTTAATACTTTCCATAAATTTTTATTTTATGAGCCGACATGAATTTTTTTAATTATTTTGTTAGTAACAAACGTTACATCACAAATGTTATAACATCTCCTCCATACTGGGCTGTAGAGCACCTCGTTTCTCTCAGTGCAATAAGAAAACATGAAAGAGAAAAATGAATATTTCGGTAGTTTTGCGATAATTGTTTCTTCCAGACTCGGAATGGGGCACTCTTGGTGCCATTGGAAAAGGTCTTGACGAGGGATACACCTTTCGTGTTTTGAGTTTTTTGATATTCCTCACTAATTTTAACATTTTAGTAAATATGGAAAGAAAGCATCTTTTGAAAGATTCATAGCTCCCTCAAGCATAAGACTCCAATTTCCCTACTAACCTATGGATCACCTTGTGCAACACCTATGAAATAATCCCAAGTCCTTAATATGTCTACCTTTTTCAATACAATTTGTCTTGGAGACTTTAAATTTTTAGTTTGTCTAAAACATCTAAGGATATCCACACCTTGCCAAGCACATTGAATGGCTTGACTAGCCTTGGCTTTAAATGAGCTACCATTTCTCACAAGCCAAATTCCCTGTGCAATGATGATTGACAAATCTATGAATCCTTTTAGGTTTATATTCGCACACCAAGACCTCAAAGGGACCTCCGATGAATGACCCCTCATACATCTTCCAGCCCATTAAGGTTCTCCACCTCTTTTCAAACTTGTACAAAATAAAGAAATAAGAAAAACAAATGATAAATAGTCTCATCATCATCTTGGTAGATAGAGTACTTGTTAAGACCATAGCTCCATTTCTTTTGTAAATTATCCCTAGTGAGAACACCACATACATATATCACTTTAATACCACCTTGGTAAATTGCTATCAATACTATTTTCCCCATATAAAAGTCTCACAAATAAGATAGAATGGTTTCTATCCATTTTTTTCATTGATTTTCACGTATTCACGTTTTGCATGATATTATGCCAACAACGAAACTTTCACCAAATAGGCTAAGACTCAATAACGAGTTACATTGGGTATCAGATTTGTGTGTATGTGTTATCACATGTTCTACATTGGGGTTTCACTTCTCTATGCATGGGTCATCTATCTCATGCACATGAGCTTAATCTTCTTTTTGCGGGTAGATTTACATATCTTACTTCGCATGGAATTAATCTTTTTTGTTGTGTGGAGGATGATCTAGCCTATGGGTTGGGGTTTGATCCAGAATAACACATGAGAATACAACTTGAGTGAATTCTATTTCATATAACCTATGACTTCCTTATTATCTTCAATGTGCAATCAACTAGTGATCCCAACATCAACTCCCAGTATCTCTGCCAGGTGCAAAGAATGTGATCCTTCCATTTGATAGTTTTGACCTAAGTTATAGATAATGCTCTGCTCCTTGTTGGTGAGGGTTTTCTATGCATCAATAATGAACACATAAAGACCTTTATTAGCGTCAACACCTTCTTCACTGGTCTTAAAAGATGACTATATTATGTGTGGTTAGGATTCTTTCTAATAATACTTTCTCGCTTGATGCTTATAATGATCTCTTATCTTGATTCTAACATTGAAATACACGATCCTTATGTATTTGCAATTTGCAACATTGGACAACAACTTTCTCCATAAAGGTTTACTTTTCAAATTTGATACCTTACCAATAATGATTAAATGGCGTTGAGCTCTTATAAGAACTACATTTAGATGCTTAGGTGAAAACATAAAACATAAAAAACATAAAAACTAAGCCATTGGTTTGATAGCAGGACAATATAATAATATTTTTTCCATTTTTCATGCATTAACTATTCATATCTGTACTTCCACACCTAAACATCCATGTTTCTTCAAACTAGCATCTTCACATTTTGTTGAAACATATGTTTTTGGTTCCTAGCATAGTAAGTAGTAAGTCTTTGGTAGGTTTGACTTTTAATGTAACTCTTTTGTTTTGTTTAAAACTAAAAAAAACTGCAACCTTAAAGAAAGAAGTTCCTGGGCAATATTTTTTTCCTATGATCTGTAGAGAACAATTACACCAATTTGGTATATAGGAACCATAATCTAACATCATTTTGAAAAATTCACAAGCCATTTTTGCTTCATATAGATTGCAGAAACTATTGAAAGAATCGTTCACCTCATTGCCCTGTGCACACGTATCCAAAGAAAAACAGAGGTGGCATTCCTCACAAAAGAGGAGGTCGGTCAATCTCCCTATAGCCACCAATAATCCTTCCTCCATAGAATAACTCGTTTGGTACGGTTATTAACCTCGAATGGCATCTATATTGTGTCTGTATCATTATTGGATTATATTCCACTTTCACCAATCGAACAAATAGTGCCCTTGTAAGATCATGACAGGAAGGGGATGCTTTAGTTTCATTTTCACCTTCTTCAAATGAGCAATTCTTGATGTATTTTATACGATCGCTTGCTATTTTAGCATCTATCCCTTCACAAATATCTAATCTCTTGAGTAAAGCTAGTGGTAACTGAGAAGGATCTCCAACAGTAATAAGCTTCATGTAGTGAAACTGAGAAACAGGAAGCAAGATTACTGTGGTTCTGGTACTTGTAAGCACTCATCAAGAATACAAATTTGAAACGTGTTTCCCTTCAAGATTGGAATGATCATCAAATAACAAGTAACACAAACCACTTGTATATCTTTGAGTTTCTCCTTCTGTTTGGCTATCTTCCCTTCTCTTAAAGATTTTAGCTCCTCTTGAATTTCCTATCTCTCATCGAAAGATGCTTCCCTCATTTGCTCATGCATTTTTTCAGGGTAGCATAATCAACACCATTTACATCTAATACAGCGCAGAAAGAGTAAGGAAAAATATTTCTCGCAATTCTCTTGATGCTACCCACTTTAAAGTCATTAAAACCAAGCTCCAACAAACCTGACAGAACCCTGTCCATTGCAACATTGGTTACAACAGATATCAAAGTTCTCATTGCTTGCCCATCCTTGAAAGTACTCATGAGAAGGATGATGAGACATATTTCTGGCTTCGATGGCAGCGATTCCAGATTTTAACTGTTAAAATTGGTGAACCATTTTCCAATGAGGTGGACAACTTTTTCTTGATCTTCATTTAGATTATACTTTATGATAAATTGATCTTCCATCCTCCACACCAATTTTGTTCATGCCTCTTTGACTCAATATGCATCTTGGATGATCTTCTTCCCATGTTACTATGATTCACTTGTTCCTTAGAAGAATCCTAAAGGTCATGTGCAAAGCAGGTATCCCCTTTACTATACATATATTTGTGTGTTCAAGACGATGTAACCTGTGCATGGTTTGAATGATCTCATCTGGGCTCATTCAAGAAGATAAAACCTTCACATGGTTAAACCTTTATTTTTTGCATTGTTGACATCTTCCTCTAAGCAATTTTATCATCTCACTCTACGCATTGGATATTCTCATACCCTTTGATATCACTTGCACGCATGGAAAAGGTAAGACCTCTGTGTATTGGAAGTAATGACCTACACATAAGTTTATTATTCTGTTTGCGTGTTGAATGCCTTTTTGTATTGGAGATAATGACCTCTGCACATTGTTAATCCCGTTTCCCTCTCGTAATACACCGATCGTCTCTGTTTTTCTTTCTTGAGAACAACTTTGTTTTATATCTTGAAACTGGAAGGGAAGTAAGCAATTCTGAACAAAGGCCTCTGCTATGAATGCCAACCATCCCTCCTAATTCGACCAGCTCTTCATATGTCATATTATCTGGATCAAGAATGTCTTGCCATGTACCCTCAGAACTGCTGCTCCCAATGTTAATATCATAAAATGAAAACCCTAATTTATATATACTGGAATCTTCTGATTAAAACAATGAGTAGAAAATTAATAGCGGAAGCATACCTGAATCCATTGAAGGAGAAACCTTACAGGAAGAGAACCCTTTGAGATGGTCTTCCAATTCTAGCCACTAGATTCTGTGTCAACTTCTCTGTGAGAGGATTTTCAGAAATTGGAATGCGTAATGGTAGAATGGGGACCATAACCCTATTTATAAACCGCTAGGGTAGTTCACAATAACCGCTAGAGCAGTTTTAATTTTATCACAATTATATTTCCGCCCCTCATAGAAATAATAATTATCTAATGGTATCTACACAATAATCTCATGACAATTATACCCAATTAATCAATTATTAATTAGATCACTATATTTAGGCTTAATTAAATGATAGCACACACATTTTAATTATTTACATGTGTGGCCCAAATTATAGATTAATTACAAAAATTATTCTAACACCCAACGCGATGTCCTCTGTTGCACTCTTAAATACTAGCAACTGTCATCATTAATGACTTGTGAGTTGTTGGCCTAGCCTCTGTTGCTAATATGATGGATAGCAACAGAGGCTATAGGAGTACATCCAAAATCCTGGCTCTGGTAGTTGTGTGCTTCTCATGTCTCTATAGGAGTACATCTACAACTCTTCACTACTGAGCAATTTGTAAACCTTGTATTGTTCATCGAAGTCTCCACTGATTACACCAAGCACTCCAGACCTTAAACATTGCAAAGACTCGAGTGTCAACCTAATCCCTTCCTTGAGAGATACTATAAGTGAATAACTGATATACTTTTGTGTTATTAAACCTTTCTAGTAGCTATGGCTATTAGCACTAATATTGGTTCAGTAGGAAGGCAACTTCTCAGGATTAACAATTTGCAGTAACTGGATCCCAAATCATGGCTCCATAATGAAATGCAGAGTGCCTCATCTATCACAATGAGATTCAACAAGACTAGTGAATGCATTTTCTTCAATTTTGTCACAAACCCATTAACCCGTTCGTTGCAATCAATTCTGGTGTAACATAGAGTAATTGCAAAATAGGCTTCCCAGAGTCCATGCCATCATAAACTTCTCTTTGGCAGTTTCTACAGGAATGCCTTGACAGTTTCTACAGGAATTCCTTGAGAATAGAAACTTGGTTTTCCATTAATGTTATCAGTGGTGACATAGCAAGAAAAATTCCAGCCTTCGCAAGTGCAGGAATTTGGTCGCACAAGGACTTTCCACCTCCTGTTGGCATAAGATAAAAACAATTATTTTCTTGTGAAACAATTTTGAAATGAAGGAAATCCTCAAATTTACTGAATTAGACAATGTGATGTCAAATAGAACTCATTTCACCTAATAAGCCTTTGTTGACATATAAAGGTCTAATATTGGAATTTTATTGAGTGCTAGGTTGTTATCCTTGGTAATCCGAGGCTTTGAAGAAACTTTCACCAAAGCAAGATGTATCCCTAGTGAGGCTTTTCATTCCTCTTGTTAAATTTTAACTTTCTCATATAATTTCCAATTTGCTTATTGTTGAATGGGATTTTGTAGTTGATAAAGGAGAGAGTATGCAATCCAACTTTGCCTCTAGAAAATTTTAAGGATTTATATTTATTTAAAATTGTATAAATCTTGACGAATCTTACTAATTCTTAAAATCTCAACTATAAAATATTTGGCAATATTTTTCTAAAATTATTTCAATTTCTAAGGATTTATATAGTTTATATAATAATCTGGCGATTTTTAGAGTAAAAAAATTTTAACCCATCAAAATGTACACTTGTCATGTACCCAAAATTATGCTCAAAATGGATTTTTAACAAAATTCTTGGTAAATATAATCAAAATTATGCTCAAAATGATTTTTTTAGCAAAATGGGTGGAAGAAAATGGCTATAACCTTGGTAACTATCTTGTAGATGAAATTATAAAGGGAGTTGGGGTGAAAGTTGTCTATTGAGTTTGTTTCAACTTACTCTAGGATGAGGTCTAGGAAGGTGACATTGAAATCCTTGAGAATCCCCCTTGTTCATCTATAGTCTTCGACCACCCATTAGACTTACTTTCCAATGCCCTCCTAGCAAGCTTGAAACAAGCCTATTGTGAACATATCTAGTCATGGGGCATTTCTTGTGCCCATGTCTTTTACAACTTTAGTGACCTCCTTATAAGTTATTTGCTACACAAGGAGGGTGTTTTAATCATTCATAAACAATTTCGAGATGTTCCTAAGGATGTATTCCATTTTTCAACTTATGTCATATGAGGATGTTCCTAAAGGCTTCCAAAGTAGTTGGTGAGCTCTTATTCTACCTCATCATGGATTTCCATTTTGGTTCCTTTTGCATTCTATAAGAAGTGTATTTTATTATGATTTTTCATTTACATAGCGGTTTGGTGGAACACGATTCACATAGTTTTGTCAACCTCTTTGAGACAACGAACTATATATTTTTTCTTCCATAGACATTGTCTTTACTAGTTGCAACATTCTAATTACTATTTGAAGGTTTTGACGCCTTCCCCCAAGCTATTCTCTTATGAGGTCTTCATTCATCACCATGTCTATTTTTTCTTGTTGTATTGTATCATTTTTTTCTCTAGTTTCCATATGTCTTTGAAGATGCTTATGAAATCCTCTTTGTTCCATCGTTTGAGTTTTTTTTCAGGTTTTGTAGATTTTTGTTCCTTGGATGTTGCTTTCCTATTTCCACCATTCCCCAATTCTTTTCTTGAAGTTCGGTTGAGTGAGCTAGAATTTCTAAAAATTGAATGGAGTGGCCCCATGGTTCTATTTATATCCCATTACAGGGATATGGATCAATTTTTCGACCCTATGCTAGGTAGAACCCCTGTACTACTACATTGTAACCTTTTTCCAAAACCACTAAGAGAAAGAATATATCTACCCTTACTTCTATTCTTTGGGTCCCTATCACTTGTTGTCCTAAATGTACAACCCATTTAGTGTGGGAATGTTTATAAGCCTTAGAGTGTTGATGACTTGTTTGAAGCATTGATTTTTTTCTCCCAATTTCTTGATCCCTTTCATTTTTTTTCTTGGGGATGTTACGAGGTTTAAGTCTCCCCCAATAATCCATTATTTTACCTATATAATTTCTCCCAATGCTTTTAGGGAATTGATGAAGGCTCCTTTAAGGTAGGGAAATGGAGGTTCATATACATTGATGATTTTTCTTTGATCTTTGGATTCTATTTTTAGGAAGGTTTCCAAGATGAAACTAGTTGTCATTGTCAAGTCTATCATGATGATTTGAGCTATATTCCATACCATGGCCATACCTCCCACCATGCTATTAGATCTCTTTACAAGGATGTCACTAATTGTTCGACACTTCTTTGTTATATTTAACATGGTTTTAGAGCCACATTTGGTTTCTTATAAGAGGATTATATTTGGTATCACTTGTAGGGCTTTGTTTTTCAAGAGGTGGTACTTTCATTTATTATTGAGCCCTCTTACATTCCAATATATGATTTTCATGATGAATTAGATGGATGGTGGATCATGTACTTACCTAAGAGGGTCCTAGTCTAGCCATAGTTGATCCGTAGGGAGCACAATTCTTGTAATTTTTATATATTATCCCTGTCTACAATTTATCCATTGCTTTTCTTTATTTTATCTTTATTTAAGGGGGATTGATTTGATGCCTAATATGTGCATGTAGTTCACATTGGGGATTTTTCCTCTTCCCTCAAGGTCCTTTTTGCATTAACTCCTTGTATAGTTATGTGATTGTCTCTAGGGGGAGGTTCTTTAGATATTCATGCTCAAATTTTTCCTAGAGTAGGAGTTGGTCATATTGGCCATCTCCATATCTTGTTATGGGTCATTAGAGTCCAGTTTGGCATCGCTTAATGAGATTTCTTCCTCCTCTTATCTAGCTTGTATGTACATGAGGGATACCTGATCTACAACTTTTTTTCTTCTTCGTTTGATGTCTAGGTACTCTGTTCGGTGGGTTGGGTTATATTTTGTTTAGTTTTGTATGAAATACCTCCTTCTCTTCTATGATGGCTACTAGTTTATCCTCTTCTAGGTTTCCCTCATTTTGAATAGGGTTTGACTTTGATTGTAATGTGTCAAAGGTAATTTTTCTTTGTAGTTGCTTAGCATGTGGGATTGAGCCCTACTTTTACCTATTTTTGCATTTACTTTCTAATTTATAAAGCCCCTCCTCATCTTTACTCTTTGACGCCTTGTATTTATTAATGGCCTCATTTTTGGGGTGGTCTTAGTACAATTGACCATGATCATGGCACTTTATGCAATGAAATGGTATGTGCTCATAATATAGGGTTTTGATCCATTCCTTGTCTTCATAGTTGATGTGAATGGACTTAGTAAGGGAACTAGATGCAATCATGTAGACACAGATGCAAGTGTAGTGTTAGAATTTTAAGTGCAATAAAAATAAGGATCACTGAAAGATAAACAAGCACAACATGAACAAAAGTACACAACAAATTTATCATGGAAAAATTCTCTTGGGGAAAAAAACCCAACAAACTTCTTCTATATAGATTCGTCAGAATATACAATAGAATATCTCGTGCAAAGACCCAAAAACAAGAAGACTCCAAAATAAACTACTCCAACTCACTCTATCTCTCCTAGTGATGCAAACTCAATGTGTGAAAGAGGTGACCAAATGAGGAGTTCAGCCTCCTCATTTATACTAGACAAAACACTTGACCTTTTTACTAATTAGGTCGGCCTGACTCTCCTAACTGGGCTGACCTGTATCTTCACAATAAAATATTTTTTTCTATATCTTTCCATGCCGACCTAACAATTAGGGTTTACATTAACTCTTTCAATGACTTTTACATGATCAATTACATTAATAATAATTCCCGTAGGGTGTACAATACAAGTAATACAAATGACTAAAATAATACAAATAAGAATATCTTCCGAAGTTACATTCTTCAACACTCCCTCTTAACAAGGAAGGTATTCTTCAATCTTCGTAACCATCGTCTTCCAGCTGTTGCACTTCGTGTACACGAACTATTGATATCTGACATCTCCTAAATCTATATATCATAAGAAGTTTCACAAAGCCAACCCATTTTCATGTTGGATGCGACCTAGACCATGTCTAGGATTTTCACACATAGAGCCAACTCTCTTTCATGTTGGATGTGACCTAGACTGAGTTTGGGACTTTTCCGCATAGAGTTATCCCTCTTTCATGTTGGATGTGACCTATACCGAGTCTAGGAAGTTTCCACACAGAGCCAACCCTCTTTCATGCTAGATGTGACCTAGACTGATTCTGTGACTTTTCCACCTTTGAATGATTACCTATAGGTAAGCAGACCAGCAGCACACATTACATCATTATAGGACCTGTGAATGATCACCCGCAGCTACAATAAGCAGACCGGGAGCACACATTACATCACTCCATTATTTTCTCCACAGATACAAGTCAGCTATCTTCTCCTCTGTTGCTATATATTGGATCCTCACTGCTCCCTTCTGCACCATATCACAGATATAGTGATACCTGACATCGATGTGCTTCGACTTGTCATGGAACACAGGGTTCTCCAACAACTTCACACAACTCTGGTTGTCACAAAAGATACTTGAGTCCCCTCTAACTCGAGATCAAACAATCCTGATAGCAACTTCCGAATCCACACTACCTCCCAGCTTTCTGATCAAGTTGCCATATCTTCACCTATACTGAGTGCCACACTCATCTACTTCCTACTAAACCATGATATCATATCCGATCCCAAACTGAAGAAGCACCCTGATGTGCTCTTTCTATTTGTGACACTCTTGGCCCAATCTACATCAACATAACCTTGTAGGTTAATCTTCTGATTTGATGCATAGCTGAGGCCATAATCAACTGTACCCTTCAGGTACCTCATCACATGCTTTTCTGTAACCAGGTGAACATGTCTCGGCTCTACCATATACTGAATCAGAGTGTTCACTGCAAAGCATAAGTCTAGCCTCGTGTTCGTCAAATACATCAACGAACCAATCATCTGCTGATACATCGTGGCATCCACCAGTTCTGAAGTAGTATCACTTAGCAACTTTAGATTTGATGCCATAGGTGTGGCCATGGGCTTACAATACATCATCCTGAATCTCTTCAGGATCTCTACTGCATACTTTCCTTGACCTAAGAAAAGTTCCTATGGATTCTGCCACACCTCAAGACCTAAGAAGTAATGCATCATACCCAGGTATTTAATTTCGAAATTAGCGGCAATCTTCCTCTTTGTTTCTTCTATGAGATTCTCTTCACCTGTCAAGAACAAGTCATCTACGTACAATAGTAGAATCACAAGATTTCCTTCCTCAACCTTGTAGTAAAGGTTGTAGTCCGCTTTACTCTTGGTAAATCCCAAGCTCATCAGAAACCATTCTATCCTACCGTACCATGTCACAGGTGCATGTTTCAATCCGTACAAGGCCTTCTTTAATTTGCACACATGAGTTTGCTTATCATGTGTCTCGTAGCCTAGTGGCTGCTCCAAATACACTTCCTCTTCCACTATGCCTTTCAGGAAGGCAGTATTCACATCCATTTGATGCACCTTCTAATTCATCACTTTGGCAATAGAAAGTACAGACCTAATCTAAGTGTATATCGCTGTTGGAGCAAATGAATCCTCATAATCAATACCTTCTTTTTGGGAGAAACCTCAAGACACGAACCTTTCCTTGTATTTCTCGACACTTCCATCTGCTGCATGCTTAAACTTGTAGATCCATTTTGAAGACACTACTAACTTCCCTTTTGGTATTGGAACTACTTCCCATACATCATTCTTCATGATCGATTGATACTCCTTGATCATAGCATCCTTCCAAACTTTCTTTTCAACAACCTCTTCATAACTGGAAGGTTCAGTATCAATGATATCACTTAACAGTGCCACATAGCTGGAGTAAGTCCGAGATCTCTTGCTTCCTTCTAGAGCACCATACTTCTTTGCATCTTGGATAAGTTCTCGTGCCCAAGATGGTTTTCTTTTATGTGAGTTCACTTGTTTTGGTGGATCTACAGGTCTCTTGGGCTTAGTCGTATCATGATCCTCAGGTTCTTCTGGAACCCGCTCTTCCATTACTGTATCTCCAACTTTGGGAGTCTCATGTTCTTCATCTGAGTGAATCTTCCTTGACCTACTAAAAGTAGTGTCTTCATCAAAGGTTGCATCTCTGCTGGTATCGATTTTCTTAAATACTGGTATGCCATATTCTGTAAGACTTTGATGAATCACTATAACCGATGAAGATTTCATTCTTTCCTTAAGGCTCCAACTTGGTCCTCTTCTCTTTCAGAATATGAATAAATATTGGGCAGCTAAATATTCTGAGATGGCTGACTTCTGGTTTGTCTCCTGTAATATTTCTTCTGGTGTCTTGTTCTCAAGAACTCTGTGAGGAGTCCTATTCTGAACATATACAACTGTCCTTGCAGCTTCCTCCCATAAGTGCATAGGAAGGTCCTAATTATGGATCATGGCCTTCACTACTTCCATAATTGTTTTATTCTTTCTTTTTGCAGTCCCATTTTGTTGTGGATTATAGGGAGTGCTCATCTCCCTCTTAATCCCTGAGTCTTTACATAGTTCTTTGAATTATCCTGAGGTAAATTCACCTCCATTATTTGTTCTTAATTTTTTTTATTTTCCAGTTTGATTTTCTACAAGATCTTTAAACTCCTTGAACTTGCTAAATACTTCATCTTTGGATTTTAAGAAATAGATCCATGTTTTTCTTGAATAATCAGCAATAAAGGAAACATAGTAGGCATACCCGCTTAATGAGTTGAATGACATAGGCCCGCAAACATCTGAATGTATGAGTTCCAAAATATCCTTTGCTTTGCTATCACTACTTAGAAATGGCTTCTTCACATTCTTCCCTTTTTCACATCCTTTGCATATGCCTTCATGCTTGGTATGGATCTCGGGTATCCCATTTACCATCTTGCTCACAAATGGCAATGCTTTGTAGTTGATGTGAGAAAATATTCTATGCCACAATTCACTTAGTTCCATTGCCCCATGAACCAAGGCTTGTTCTAGATATCCCTTAAGCTTGTATAGTCCTCCCTCTTTCACTCCAATTACTACCACATCATTTATTATTTTACCCTTGGTACACATAAGTACTTGGACATACACAAATGCTACTCTGAATCCTTTCTCATCTGGTGATGAGATGGAAAGTAAGTTCTTCTTCAAACCAGGTACATATAGAAAATCCTTCATTTTGATAGGATTCCCAGATTCAAGCTTATAGGAAGCTTCTCCTATCCCTTTGATGGGATGTTGATTGTCATCTCCTTGATAGGATTCCCAGATTCAAGCTTATAGGAAGCTTCTCCTATCCCTTTGATGGGATGTTGATCATAGCATGAACAAAAGTACACAACAAATTTATCTCGGGGAAACCCTCTTGGGGCAGAAAAACCTAGTAAAATTCTTCTATATAGATTCGTCAAAATATATAATAGTATCTCTCGTGCAAAGGCCCAAAAACAAGAAGACTCCAAAAGCAGCTACTCTAAATCACTATATCTCTCCCAGTGATGCAAAATCAATGTGTGAGTGAGGTGACCAAATGAGGAGTTCAACCTCCTCATTTATACTAGACAAAACACTTGACCTTTTTACTAATTAGGTCGGCTTGACTCTCCTAACTGGGCCGACCTGTATACTTTACAATAAAATATTCTTTTCTATATCTTTCCAGGACGACCTAACAATTGGGGTTTACATTGACTCTTTCAGTGACTTTTACATGATCAATTACATTAATAATAATCCCCGTAGGATGTAAAATACAAGCAGTACAAATGACTCAAATAATACAAATAAGAATATCTTCCGAAGTTACATTCTTCAGCATGTAGGAGTTATATCTTCTTGCTTGGGTTAGCTTTGAGGATTTTACATAAGATTGAAGTGTATTTCCAATTCCTTTCATGTTTTCTTCATCTTAGAAATATTGTGGTAGTGAGTACTGTTGATGTATTTGTAACTTCGGAAGATATTCTTCTATGTATTACACATGTACTTTATTATATTCATGATGGAGATGTATTATTCCTCCAATCAGAAGTGTCATCATTTGTATTTGTAAGTGTTTCAAGTGTTGCAAGTGTCGCAACTTATATTTGATGGGTTATTAGATCACCAGTATGGGGTCGGCCCTGCTTGTGTCATGTGAGTGGGTTATTAGAATTCCTTAGGAAGTCATCCCAACTAGAGTTAAAGGCAGGTTAAGTTGTGTATAAATAGAGAGTGAGTGTCTCTCATTCTATTCATTCACTCACTCATCCAACTCGCATTAGTTGAGAGAGGAGTGCATAGAAGTGGAGGAGGAGTAGCTGCTAGAGTCATCTATATTTTGGGGATTAATCATTGTGATCTTTGTATTGGGGCTTATTCTATCTCTGAGGAAGTTGCAGGGTTTTTCACCTTCTTGGTTTTCCCCGAGGAAACTCTGTGTCTCTTGTGTCTTTGATTGTTATGAAGTGCTTGTTATTCTCTTAGTATGATCCTAGATAATGTTTGAATGCAATTATAGAAAAATTAACAAGTACATGTAGATCCATATGGGTGCCCAATTTAAATAATCTTGTTCTAGACTCAATCTCTTCACCCAATAGCACATATGGAGGATGACCAAGTTATAGATGTATGGTCCATTCTCAAATTCTTAGTCATGGTGTTATGTGCTAGTGAATATGGAAATGAATAATCCTTTGTATCCTAGCTTGATATATACAATGCCTTTGAGCTTCCATAGTGTGTTCATCCTCCAGGATATGGATTTCTCTTTTGGATAGATTCCTAGAAATTTCACAATCACTAAACGATCATGGATGTATTGGATATAGTTATCAATGCATGCATAGGTGAATTCATAGCTTGGATTATTTGTTTTCTTTGCTCATAAGTTATCATTTATATTCTCCTATGTTTTCTTTGGATATAGTTTTAAGGGGGAGGTTACATAGGTTGTTTCCATATGACAATGGCCTTGAAGGAGGCCATTCTCACCTCTCCCATATATGGGATGATTTGAAGGGTGGACATATCGTTGTGTTTAGGACCCTTACACCACAATTACTAGGGTTTCAATTGCTCACTATTTGATACACATAAAGTTAATATGTTGAAATATTGTTAGTATCTATTATACAAATATAGATGTTATAATCCTACCAATATCAAAAGTTGTCAAGTATCACAATTTTGATGGACGTTGGAAACTTAACTAATCAAAATTATACTGGTATTATGTTATAAAACATTGATTGTTTGCATTTCATTTTTTACATTTACTAGACAATCAAGCATCCAAAACTATAATACACCATAAAGAGCAATGCATAAACAACATAAAAAAATGAGTAAAATATCATGTAATCATTGACAACATGGTTATATAATATTTCTAAAATTATTAACGTGTTCTTTATTTTTTGCAGGTTACTACAAACCATCAACTCAACTTTCAACAGCAATATCCAAATCAAAATTAAATTACAAATTTCAAACTCTGCAAGCTGCTACTAAAAATTTCAATCCCATGAACAAAATTGGTCAAGGTGGATTTGGTTCAGTCTATAAGGTGATTTACACATTTTTTTTATATTAATGTCTTGTTAAAATACATGGATAAATTTATATCATCATTGAACAATACATATTGGACATGTTGGCAGGGAGTTATACCAGATGGAAGGGAGATTGCCATAAAGAGACTATTTGCCAATAGAGAAGAGAGTGTGAGTGAGTTCTTCAATGAAGTGAATTTGATAAGTTGTGTTCAACATAAAAACCTTGTGAAACTTCTTGGGTGTAGTGTGGATGGCCCAGACAAACTATTGGTCTATGAATACCTTCCCAACAAGAGCCTTGATCACTTTTTATTTGGTAATTTTTCTTATCTCTATAAATTTATTTTTGTTATGTTCAATATTCAAATGTCAAGGATTATTGTTGTTTTCAGTGATGTTTAAGTTATTTGAGATATAATTGTACTTTACTACAGATGAAAACATGAGAAACATGCTGGATTGGAAAAGGAGGTTTGATATTATATTAGGAGCTGCTAGTGGGCTAGCTTATCTCCACCAAGAATCAGACATTCGCATAATCCATCGAGACATAAAAGCTAGCAATATTCTACTAGATCAACATTTCAAGCCTAAAATTGCAGATTTTGGGTTGGTTAGATACTTTGATGAAGATCAAACTCATCTCAGCACAGGAATTGTTGGAACTAGGTGAGAATAAATTTAAAAATAATAGAAAAACACTCTTATTAGAAAATGTGGCTAATACTTGTTTTGTTTTCACAGAGGTTACATGGCTCCAGAATATCTTGTTCATGGTCATCTAACAGAAAAGGTTGATGTTTATGCTTTTGGGGTGTTAGTCCTGGAGATTATTAGTGGAAGAAGGAATACAACCCCTACACATGCTAATGACATACCATCTCTCTTAACAATGGTAATGATCTCATCATATACACAATCATTTTTTCTTCTTCAAATAAATTGTAATAATATTCAAATCTTTATTACATGTAATATGCAGGTTTGGAATTGTCATCTCTCGGGCACCATTTCAAACATAATTGATCCAAACATCCAAGAAAAATACCAAGAGGCACTTCAAGTTGTTCGCATAGCTCTTCTTTGCACACAAGCATCTGCAACACTACGTCCTTCAATGTCTGAAGTTATCATGTTCCTCACCAATAGAGACCCAAATATTCCAAAAGCTAGCCAACCCCCCTTCATAGATGTCATCCATTTTCAATCAAATGGAGGCACAAGCATTTCAAATACATTAGAAACACATAATCCAGTATCAAGCATGGCTTCTTCCTCTATCGCTTCAGTGTCAATAAACACTATTTCAACAAGCTCTTATGGTCCAAGGTGATAGCAAGAAAATGTTTCAAAGTGAAAAAATTAGCCAATAACACACTGTGGGGGATTATTGTTATATGTTAATGGTACCATGAACACATATTAATGTTCTTTAGAGAGAGGGTACCAATTGTTTATTTTACTTTTATTAGATTGGAACTAATCCAATAGAAACATATATAGAATTCTTGTATTAGAATGGATTGAAGAAAAAACCGATGTATTTAACATGGAATCTAGGGATCTAATATATTAAACTTTGAATCAGTACTGTTAGAGTGCTCCATGAAATATATGGATCTAATATATTGTTAGAGTGTACATGCAATCTATGGATTTAAAATATTATTAGATTGTTACACACAATCTATGGATTTAATAATCTTAATTACAATAAGTGCAACATTATTAGTGTGGAATTAATTCAATATGAGAATATATCCTCTCATTTTATATGAGAACATGATTGGATTAAATAACATAATTTATAAATGAACTTCGCATATCTAATATGTATTAATTAAAATAACAAAAAAAATTACAACAACATAAATAAATTCATAAATTAAATAACAAAATTTATATGAATTTACAATATAACACAATACCTATCTTGAAGTGCCCAAAATGATTAAAGAAGGATTTACAATTAGGTCATGAAATCTTCCTCAAGGAATGATACTATGATTTTAAGGACAAAATATGAAAAGGGCATCTCTCAAAACCCACTCAACTATCTATATAAGTCGAAACATAAGGGCTCTTAGGAAAATAAGGTACATGTAAAATTATAATATTGAAATCCTTGATAAACACAACTATATCAAGGGGGGGCAAGTTAATTAGGCCCATACATAACAAATAAAAAATAATGATTCAATTTACTAACTAGAAAACATTTCTCACCACATTATCAAGAACTCCCATTTATCCCTAACTAATTCACAAGTACAAATCCTCGGTTCTAGTTATGAGTACCATAAATATGAAACCAACACTTATAATGTCAACAAATTTTCCTTAATTTCTGGTCCTTGATAATCATCCTTCATGACACACCTATCCTTTCATTATAAAGAAATATGTGCATGAACCTGGTCACATTCTTGACTGGTCACCCACTTAGGTAGAAGCAGAAGGATAGATAAATCCTACATGCATCCTTGACATGGAGGTCACAATGCTTCATAGTTTTAGCCATCACCCAAGTAATATCCAATAGAATAATTACCAACATAATGACTCATTTTTGCTAGATAAAAAATCCATAGAGACACATGGTAGAACTTATTGTTTTAGTGAATTCACTTTCTTCTATTCCTTATCCTTCAACCTCCAAGGAAAATTTTAAGGTTTCATAAATTTCTTAAAGTGTAGAAACCTTGGCGAATCTTACTAATTCTTAAATTTGTAACCATAAAATGTTTGACAATTATTTTGTAAAAATATTCAAAGTTATAAGGATTTTATGTAGTTTTTGGACATTTTTGGTGGTTTTTGGAGAAAATAAAAATTATCCCATGGAATTTGGGCAAATTATTTTAGAAAAAATGAAAATTGTCAAATATTTTCTTGGGAAAAAATAAAAAAAAAATAAGCCATTGGCTAAATTTATTCCCTAAAACTTTCCCTATCAACCTCCATGATAATGTTCAAACCAAAATCCCAAAAAAACACGATTAAAGTATGCAAAACTTGTTTGCCAATAAAAACAACAAAAAACTTAAAGATTCAAAGTCCCAAAGGAGTAACTAATGAATTCAAAATTAACCATGATTCCCATGTTTTCTACTCTGAAATGCTTACCCTCCACCATGAAATAAGAATCAAACTCCATCTGGCCAACCTTATTGATTAAACAATTGCAAGTAATACCCCTATATGGATTCCTTTGTTTTCTAGGTGGACTCATTAGGTTTTTATTTCTTCTATTGGATATTAACCCAAGATATGGATCAATTTTGTATATGATGAAATTCATGTCGAGAATGTGTATAGAATTTATACAGAAATATCCTAATTATAGTTGAATTAGTGTTCAATCAATAATATGAGTAGGATCATGCACATATTTCTTTAACCTGTAATAATAGGCCCAATATAAAATTTATTAGGAAACTCTTATAAGTACATATTCAACTCCAAAGGATCTAATGTACTCATTCTATAAGTGTCTATGACATTTGAAACATAAAATTGGAAATAAATTCTTAAGCATATATTCACCTACACATGGAAGAGAAGGAATGGAGGGAGATAGGTTTAATGGTTCCTTGAACCTTAGTTACCTTTAATCATTACTACATCTAGTGTACCCATTCTATAAGCATCTATAACATTTGAAACATAAAATTGGAAATAATTTCTTAAACACATATTCACCTACACAAAGAAGAGAAAGAATAGAGGGAGATAGGTCTAATGGTTTCTTGAACCTTCCTTAGTTACCTTTAATTATTAATGCATACACAACTTTTCTCAAAACAATCCACCTTGTTTCAATGATGTAAGATCCAATCAAGGCATCATATAACCCAATAATAAAAGAAGCCGTCTAAAAGTGCGACGATTTTGCCCGTCCAACCAAAACTTGGTCGAAATCCAATAATATGAAATCTAAAAATCCGACGATTTGTGTTGATTAAATCATTTTTTCTAAACATCTAGATGAAATCAACACCCTGGAAAACCCCCAGGGAATCCAAATTATGCAGGATTAATACTGTTATTTGAGATTCTAAAATTTTTATCCCGTATTCCAGCAAATTGGTGTCTAAAAAAACGATTTTCTCTGGGTGAAATTGTAGCAGTTTTAGACAACTCGATAATAAAATATATAAATCTTCACATGTGGGAATCCCAATGATTAATTTTGCATGATTTTTCAGTATTTTTTAGTCATCTCTATAAACCAATATGCATCTAGTTTGTTAACTCGATGCCCATTCTTGATAGCTACATGTGGTGTTGCAAAGTAATGACCAACTTATATATATCAATACATATACATGCTTAACGCCAATATTACCTTCCATTTAAATAATTATCACTTGGTTCCTATGCTACAATGTCTTAACCCCCATTTTGGTCAATGATACAAGAATCACAAAGTCTTGCAAATTCATGCCTTAATATTTTTTTTTTGAAAATTTAAAACATAAGGGAGCCTAGCCCAAAATATTTGAATCACATCTATGTTGTCGTTCATTAGTTGTATTCCTCCTTTAGTTACACCCTAAATAAAACCAAATATCCTCATCACCAAGTTGCATACAAGAAATAAGGTTCATATGGATATTGGACGATAATGATGTTTGATGTGACAGAGTGGATTTTGATGATTATAATCATCGGTTACATATTTAGGGATACATACTCATATGTTTTGTAAGTTAATTCTTTGATTTTGATGTGCTAACTCACTACACAACAAATGATACATACTTTCTTCAATACATTTGTGGGATATGGTAATATGATGAGCTAGTGGTTTTATGATAGTGTGCATTAGCATATGTTCTTGGTCATATCCACCTTGGTTGGTTATAGTATGGTTTACATAATGGAAAGTTAGTATATTTATTTATAGAGACGCTAAACCACATTATTAATAGTTGCGAGGAATAGTATCAGGGAAACATGTAAGAGAAAGAATAACAAAATTTCCATTTTCATCTAAAAAGAATAAAATTATCAAATTGAATATGAATTAGATGTATAATTCACCATTTGAGAAGTAGAATTAGGGAAACAACAATTTATTGAAAGATATTCAATGGAAAAATAATTAAACTTGAAATTATTCACTTGGGAATATTAAACAATAGCTATTGGGATCCAATTCGTTCATGTGAGGGTTCTTTAGCCTCCCTAACTATTCAATTTCTCTCTAGACTCATGTTGGTAGACAAATGTACTTTGTGAATGGATATAGTGAAGGGTATACTCTCAGTTATTAGCATATCCACTAATAGAGTAGGAGAAGAAAGTAACAAAGGACTTTTAATATCTTTATGGAGGAATCCAACAAGATAAACCTACACTATTGATAAGATTCTTAGTTATTAACATTTATTTGCTTATTTTTTATCACATTGTTGTTTATATACCGTGTGCAAATTTTGTGGTGATGCCACTTTCTTTCCTATTCTCATGGTTAGTTGATATTTTTTCTCCAACCAGATCTATTATTATATCTAATTGCTACTTCTTAGAAGTTGGTTAAACATTCCTCTCCAAGCTTATTGGGTTAGTTTTCTTGATGTAAGAGATATATAAGCTTTGTCTTGGCATAGTACAAATGTAGTTAAATCTTTTTATTCTCACTTCATTATAGACCTCTACTCATGACTGGTCTATTCCACATCACTATATCCAAGAACTTTGATCCAACCTTGGGTTTGGGTATTTGCTTGTTTCTATGATTTTTGTTTTCAATAATTTGGGTGCTATCTCATAATTATAATTAATTCAATAAGGCATGTTGTTTTGAGCTTTTTTTAACATTTATGATAATCAATATTGCTATTTGTGATCTTCTCTTTGGATGTGTAATATAATAGAGTGAGTATACTTTCAACATGCATAGGTCAATGATTTATGTCCTCCTATGGCTCAACTGTTTTGTGTTGTCCCCAATGTATCAATTGGTTGTTTTGATGCTTGTGACTAAGTGGTGGTTGTGTTTAGTAGTATGATCGATTGATTGAGCAATAGATTCTTGTAGATCAATCTCTTATGTCACTCCTTCATGGTGCTGATAATATTTATGTACACACATCTTTGAAAGCACCTCAACCATCTACATCCTTGGGATAGATATTGTTCTCACATGGAGTTTGAGGGTGTATTTTATTTCTAGTGTTATTGGCATAACATTGACACATCTAGTCAATCATATTTTTACAACAAATTCATGGCTACATCCTAGAGCTCCTGAGAATGATGTATGCTATGTAGGTGACCTAGAAAATATAGTAGCTAATTTTAATGGAGTTTTAAGGAAATGATTATTCCATTTAGTAATAATTTTATATCCCACACATAACCATAATTTTATATCTGATTTAAATGCATGTGGTATATCTCCACAACTTTTCAATGTGACCTTTGATACTAGATGAAATAAATTCTCAAGAATTTAAACAACTACATAATAAAAACAAGAGCCGCATGTGGCAATGTCCGTGACAGAGCATGGTAATAGAGTTTGTAAATTGCATTTGTAGCAACAAAAAAACATGATGAAGGGAATGGCTAAGTTAAATAGGTATATTGTGATGAAATCCATTGTTGTATTGGCATAAAAGTGTTACACTGAAGTTAAATTTGAAGAGATACTAAAGGAATTGAAATCTAATCTATCCAACGTGACATAAGGATTCTAATGTGTGCCATGGTCTACAATTGCATTGGGACAGATATTGCATTCGTAGTGAGTCCAGTCGGTGAATATATGCCAGATCCATGTTGTTGGCATAGGGTGAAGGAATTCCATTTTGTTGCCTGCATAGAAACCATTTCCCAAATGTTTTCATACACAACACCTTGCAAATGCTTCCCTTTTTTCCAAGTGTTTCTCTAGCGCTTTCCTACCAGAAATGTTTCAAGTACAGAAACATGGAGAAAGAATGCCATTTT
The DNA here is from genome assembly GCA_027924585.1 of Larix kaempferi. Taxonomy (NCBI): domain Eukaryota; kingdom Viridiplantae; phylum Streptophyta; class Pinopsida; order Pinales; family Pinaceae; genus Larix; species Larix kaempferi. The sequence goes on along the minus strand of BSBM01001603.1, from coordinate 439,775 downwards.
GGAGACACTGTTGACAAGAAATCTCCAATTCAGCTTTTATGACATAATACCAGGGGGTAGGTATTTACAAATAAAACTCCACGGGAAACTAAAATTATTATCCTAACCAAGATAATGATACTCTCACTACTAACTTCCAAAATAATTACACAAGCAACTATGACTCCTACATAATTAGGAATTTTGGACATAGTACTGGAAGAAGTGCACATATTGAAAAGGGACAATTTTGAAAATCTCTTGGCAGCAACATGCCTTTCATTGATACTCACATGAGGAATATGGAAACATTATCCAATAGAAGCAGTGATCTATGAAAAAAATTTCTTATCACAGTTTCTTGCCTTATTGTTTTGGTCCAGATTTTGTGTGTTTTGCACCTCATACAACTGAATATAAAATATTTAAATATAAAAATGAATTTAAATGAACTTGAGTGACACCATAGAAAATAGCATAACTATTCTTAAAAAGGAACAGAAGCACCCAACAGGCTTTAGATATAGCCTGACTAGACACTATACTTGCTGCAAGACGATGGATCTCACGTTCCTCCTGGTCAGCAAAGAGCTTTGCCTTCAATGCTGCAAGAGAAGCCTGCCATGGAAACCAATTTTACCTTTTCGGCAAGCAAAGATGATGTAGCAATGGATATATCGTTCTTGGTTTGCACTACCTAGGTTCCTCTTTTTCATGGTCTGCAAAACCCATGTGCAGTTATCCATCAAATTATGCATTTTAGACACAAAGAAATCATTATAAAATAATATAAGCTTCCCATAAATAAATCTACAGGTATGCAAACCTCGTTGTTGAATCGAACTTGAAACAACTACATGTTTCTCATCTTCTCTCTGCACATTCTCTGAAATCAGCCTTCATTCACAACAAAAAGAGAGAACCTTTTAGTTTGTCAAAAACATCTCATAAAATACACTCTGAAATTACTTCTAAGTTAGATGAATAAAATTACATTAACATAAGAAAATAATAAATTCTAACAAGACAGTGTAGCAATACAAGAACATATAAAGTGGATGGTAGGAAATAACCACGAAGAAGAGGGATCAAGCTAGTGAATCTAGAGAGCTAGGGCCCAAGAACCTTTTAGTTTGTCAAAAACATCTCATAAAATACACTCTGAAATTACCTCTAAGTTAGATGAAGAAAATTACATTAACACAAGAAAATAATAAATTTCAACAAGACAATGTAGCAATACAAGAATATATAAAGTGGAAGGTAGGAAATAACCACGAAGAAGAGGGATCAAGCTAGTGAATCTGGAGAGCTAGGGACCATCTCAACAGATTCATGGGTAAAGTAAAGGATTTAAAATGATTGGAAGTTGGAACCCTTTGAATCTTTAGGCATGCTTCCTAAGACCTTCTTGGTCCAATTTGACTCCAGGTTTGGAAATGCAAATTGTGTATATTCTAATCTAACTAAAAAATCCGATCCATGAAAAACTACAAGTTCTTAGAGAATTGTTATTTATGCTCCAGACAAGTGGATTTGATAGATTGAATGACAAATGACATTAGAGAATTTTTATTTATGCTCCTACCGTGTGTATTTGATTGCTTGTATGACAAATAACATTAACTTTTCCAAAATTCTTCAACCTAATATAAGAGTTCACACAATATTGTACAATAACAAATTACACATAAAGACCACACATAATTGTCATTAAAACTTCAATGGAACAAAAGTTCACCTGTCACCACGAGCATAACCTTCTTTATGTAAGGAGCTATCTCCAATAGTTCCGGTAATGCAGTCATCTTTGGATAATGCAGCTAAATCCACATGTGCAAAAGCTTCAGCTACACATGGTCCTATTGCAGAAGCTAGGAAGGAAACCTAGAGAACGTTTCTTATTAGAATTCCTCCACAAAGCATTAAGTTCTACTAATAGATGGACAATATGAGTTATCAAACAGTTTTTAAAGCATGATGCAGTTTTTCAACTACCACATCATACAATTGCTAGATTTTATTTCTAAAATTACATTATGAAATGTGTGAAATGTGTGGCCCATTTAATTTCCTATTCACACAAATATATGACTCGTTTAAGTTGTTGCTTTTGAAAGGGGATAAAAGTAAGAGTTACTATGACTTAGAACCATCCAGAGTTATTGGACATGTAACATACGAGGGCCATGACTGGATTACTAGAATTTGCAAATGCAATTCTGTTTTCGGATTCGAGTTCTGCAGGGCAGGAACGTGAAAAGGGTTTTAAAACAACAACTTATATCCACTGATGCATCTGAAACATGCTTTCCACCCTATTTTAAAATCAAATTGAATTCCATACCATGAATGCAAACAGAAGAAATTTAAAATACCTCCAGAATTTACATTGGATTTCACATCTAAAGAAGATGCTTTTCCAGTTTCAATAGCTTCATTTGAAGGATGAGGCTTTAAGCCAGTGTCAGGGATATCAACGTTGTCAAGCAAACCATCCTCCATTGGTAGGCGAATTTAGGCGAATGAAATGTAGCATGCATTGGGCTTTTGACTTAGTTCCTACATGCTCTGCAATTTCATTCCAATTCTCATTATATATTTCCAATGCCTCAAGAAGCAGCAGCGTCTCCTAATCGGTCCAGTTATTGCCATCAAGATCCCATGCATCTTTTGTAGCATCCATCCGAACAAAATCAACTGTTGCCATTCCAATAATAGGTTTCCCATCATTGAAACATTGCATAATATTACATTTGTCTGCCAAAACAGGAATATTCAAAAGAGATACTGTCAAGGCTTATCCACGGAAAAATGTTGAACCGGAAATTCCAGTGCTCAAAGGTAGCTGTAATTGCAAGATTTTGTACACCGGAAGTACGATTAAAGAGGCAGGCACACTTGAAAAGTTTGTAGTCTTTAGACTCTAGATCTCTATGACTATGAACAACTAACTATGCACTGCAGTGACAGAGGAATATTCAACGATGACAAAAATTAAATCTATTTCACAGCTATGATAAGAATAGGTTGCCATATATCAAACCTCTTTCTGAGACTGATAAAAAATTTCAGAACAGTATTTTGAGTAGGAACTACATCGATGTTCTAAAAGACGCTCCTGAATACGACGATCCAAATCAGCAATAACTCCACATGCATAAGCAAGTCTAGGATTTTTTTATTGCATTTATAAGGAGCCAACCTTAGAGAAACCCAGACGTTTCTCTGTGAATAAAGTCTCACATATATTTTCCATTAATGTTGTCCGGTGCGAAATATCAGATTTGTCTAGATTGATAATGCAAAAACCAGAAAGTTAATACCACTAAGCTGTAAATAAGAAGACAAATGCAATTTCAAAAAGAGCAATTAGTTGACTGAGCATTAAATCCTACGATAGCCATAAAAATCTACAGCTATTGGCATAGATAGAAGCCTCTAGAAGCCTTTATGCAAAGCAGAAAGGTAACCAGGGAATTATATTAGAATACAATTATTGTAACTGTCCAGCCAAAAGATTTGTTCTAAAAGGAAACATTAATATTTTTTAATAGCCAGCAAACACTAGCAAACATGGCCCAACCCTTATCTCAAGTGCATAAAGAGATGGATAGGAAATGTTTAAGTCATTATTGCGCTTCTGAAATATGTAGATCAATCAAAAAAATAGAAACCAATATGATCGCCAAATCTAAAATAATATCACATTTGATGCATTTCAATACGGATCTTCTAAACACTAAAATAACTGCATAACTTGGAAAGCAGAAGGGGCACACAAGGGAGAACCTAGGAAACAATACTGGAGTTGGTTTGGCAACAATAGGTAGAGCCTACAGGTCCCAACCATTCTCCACAAAAGGATGATATACTTGGCAACGCAGGTGTGTTTCGCACGTTGCAATCCCAACTATCATCCATAGTCGATCAGTTCCTCCATATCGAGCTAATAATTGGCTCAATTCCATAACAACCCTATTGGTGCTCCTCCTGCCTATGAGACTAACAACCCTATCTGTGCTCATCCCTCCTTGAGCTACTCTAAAAGCCACTTTCAATCACCCACGTTAAGAATTATACCCTTATTCAAACGCCCTTCCACCATTCGGTCCAATTCACTGAACTTCATAGCAATGTGGTCTTTATCTTTGTTTCCGAAATAGAAAGTGGATATCTTCGTCTCAGTAGGAAGGATCTGCACACTCTGAAGCTGTGCTGGGGTTTCACCTTTTTTCTATTCTCTACACAGGTTCTTTTATTACAGCTTCGAGCTCTTCAGCACCAACCCCTGAACTTTGAAGTCGAGGTTTCAATTAGGCATTTTTCTGTGAAATTGGCCGAGAGCTCACATCATCTTGTTCTAAGTTTCTATTCCTGCAATTACCCACGTTAAGAATTATACCCTTATTCAAATGCACTTCCACCATTCGGTCCAATTCCCTGAACTTCATAGCAATGTGGTCTTTATCCTTGTTTCCGAAACATAAAGTGGATATCTCTGTTTCAGTAGGAAGGATCTACACACTCTAAAGTTGCGCTGGGGTTTCACCTTTTTTCTATTCTCTGCACAGGCTCTTTTATTACAGCTTTGGGATCTTTAGCCCCAACCCCTGAACTTTGACGTTTGGGCAGTGATAGTTTTTGAGACTGTGTGCATTGTACAATCCCTGTCATCGCAACCAGCTCAAACTTAATAAGGCATATGAATACGGACAGCGGGGACACGCGGCGAACAAAACCCCACACCAAACTCCAAGGCAATTTTAAAACTTGAACATTAGAAAACCTTAGCAAAAATTTTCTATTCAAAAAAATTAAATAGTACGGAATGACTAATATGCCCAAAACAGTTACAATATGTCACGGGCATAACAAGATACGTATGCCCTACCATATCCAATAATGGCTCTCCTAGGAGTGCCTTAAACTTGTTTATCCATGCGAGGAAGTGGAGAGAATTAGGTATGAGGTATATCACATACGAGGAAGTGGGGAGAATCATTTAAGAGGTATGATACGAATATGTGGAGGACATATGTTATTTTTGAAAAATAATTGACGCTGCAATTTGTACAACTGGGCCTCGTATAAATATTCTTGGAGATGGCCCTTATGCCTTTTGATTTGAAAAGTTATGTCCATTTTAATTTTCAATTTATTATGTATTTATTTATTACTTTTATTATTTTTTATACTATAGTTTACTATGCCTATGTTATTATTTTGTACATACATAACATGGCCTACCCATTTAGATTTGTTGTTCCCCTAAAGAAAAGGAAATGAGAGATTGTTGGCAAACTTGTTATGTTTTCGATGATGAATTTTCTTCCAGAAGGCTCTTCCAATTATTGGATATTCTTTAATGGGTTTGGAACATCGTTTTTTCTTTCTTTTTGTAGTGAAGAAAATGTCCCTTCTTTGTAGAATAATGCTTCTTTCATTGACATTCAATATAGGGAGTTTTGATTGAGATGATTGATGTTTCCCCAATACCTTCTGGATACATGACACATGAAACACATTATTGATATGTATTTTTTCAAGAATTTCCAATCCATAAGCTATTTGGATGATCTTTTTATTAATTTGATACAACTCATAAAACTTAAGATCCAACTTGTTTTTCCCTTACTATTTAAGTGACAACTGTTTGTAGGGATAAAGTCTTATGAATCACCTTCTTCTAATTCCCTTTCTGAACTATGTTGATTTGCTTGCTATTTCATTTTACTTTGAGCAATTCCTAAGTTCTATTTTAGCAATTGAATGACATTTTGATCTTCATCTAGTTGGTTCTTTATTGTTGTCACCTTAGTGTTGCACATTGCAGGGTATTTCCAATAAGTTGGTTCGTAATCATAAAAGTCTTAGAAGGGAGTCATTTTCGCTAATGTATGATAAGTATAAATATACCACCATTATGCTAAATGTAACCATTAGAACCACTTATTCTACTTATTTTCCATGAAACAATTGAGGTAGGCTTCCAAGATTTTGTTTACAATTTCCGTTGGACCATCTATTTGAGGGTGATATTCCAAACTCATAATAAGGAATATTCTAGTTCATTTGCAAAAATATCTCCAAAAATTGTTCCTAAACTTTTCATCCCTATCACTAAAACTGACCATTGAAAAACCATGCAATTTATAAATATTTTTGCAAAATACTTCAACAATTTTTTTTGTTGAATTGTTTTCCTTACCCCCGTGAAATGTACATACCTAGTTAGCCTATCAACCACAACATAAAAATTTTTCCTTTCCATTAGAGATGGAAAAACCTTCAATGAAGTCCATCAAGATTTCTTTCGATTTTGGTTAGGAATTTTATAGGGTGGAGTAGCCCTAGTGAAATAACAATTTCACTCTTATCTCTTTGAAATTTTTCACATTCAGCGACATATTTATGTATTTTCATAATAATCCCCTTCCAACAAAAATATTCTCATGCATTATATTAAGATTTAAAGAATCCTACATGTTTTGCAACTAGAGAATCATGTGATTCCCTTAAGACTTTGATTTTAAATTTTGAACATGGAGTTAGGTAGATAATATCATTGTACCAAAGAATTCCATTTCTCCATTCAAATTTTGGGTTTGTACCATTTTATTGATTATGGAATAAGACTCAGTTTCCTTGGCATATCAATCAAGGATCACAATCGATGTTTCATATTTGTTATATCATCTTTTGATGATAGTGTAGTGACAACTATATTTTCCTTACCCTTTTTATGTAATATTTCCATATCGAAGGTGGGAATTCTCTCCATCCACTTTTGTTTCTAAGTGGACAATGTTTTTTGTTGTATTAGGTACTAAAGACTATTGTAATCAGTACATATCAAGAACTTACTTCCTAGGAGATATTGCTCCCACTTACTTAATGTATGTATAATGGAAAGCATCTCTTTGAACATGTTATACAACTTGATGAGAGCCTGACATTGTTCTCATTTTTTTGGGGGGTCAATTTTAGTAGTTGTTTTTACCTGAGTTTCAAAAAGTATGTATACTGGTAGCACAATTTTTCATTTTGAGTCATTTTTTTGTGATTTTGAAACTTCTTGGTCATAAGAAAACTATAACTTTTATTTAAAATGGCCTTTTTTCAAAGTTTATAAAAAAATCTACATTTAGTACCTAGTTATAATGCAAAAATACACATTTTTTTTTAAAGATTAGAAGCTAGTTAGAACGAAAATTATATGCATTTTCAAAGTATTTTCTTCAAACTTTTATCTTAAATGTGTAATTTTTATGGACAAATTTGTAAAAAATGAGAAAAAAAGACATTTTAAACCATTTTTAAGGCATTCTCCATTATTTTAAATATTTAACTTAATATTTAAAAAATTAATCGAAAAAAACCCAAACCCCCCCCCCCCCCCCCAAAAAAAAAAAAAAAAAAACACTCTTAAAAACGAAATAAAAAAACAAATTAGAAAAAAAACAAATAAAAAAAATTATAACAAATTAAAAAAAAAAAACCTTTTAATCAAAAATTAAAAAGAAAATAAAACCTTTAAACAAAAATAAAAATCAAATTAAAAAAACGAATTAAAAAAAAAAAAACAAAAAAACACAACCAAACCCCACCTCCACCTCCCGTCTGCTCATCCTTCCCCCTGCCCTTCCTTCCCCCGTCCCTTTCTCCTCCCCCCCACCTCCCCTCCGCTCCCCCTTCTACCAACCCTCACACCCTCCCCTCCCCCCCTCTCTGTCCTCCCATCCCCTCCCTCCCCCTTCCGCCACCCTTCCCTCCCCCCGCGCCCCCCCCTCTCTACCCTCCCCCTCCCTTCCCCCACTCTCCGCCCTCCCATCCCCTCCCTCCCCCTTCTGCCACCCTTCCCTCCCCCCGCGCCCCCAATCTCTACCCTCCCCCTCCCCTGCCTTCCCCTCCCCTCTCCCGTCCCCTTATCCCCTCTCCCATTCCCCCTCTCCCCCTTCCCTTTCCCCTCTGTGGCCCCCTTCCCACTGCCCATGCATCCCCCTTTGGGCAACACGATACCCCGAGGGAGGGGAGGGGGGGGGAGGGAAGGGCGGAGAGGGGGGAGGGGGCTGAGGGAGGGGTGGCGGAAGGGGGAGGGAGGGGAGGGGAGGGGAGGGCAGAGTGGGGGGGAAGGGGGACATGGATGGGTGGTGGAAGGGGGAGAAGAGGGGAGGTGGGGGGGAGGAGAGGGGGACGGGGGAAGGAATGGGAGGGGGAAGGAAGAGAGGACGGGAAGTGGAGGTGGGTTTTTGTTTTTGTTTTATTTTTTATTTTTTATAAATATTTGTTTTTTATTTATATTTAAAATTTTAAAATTAAAAAAAAAAGAATTAAAATTTGTTTTCAAAAATTTAAAATTTGATGTGTTTTTAAATTTAAATTTATAGTTTTTTTTCAATGCTTTATTAAATTTTATTTTTAAATGAAAGTTTTATTTAAAAATTGTTTTTTTTTTAATTTGTTAAAAAATCAATTTTTTTTAAATTGTTTTTTTTTTAATTTGTTGAAAACTTTTTTTTAATTAAATGTGTTTTTTAATTTGTTGTTCTTTTAAAAATTTTAAATTGATGTTTGCTTTTTTTTTTTTCTTTATAATTTTTTTTGGTTATAAATAATTTTTGAAAATTATTTTAATTCAATTTTAGAATTGTTTTTAATAAATTTTGTATTTTTGAATTTTAATCCTTTTAATTTATTTTTTTTAATTTATTGGTTTTTAAATTTATCCTCAAATAAAAATGACACAAAAATGACATTGATTCTATGTGTGGCCGAAGGTCGTGCATCGACTGTAGGCCGCGTTTCAATTTGGGCATCAATTTAAGGTTTTGATTGCAATGATACCACTCATGGTTTGTTGTGGGGTTGTTTTTTTACCGATTTTGATTAAAAAATATGGATTTTTATGGCCCTAGAGTTCTCATTCTTTATATTTCATCACAACTTCTACGTTTTATGGTTTAATATATGGTTTTATAATGAATAATATCTTAAATTCTTTTATTTTATATGGAAGGAGAGGTGAAATAAATTCTTGAATAATTTGTGTTTAACTCAGTGCTAGTTTTAAATAGTGTTAATAAGAGATTTAATAGATACAATGATATAATAATGCCATTTTCTAAAAAAGTGTGCTACTCGTAGCATCAGTTTTCAATTCAGGGCATGATTTTAAGGTTTTTGTAAACAACAATAAGGATGGTTTTGGTCCATGTCTATATTTTTAGCCACAAAAAAAAGTAGTGCTACCGGTAGCACCACTTTTTGATTCGGGGTTGTTTTTTGGTGTTTTTTATGCAAAAAAATGAGTTTTTATAGCTAGAGTTCTCGTTTTGAGTATAAAGTTCTCGTCAAGTTGTATAACATATTTTTGTCATGTGTATATGTTAAACATTCCCTCTTGTTGATCTTTCAAATTTTAAAGGCTATTGAATGGTCTTCCTACATTAATATAATGTCTATTCCAAACCCTAAAGAATCACATTCTCCCATAAAGGGTTTTTAAAAAATGGGATTTGCTAACATTGGTGTGGATGACGTAACCTTCTACAAGGACTTGACAGATTCGTTTTCCTTTCTATTCTATTGAAAATAATTCTTCTTTAGAAGGTTTTAAAGTGGAGTTGCCAAATGCACATAGTTCGTGATGAACCTTCGTTAATAACCTGTTAATCCCGGAAATCCCCTTAGTTTTGATATGTTATTCATTTTTGGCCACAACATGATTGTCTTGATTTTTTCTTGGATATACCTTGACCCCTTCCTTGGATATGACATGGCTGAGGTATTCTATTTGATCCTTATCAAAGGTTCATTTTGAAATTTTTTCATAAAACGAATTTTCTTCTATGAGAGAGAGTAACTGCTTCAATTGCTTAAGATGCTCCTTCTATGTTTTACTATAGATACAAGTATAATAAAAAAATACTAGCATGAATTTCGTTAGGAAAGGTTGAAAAAATTCATTCATAGTTGCTTGAAAAGTAGCTTCAACATTAGTTAAATTGAATGGAACCACCTTTATTTCATAGTGAACTTCATGAGTTTGGAAGGTGGTTTTCACAACACGTTCTAGAATCAGGTAGATTTAATAGTGCCATGATCTTAAGTCTAGCTTTGAAATCATTTGGCTCCATGGAGTTCATCAAATAGTTCATCTATAGATGGAATGAAAAATTTGTTCTTTATTGGTATTTTATTTATACCTTATTAATCTATACATAGCTTAAAGGTTCCATCTGTTTTTTACCAACATTATTGAGGCTTCATATAAACTCCTACTTCTTATGATAGCTCCACATATAAATAGTTATTGGATTATCATTTCTATTTTTTTCTTATGATGATGAGGAAATCGGTATGGATTGATGCTAATAGGTGTCAAGTTTGGATCTACCTCAATCATGCATTCTATCCTCCTTTCATGGAAAATATGTACACACTTTACAACTTAAGCACATCACATTATGATCAGAACATCACAATGCACTATCTCATCATTTTTTGATGTGTCAATACAAACCAAAGGGTTGTTCTTTTATAACCTCTAGATCTTGAAAAATCCCTTGAGGTGAGGAACATCAATTTAACAAATAAGGGTCATTGGTTCTTATTGTTTCCAAAAAATATGCAGTGTCTCATTGGTTAGTTAGATTCTCTAGTTGAACCAATTGTTGCTTCATCAACTATTAAATCGACCATTTAGTCGAGCTTCCAATCAACTTCTCTACTACTCGATTGTTGTCTTTCAACTGGATATCTCCAAAATATCTAGAGTTGTGATGAACCTACATAGCCTTTGGTTCCAACACCAAACTAGTGACAAGTGATCCATGTAGAGGCATTGGAGAAGATAAGAAATAGGTATATTGATATGATGGAAGAATAGTTTCAAATCTAGATAAATATTTGACACCGATTCAATTTTGTACTTACAATATAGGGTTTCAAAGATATGAAATTATAAAATTTCAAGAGATTTCTTACAAAGAGGAACATAAAAGCATAAATAGGCAACTGAATGAATTGAATCCATCAATGAATGTTAAACTCACTCCTATAGAGAATGACATGCACCAAAATACATGATTTTCCTACATACTATGAGTCTAATAGGCCATCCCACATGAAATTTCCCAAATACATGCTCTCTATTCTACATGGTACAATACACAGTTGTGATATTGTCTAGAAAGTCATGGTTAACTTAGTGCCTTGAGAACAAGAAAGTATAAGGAGGGATTAAATCATTTGACCCACTAGATAGAAAACCAAATTGGATGTTGGCTATTGTAGACTAGTAATGAGTCATCCCAAGTAAATATGGACATAATGTTAAATTTTTAGAATTTACTTCAATCTGATCTAGGATCTTAACTGAGAGAACAACATGTACAACAAATCTACATCATATCAATCATGGACACAATAATGCAAGCACAAAAGAGACACAGAGTTTACTTGGGGAAAACCATAAAGGTGAAAAACCCCAATAACTTCCTCAGAGATAGATAGAGCAATGATACAACTAGAATACAAGAGATAGTCTTCTCCTAGCAGCAGAGCCTCCTCCTCCACAAGTGCGCCACTCTCCAAAGTGTGAGTGAGAGAATAGAATGTGTAAAATGAGAGAGACACACTCTCTATTTATACACTAACTTGACTTGACCTTTACTCAACTAGGTCGGCCTCAACTTAACTACTTAACATAATGCTGACTGGGCCGACCCCCACTAGGGTGGTCTAAAAACCCTTTGACCCACATGGCCAACCCCCAATAGGTTGGTCTAATAACCCTTTGACCCACATGACTTACACAGGGTCGACCCCAACAAGGTGGTCTAATAACCCATCAAGTATAAGTTACGACACTTACAATATAAATGACGACACTTCTGTATAGAGGAATAATAACATCTCTATAGGAATAAAATATACATATATGTGAAATACATTCCGAAGTTACATATACATCAACACTCCCTCTTAACTAGGAAGGATTTCTCGACACAGGTCTTCGAGTACAAGTCTTCTTCTCTGGATCATCATCAGCGAATCATCATCCTCGAATCATCGTCATCGTCACTGCTGCTGCTATCTCAATCAATCTCTGAATCTACTCGTCATAGGAAGTTCTACAGAGCCAGTCCTTTTTCATACTGGATGTAGGCCCACCACCTACAGGTCTTCATCATCTATGCGAACAGTTTGATAGAGGTGGTCTCTCAGGACTAATTTTATGTGCGGATGCAATACCGGAAAGAGTATCCCAGGAACATTTATGTGCCTAACCACGACCGGCAAGATCTCCCAGGACTGATTACATGCATCTCCTCCACAATACCTTTAAAGAGCATCCCAGGAACATTTATGTGCCGCAGTACGACCGAAAATATCTCTAAAGAGCATCCCAGGAACATTTATGTGCCGCAGTACGACCGAAAATATCTCTAAAGAGCATCCCAGGAACATTTATGTGCCGCAGTACGACCGAAAATATCTCTAAAGAGCATCCCAAGACTTATTACGAGCACATAGCTCAACCTCTCGGATCTCCAGCATTGATTACATGTGGATAGACAAAACCTTTAAAGAGAATCCTAGGAACATTTATGTGTCACAGCACGACCAACAATATCTCTAAAGAGCATCCTAGGACATTAGAGAGATTTTGAGGTCAAAAAAGGGCCTCCTAAGAGATGTACTACAAAAATATGAGATAGATTAAAATATTATGAATCGGGGGTTTTATGGGGTAGGTATATATGACAAGTCACCTCCAACACTATTTTCTATGCACAATATAAATAACCATGGTTGAGTTACTTTTTAAAATTCACTAGAAATAAAATTAATAAAATAAGTCTACATTGATGTGACTAAGATTCATTGTAAATTCTCAAAAATGTATTGTCCTTTAACATTTATTTGTCTTGAACTTACAAATGAAATTAAATAATAAAAAACATTTTTAAGAGTTTTTTTTTAAATTTTATGTTGACTTTTTATATTTAGTACTTTTCTCATGAATTTAATAATGTAATTTAATTGAAAATTTATTTACATGTAAAATGTCAATAATATTATTATAATCCACATTGCATTATTATTATTATTATTATTATTTATTAGTTTGACATTATGTTATTAAATAGAATGGAGTGAATATATAATTTAAAATTAAAAACATAAAAATGATAATATATTATTTTATAAAAAAATGTGAAATGACTTTCTTTATGAATTAAGAGTACTTCACTTGAAAATGACAATAATATTATTTTATGTGAAAGTGTGAAAAGACATTCATTATGAGTACTTTACTTGAAAATGACAATAATATTATTTTATGAAAAGATTATCATTATGAGTACTTTACTTTATGACTTAAAAGTACTTACACCACTACCTTGGTTAACTATGTGTTTTCATCCACCATAGAAAATTTGACAAATAAGCATTCTTAACTCATGCAATGCCACCTCACCAAGGGGGATGATGTCATCTACTAGAATGTGATTGGTTGTATTTTATAGTACATTTTCTTTGTTTTGAGGCCCTTTTTTGACCTCAAAATTTCTCTAATGCTAATTACGAGCACACAACTCAACCTCTCGGATCTCCAGGACTGATTACATGTCTCCGTAGTAATACCTTATCCCAGGACTGATTACAAGCTCACAGCTCAACCTATCAGATATCTGAGGACTGATTACATACTACATAGCAATACCGGAAAGAGTATCCCAAGAACATTTATGTGCCGCAGCACGACCGACAAGATCTCCCAGGACTGATTACATGCTATTTGCACAACCTGCCACATATCATCTCTGACCTCCAAGTATCAACCTGATACTCATGATCCAACGGATCATCATCGCACAAAGCATCATCCTGATGCTCATGATCACACTGATCATCATCACTGTACCATCCTGATACATATCATCTGGAGCAACATCCTAAAGCTCATCATCATGATCATCCTGATCACACAATGAATCCACCTGATGCATACCAAGTATCTACCTGATACATATCATCATACATGATCCACCTGATCATATAGTGTATCCACTTGATACAAATACAAATACATGATCCACCTGATCATACAGTGTATCCACCTAATACAAATACAAATACATGATCCACCTGATCATACCTGATACATATCAACATACATTATCTTCGTGATCATACAATGTATCCACCTGATACATATACAGATACATGGTCCAAGCATCCAACATGATGCATATACAAAATACATACAAATGATCCAACTGATCATATCCAGCATCCAACGTGATGCGTACATACATATACATATAAATGATCCAACTGATCATATCCAACATCATCCTGATGCATATACAGAGCAATAACTGGAGCATCGTCCTAATACTCATCATCCATGATCCTCCTAATCATCATAGCATCATCCTCTTCAGATCATCTCATCGTCCATGAAGCACAACCCAGATGCACATCATCCAGCACTTACACCACCGACATGGGAGAACACATCTACCACCATTCGGGGAAGGCTCCAACCCTTACTTTTTCACCATGGGAGAACACATCTACCACCATGTGAAAAATGGCTTCAGCCCTTACATCTACACCATGGGAGAACACATCTACCACCATGTGAGAACACATCTACCACCATGTGAGAATGGCTCAGCAATTACATCATGACCATGGGAGAACACATCAACCATGTCAAAAAAGCTCATGTGCATCTGCATCTTCTGGACTCATCACTTCCTTTTTGGAAGGAACCTCGATATGAAGTGCACAAAGCCTCTCTCTGAAGTACTCAAACTGCACTCTGGCCAATAGCTTGGTCAATACATCTACATCCTGCTCATCCATTGCAACATACTCTGCTTCGGTTGTACTCAGTGCTACACAGGACTACTTCCTGCTAAACCAAGAGATCACACCTGATCCCATACTGAAGCAGCACCCAGGAGTGCTCTTCTTATCTGCAGCACTGCCTGCCGAGTCTGAATCAACATGGCCCTGCGAGTTAAACTTTTGATTCATGTCATACTTAAGCCCATAGTCAACCGTACCCTTCAGGTACCTCAAAATATGATTTACAACAACCAGGTGAACACTCCTCGGATTTGTCAGGAACTGGCTCAATGTGTTCACCACAAAGCAAATATCTGGTCTCGTGTTCGTTAGGTACATAAAGGACCCAATCATCTGACGATATACAGTGACATCAACCGGATCAGATGAAGCATCACACAGAACCTTCAGGTTCGATGCCATAGGTGTGGCCATAGCCTTGCAATCCATCATCCCGAACCTCTTCAGGATCTCTACTGCATACTTCCCTTGTCCAAGGAAGATTCCATCTGCACTCTGCCACACCTCCATGCCAAAAAAAATAGTGCATCATCCCCAATTTCTTCATCTCGAACTCGGCAGCAAGCTTCCATTGCGTGTCAGAAATCAATCTATCTTCACCTGTAATAAACAGGTCATCCATATACAAAAGTAGTATCACTGGATTTCCTTCCTCAACCTTATAGTAAAGGTTGGAATCTGCTTTACTCTTGGTAAAGCCCAAATTGGATAGAAAGCTGTCTATCCTACCATACCAAGTTCTGCACGTATATGACTCCCTGTCATGTGTCTCAGAACCAAGTGGCTGCTCCACATACACTTCTTCTTCAACTACACCATTCAAGAAAGTTGTCTTGAAATCCATTTGATGTATCTTCCATTTCATCACTACAGCCAGAGCAAGTACGGATCTAATGGAAGTGTATCTGGCTATAGGAGCAAAAGTCTCTATGCTACCACCTGCAGCATGCTTTATCTTGTAGATCCTCTTGGAAGTCACTACAGACTCCCCTTCAGGTCTTGGGACTACATCCCAAACATCTTCATGATCGACTAGTACTCCTCGATCATGGAATTCTTCCCAGATCCTGGGAACTTCAATATCTTCAATATTTTCAATAGATAACTTTGTTGCTTGAACAAATGTTGTAGTCCTTCTTTTGTAGGTGATGGTATACGATCTTTCCTACACAACAAGTTAAATTGCATGATTAGAAAACATCTCATAGTTTTCAGAACAAATTCTTACACATAAAGAAATATGTCATACAGTCATGCAATTATTTTAGCCAATGCTTCAATACAACATTTATCCATATCCCGTAACTTTCTAGATGCCTTCCAATCTCTACTAGAACATTGCTAAGAGTGTGCACAACTCCCAACATGTCAGCAAAGAGGCTTCATTCTAGATAAGTAGCAATGGAATGTTGTACAGTGCCATAGGCTACTTACCCATGTATATTAGTAGTATACTGTTCATCAATGCAACTATTCTAATATGCATAATACACAACCTAATTCTAGGAACGTAAGCATATACATCATTGAATAACATTATGTAAGAAATGACAATTCAAATACTTATCTTTGTTTGGTTGCTGGGTGGACTCCCTCTGAATCTTTGCAATTCCATTTTGATGTGGATTGTGAGAAGTGGTCAACTCCCTTTGAATATCTGCATCCTTGCAGAAACTACTGAAGTGTGCTCCTTTGCTTTCTTGCAGGAACAACTAGAGTGTGCTCCCTCTTGATATTTGCTTCATGGATTACCTGTCCTTGAACTTATATCCATCCTTAATCACTATGCATGCTTATTAGTATCATCATTGTATTATCCTTGAGGACTCATACATAATCACACATTTATTAGTATAATCTTAATACTATCAAAACACAATAATCTTAAACATGTACAGTCATGATCATTCACAGATAATAAACATTAGTATTCAAGGTTTCAGGGAAGTCTTCTTTTACTCATGCATATTCTTAATTGATCATAGGTCTCTTCTGATTAGTTAAATAATCAATGCATAAACCCTTGATTACTCAAACCTATACCTTCATGATTCTTCTGGTTAGTCATATCATCAATTATGGTAAGAAACATAATATGCATACAACCATGACTATTCAAACCTATGACTTCATGAATAATCACTATCAACAACACAACAGTATAAGATCCTAACACAAGGTAGGATTCTAGCTTGATATAGGAAAACATATCTAGATTAGCATGCTAGCTAGTTATGTCTAACATACCCCCATAATGTCTTCTGGTTCTCTTCAGTGACTTGTGCTAGTAACCTGCATGTCTCATAAATTAACCATTGTAGAACCAAGTTATACATACCTCGTAAGTAGATCTTCTATTTGATCCATGACAATGGATGAATCTTTGTCTTCATGTCACCATGATCATATGTTCTTGAAGTAGAACATGATTTGTCTTTCTTGGTGTACCTTTTATGTTAGCGAACAACATAAACCTCATACAACATCACAATGCATTAGTACAATCATAAGTGTCAAAACCTTAATCAATGAATATCTTCTATTAAGGTAATACGACAAGTCTAGTAATTAATCAAGATTGTATTGTAATGATATGAAGACAAACATATCATAAAATTAACCATGAACAGAATTCGAAACATATCTGTAAGACATACCTATCAAGATTGCTTGTAATCTTCTTATGGAAGGCCTTAGCCTCATCTCCCTCTGAAATAGGAACTTCTTCACTTATGCAGGTGACCAATCCATCCTCTTCTAGGATTAACCCAATCCACTTGATTTGCAGGAACTGGAACTGGAGCTGTAATAGGGTTTGTCAGAGAAACCCCAAAAATTCAAACTTTGAATTTCAAACTTCCGAAAGGATAGAAATATGTGCCTTGATGAGCTAATCAAGCTGGTATATTCAAAATTTGAAAACTGCAAAGTTTCACTCCTCAATCTTGCCTTTGAAACTTTCGGATTCACTGGATGTGACCCCGAACTGGGTTTGATGAATCCCACTCTTCTTCCCAATCAAAAGGTTTGATCCAAATCTCTAAGCTTCTATTTTTATGAGGAACTTCCAGCCGTGGTCACAGATTTCAAAAATTCCCATTTTTGCAGAAGCCCTAATTTTCCACTTTTCTGATCAAAGTCCCGAACTAGGGTCTGATCAAGCCCAGCCTTCTGCCCAACCAAAAATTCTGATCTTGGTCTCTAAATTTCGATTTTGATGAGTAGCATTCATCTGTGGTATCTAATTACAAAAAATCCAACTTTATCCGAAACCCTGAATTCTGGAAGCCATGAATGAAGGTGCTAAAAAATAATCCTGTTTTGACAGAAATATGTACCTGATTGTTTCTGGTGTAACTACAAACTTTTCGATCCACAGGGTCTGAAAATTTTTCCTAAGATATCCCAACCTGTCATATTTACATCCCAATAGGTCTGACCTCAATTGGATTCTCTGAGAGAGAGTTATTCCATGTGTCGCAACATGACCTGTATATGGGATAAAAAAAGAGAGAAAACTTGTACAGCATGCCACATGTCACTGGTTCAACTTCGGCCTCTAAAAACGTTTCTTGAGATAGTACATTCTGTGTACTACCTGTCACTTTTTATGAAATTACATTTGGAGCTTCCTAGCCCAAGTTATGACCTTTTTTCCAAGGTCACCTTTTTTTGACTCAGATGTGGAAGAGGCAAAAACCCTATATTGTATAGATCATAAATCACAAAGTACAACAAATTAGAGGTTTTCCTTTGGACACAAGGTACATGGGGATCTTATCTTCAACCTGTAAAATTTTCATATCCGAAACCTTCGCCAAAATGGATTTATAGCGAAAGCGCTACGATGGCTGGTTTTTGCTATATCAAGCCCTAGCATCGTAAGTGCAACAAGTGTCATACATGCCATATCATGCCTTCTTTCAGGATAGCTCTGATACCATGTTAAATTTTTAGAATTTACTTCAATCTGCTCTAGGATCTTAACTAAGAAAACAACATGTATAGCAAATCTACAGCATATCAATCATGGACACAATATGCAAGCACACAAGAGACACAGAGTTTACATGGGGAAAACCATAAAGGTGAAAAACCCCAATAACTTCCTTAGAGATAGATAGAGCAATGATACAACCAGAATACAAGAGATAGTCTTCTCCTAGCAGCAGAGCCTCCTCCTCCACAAGTGCGCCACTCTCCAAAGTGTGAGTGAGAGAATAGAATGTATAAAATGAGAGAGACACACTCTCTATTTATACACTAACTTGACTTGACCTTTACTCAACTAGGTTGGCCTCAACTTAACCACTTAACATAATGCTGACTGGGCCGACCCCCACTAGGGTGGTCTAATAACCCTTTGACCCACATGGCCGACCCCCACTAGGGTGGTCTAATAACTCTTTGACCCACATGGCCGACCCCCAATAGAGTGGTCTAATAACCCTTTGACCCACATGACTTATACAGGGCCGACCCCAACAAGGTGGTCTAATAACCCATCAAGTATAAGTTACGACACTTACAATATAAATGACGACACTTCCGTATAGAGGAATAATAACATATCTATAGGAATACAATATACATATATGTGAAATACATTCCGAAGTTACATATACATCAACACATAATAATGAGTTTACTCCCCAAATTAGAGCCATAGATTAAGGAGATACAAAAAAGAATTGCTTTGAAGGGCTAAAGTGAACCAAAGTAATGGCCAAAGGAAAAACTAGGAGAGAAAAAGGAAGTGAGGGACCCTACCTAATCAGTATAAATCACTAAGAAGTTAAACATATAATCTAGGATAAGGGGGATCTAAGGAAGGTGACCCATCAAAGAAATATGGTAGTGAGAACTATCATGTCATTGTTGGTGGGTCACATACAACAATCCCACTAAAGTATGCCACATTCCTATACTCTAGTTTTCTAAGTGTATGTGAGCACTAAAGTGGGAAATCCATATATTACATATTCGCCCCTTGATAAATTTATTATCTATAATATGGAAATAATAATTAGTTGAAATAAAAGAGAGGAAATCAACGAAGGGGTAGAATAGAAATATAAAATGAAGGAACCAACAATGGTGAAACAATGATGCATGGAGGGATCCTACTAGTGTTTGTAGCATAAGTTAATTTAGTAACTTTGAAAGGTAGTCATCCACTAGTGAAGTAACCAACCCAACATGTGCATGTGATAATTCCTTGAGAATTAGTTTGAGAGAGAAAATTTGTGGCACATATACACAAGAATTAGTATGAAATCAAACATATGTGAGGCAAGGGAAACAATTATCTAGAATAATTGAAATAAATTAAAAGAAATAATGTCAGGAGGGGACACTTCAAATAATTCAAACTACTATGAAATCAAAGTGTAATATAAACTATACAATTAGAGGCCTATAAATATAACTACCATGTAAGAGAAACAATGGTTAAAATATGAAACAATACATGAATAATCCTAATTACTACAAAAGTGAGATAAAAACTAGACTATAAAACTAAATTTGTGAAAGTAAAATTAACATGAAAGGAAAAAAATAGTTATTTTATGAAGGTGATGTAAAAAAGGAAACATGAGAGTGAGATTAAGAGTAAAACACATGTACTCACCTAATCATGGGAGCTAGTGACAAAAGTGAGCCAAGGCATAAGAGGTGTAAACATGGTGATCTCTGTGCCCAAACAAGCTACGCTCCTACAAAAGGAAGGTTATCAAATTTCCCTGGGTGAGGAATGGATATAAACAACGACTTCTAGGGGTGGATAAGAATTAATAAGAGGTTAAAGGGATAGGTAAGAAGTGGCGAGAGGAGACCACACTAAGGTTGAACTAGTAGAGGAGAGAGAGTTCAGAGGAAATAATGGCTATGAGTCAGAAACAATGAATGTGCAAGGTGAAAATGATATCCTATAAATACTGAGGGAATCAAAGTCGGAATGATGGTGAGATGAAATCAATGAAGGAATTAAGTCATGATTCCAAAAGAAACCATCAATGGTGGAGAAGTTATATTATCAATATTTTGGAAAGAAACCATTGGAGGAACCAATGATTTTAAGGTCTTGTTAGTGAGGGTATGAGGAAATGCTGCTAGAAAGGAACCATTGAAGGCATGAAATGGAAATATCGTCATGGGGATAGTATATATGAATAAGATGACAATTAATATGACAATGATAATGAAGCACCATTTAAGGTAGGAGGAAAGAGTTGATAGGAAATATGCCATGCAAATGAAAGTGGACCTATAGCTATCAACTACAAGATTCAACCACCAAAGATAACATCTCAGAGGATATACCAAGGGGATAGGTGCATAGTACCAACTAAGGAGAATTCATATTCAATTGAGCCCTATTCAATACAATGACCTAGAGTGATACAATCAAATACAAATGGATTTATGGAAAGAGGTGTACAAGATGAGAAAACAAAATACAAGAAAGAGAGGCACACCTTACCTAAGGATTATGAAGGATAAGGTGAAGGAGATAGAGGAAGAGTAAGGGTAAAAGAATATATTATTATAGGTGTTGGGCACTGGAAATGCCCCTTTTTTACCATACCTATTTCATCATTTTGCCCAGTTACACCCTACTTTCATAAACCATATACATGCATTTTTATAGATTAATCAATAGTCCTGACAAGGTATACATCATTATTGTTTCATTTAATTAAATGCCTAAGATTGTTATGGTTATGAATTCTAGCCTTCGATTTATGCTAACTTGTGTTGATTTCATTAAGTTAAGATCAAAGCACAGGTGTGTCAGCCATAATGCCTTGGGAAAGAATCATACGTGTCGTCAGTTGTTACTCTTCTGATTTGATTCTTCATATTTCAAGGGACAACGCATCTCTCCACCTGAAACTGTAATAGGTCACTGAAATAAGGAATAGTTGCAACAGACAAGGCACCTTCCAATCTGCTAATCCGTTGATCCATTGATTTCCAGAGTAACAACATCCTTCATGATTAACGATCTCATTCAATATAGCTGTAATAGTTTAGCTGTAACTTTGCTGCATGAAGATCAGAGATCTTCATTGTTGCACGATTTTAGTGGATCATGAACTGTATTCTCCATGTATAAATATGGGAAGGCTCTTGAAGTCTGGGGTTGGATAATTATCATTTTTTACGGGCTGTAACAGAGAACTGAGACTGTGAATTACCATCTTTAATGAAGAGCAGAGTTACTTCCATTTCTATGTCTTAATTCGTGGTAGTTCACGGCGTCTCTTTTAGAAGGCCAGGCCCCGCTTTCTCACAGAGATTGCCAAGTTAAGTAGGTAGTTAGATTAATTCATTTCCTGTTGTGTATTGTGGAATTGCATTAGGCATATTTCTGATAGCTGCAATAGAGATTTATGATTGCATTCTTTATTGGTAGTTTATTCTTTGCATTACGAATAGTTGCAACTGCGTGGTGTGACAGTCGACTGTGTAGGTTAGTTTTTATTATGCATGTGTGTTCAATAGCTGTTACATCAAATCTCATCTTCCAATTCTTTTTAGTCATTTATGCTTTCCAGGATTTCTAATGGTTATCAATTTATAGTTCAGGTTTATTTCTTAATTCTGGTTGCTGCTGTATCTTTATTAAATTCATAGATTAGGTAGATTATGGTTGAGTAGCAATACCTACTGGATGGATCATTTTGGTAAAGATTGAATACTATAGTTTGATAATTATAGGATTTAACTTCTTGCAAAATTAATCTAGTTCATTTTCATTCTTAGATCAATAACTACTAGGTTGATTTATGTAGGAAGATAGCTGCACTTTGAATTCCTAGATGTATGAGTTAGATTAGTTTTATTTATGGAATGAGTTTGGCTGAGCAGATAAGTAGGATTATCATCTTTATTTATTCAATCAACTGCTAGAGATGTTTATGCATAGATTGTGCTTAATGCCATTGAAATAAAAGACCTCCCTGGGTTTGACAATTTATATTGAGCATCTTGTGTGTTAGTTGTAATTAATTGACATATAGGGTGACCAACATTTTGGTGCCATTGCCAGGGATGGTAATTGATAGACATAGTTAGTAGTTGTTTTTTTTTTATTTCATTTTAGTTTAATCATTTACAACATGCATGAATACAAGAAAAACAAATCAAGAACCCCCTTTGAATACTAACACTGCAAGTGGAAGAGGCTGAGGTCGTAATGCGGGTATGGGAAGATCAACATTTATTGACGATATAATTGCTAAAGCTAATTCTTCTACCAGACAACCGTGGACGTATACAGGAAGAGGAATTTATGTTCCTTCCAATCTTGAGAATTCAACATCAACTGTGGAGAATACAACGGGACCATCCGCTCCCATTGCAGAAAAGAAACCTCCTGAAGACAAGGGAAGCGCTGTGGGTGTACCGGATAAAGAGGAGATTTATCATACCAATGGAACCAAAGTTACTAAAGAAGTGTGGTTGGAGACTCACCGAGACGCAGAGGAAGAGAGAAGGCAATAAGAAGAAGCAAGGGCAGAGGAAGAATGCATAAAGGAAGCCATTAAATTTTGGACTGACAACATGGCTAATAGAGAACAGGAAGGAGACAATGAACATAGGGAGAACAAGGAAGAAGAAGTGGAAGATAATCATCCTGGTAATACTGTGGCTACATTAGAATTTCCTATCCTCCAGACACCTGGAGCAGCTCCCATGAAAAACATCTCACCATCAATTCTCCCGATTTTCCATGGTAAGTCTTCTGAAGATCCTGATGAATTTATTTTTGAGTTTGATATCCTCTGTCGCAGCTATGATTATACCTCTAGTGCTTAGAAGCTGAAACTATTCCCAGCCACCTTGAAAGGAAATGCTCTGCACTAGTTCATGAGTCTAGGTTGTGAGACCATTACTACTTGGGACCAAATGAAAGATACCTTTCTTTCTAAATATCAAGAATATTGTAGAGCCAAGGATAGAAAGGAAGAGTTGTTTAAAATGGTTCAAAAGGAAGAGGAGAGCTTGGAAGACTTTGTGGAAATATTGTTGTACAATTTACAAAGGTCTGGACACACTGAGATTGGAAAAGATGTACTTAAGATTATTTTGCTACGAGGAATTAGGGAAGATTGCCTTGATATGTTGAATTTGTTGGGGAAAGGGGACATCTCAAAAGAACCCTTCGAGAAGATCGTTGAATTTTGTCGAAGGTACTCAAGGGGATCCTCTAGAACTAACAAATGAGACAAGGATCGAGATCAGGATGTCTTCACTAGGACACATAAGTCAGTTAGTGGAGGAGCCACTCGAGCAGAGATAGGAAACTTGCTAGAGAATTTGAAAACTGATATGATGAGCTCCATTTCCTCAGAGTTAGATGTCTTGAGAGAAAAACAAAGGCAAGCAGTAGAAGATCTTACACTCGGTGTATTTTGTCCCAAAAGTAGGAAAAAGCACCCACTGAAGGAATGCCCGCTGGACAAAGCAGAAATATGTAGAATATGTGAGTTGGAGCATGACACCAAGGAATGTCCCTCACTACCTAAGGTCAAAGCAGTTCTGCAAGTATCCACTTCGGATGTGGAACAAGCTTACTTCATTGCACAGAAGAAACCATGGCAGCCTCACAATCAAGGTATGAATCAGGACCCATCATTTTTTTCTCAATAATATGAATGGGATGAATAATATGAATACACAATTCCCTTCACATTATTCTAATAATCAGTGGCATCCATCTCAAAACCCAATGCAAAATCCTAATTCTTGGACACCATGGTCACAACAGTCAAACAATCAAGGCCCTTGGAATTCCAACTGGAGAAATTCTTACCAAGGAAATAAATTTCCCCATCACCAGACTCAGTATCAATAGTACCCTCCTCAACAGTATCCTCACCAACAATACCAACAACCACAGTTGCAATTCCCAAACAATGTCGCACCTACGAATGCACCACTTCGACCACAGCTACTTGCATAACCTAACCCAAACCTGAACAATAAGGAAGTCCATCAGTTTGAGACTGCCAACATGCCTGCGTATTCCATTTCCTAAGTTCCCTGCAATGATATACAATTATGATCAGGGAGGGTAGTGGAACCTATCATCACTGAGGATGTTCCATCCCTAGTGACTGAAATTGGAGTGAATCAGCACTATGAGAATCAGCAATCCCCATTATTGAGGATGCTGACATTCCTACTGAAACAGTGGCTAAAAATCAGGAAGTAACACACGATGAAGCACAACCTACACAATTGATGAGAGAACTGCCATACCCTGAACGATTGGCCCTACAGAAAACAATGGAACAACCTCGATTCAATCTCTTAGGAGAATTGAAAATTTTGTATGTCAAAATTCCACTGTTACAAGCCCTCCATGATGTGCCCATTTATGCTAAGACTGTTATGGATTTATGTGTCAAGAAACTAGGGAGAAGGCCTAGGGATCCTCCCACTGTCCATGTATTGGGAAAACTTTCCGAATTGATAATGGGGAAGACTCCTGTGGCAAAATACAATGACCCTGGAAATCCTACTGTGATAGTTCACATAGGAAACACACAAATCCCCAACTTCTTGGAGACTTAGGCGCAGCTATTAACGTTATGACCATAGAACCTATGAAGAAACTTGGACTCACTAACCTTCAGCCGACACCTACCATTTTGGAACTTTATGATAGATCAACAATCAAGCCTGAGGGGATCCTAGACAACCTTGTAATCTCTGTTGACTCGTGGGAATACCCTGTAGACTTCTTGGTGTTACATCCGAAGTCTCAGTTAGGGGGGCACCCACTGATCCTAGGAAGACCGTGGTTGGCCACAGTAGATGCTTGTATCAGCTATCGGTCAGGATCTATGACCATCTCATACGGGATTGAGGTCAAAATCTTAACCTTATACCCTCCAAATCGATCAAGCATAGAAGCTGAAACTCCACTTTGGGTAGATTTGGAGGAGGAGGAAGGTGTTTAGCCATTATTAACAATAGGGAGGGCCTTAATGTTTAAAGATGAAACAAAAGATGATACCATTAACAATTTCATCAGTGAGCCCACGTCCGTCAATAAACATGTTTACCATATTCTCGACAGTACATTTGATGAGAAAAAACAAGAAAATATTAGAGAAGAAACTCTAGTTAGTGATGCTAGTATAATTCCAGTACTCAAAAATTCGAAAAGTGATCCAATGGAAATTGAGCCAGGGAAAACATTGAACATCAATCCAAACCTTGCGCCCAGTGAGTTGGAACAGCTAGTCACTTTGCTGAAACAACGTAGAGGAGATTTCGTTAGGAGTATACAGACATGAAAGGGATTCCCTCTAATTTGTGTACCCGTCACATTTATATTAAGAGAAACTCTAGGCCTATGTGTCAACCACAACGAAGGATGAACCTAAACCTAAGAGACATTGTGAAAGAAGAGATCCAAAAACTTTTGTAAGCAGGATTTATATACCCAATTTTAGACAGTGAGTGGGTTTCTCCACTCGTGATTGTGCCAAAGAAGAATGGGAAATGGAGGGCCTGTGTGGATTACAGGGAATTGAACAAGGCAACACAGAAGGACCACTTTCCCTTACCTTTTATCGATCAGGTCCTTGATACCTTGTCTGGGAAGAAGTAATTTTCCTTTCTGGATGGCTTTAGTGGCTACAACCAAATCTAGATTGCTCCAGAAGATCAAGACAAAACCACTTTCACCTATCCTTGGGGGACTTTTGCATACTGGGTACTTCCTTTTGGATTGTGCAACGCACCAAACACATTTCAAAGAGCAGTGATTGGAATCTTTTCAGAGAAGGTAAAGGATTGCATGGAGATCTTTATGGATGACTTTACTCCATATGGTGATAGTTATGAAGAAGCATTGAAAAATTTAGAAAAGGTATTGAAATGCTGTGAACAAAGCCAACTCTCTTTAAGCACTGAAAAGTACCATATGATGATAAGCGAGGGCATAGTTTTGGGGCAATTTATCTCTTCTGATGGCATCCAGATAGATCCATCCGAAATCAAGGTAATTGAAAATATACCAACTCCTAGAACACAAAAAGATGTACGTAGCTTCTTGGGGCATGCTGGCTATTACAGAAGGTTCATAGAAATTTTTTCCAAACTAGCTTCTCCTTTGTTTACTTTGTTGATGAAGGATGCATAGTTTGTCTGGAATGATGCATGCCAAACAATGTTTACTGAGCTAAAGAAAAGGATGTCTACAACACCCATCTTATGAGGGCCCAACTGGGCTCTGCCTTTTCATATTTCTTCAGATGCTTCAGACACTGCCATTGGAGCAGTTTCGGGACAACAGGAAGTTAATGCTCCTTATGCAATTTATTACATTAGCAAGAACTTATCTCCTGCTGAACTCAACTATACTGTCACCGAAAAATAATTCCTTGACATAGTTTATGCCATCAACAAATTTAGACACTACATTACTGGATACTCCACTTTTGTGCACACTAATCATTCTTCCATCAAATATTTAATGAATAAACCAATCACGAATGATAGAGTTACTAGATGGCTGTTACTATTACAGGAATTTGATATCATAATTATTGATAGACCAGGGAAGGAAAATGTTGTTGAAGATTTCTTATCTTGACTTACTAACAGTGATGACAATTTACCAGTCGAAGATTCCTTCCCTGATGAACATTTGTTTGCAGTATCAGCTCATTCCCCATGGTATGCAAATATTGCTAACTTTTTGGCTACAAGTAAGCTTCCAGCACATCTGTCGAAGAGAGAAAAAAGAAAGATCATATAATAGAGTGCTAGGTACTACTGGATTGATGGCCATCTTTTCTACACAGGGCTTGATTTAGAAATCAGAAGATGTGTTAGAGAAGATGAGATTTTTAGTATCCTTAAAGCTTGCCATGATGAGCCCTATGGGGGACATTTTGCTAACAAAAGGACAGGTCATAAGGTCTTGATAATGGGTTATTTCTAGCGCACATTATTCAGGGATGCAAAGAAGTATGTTCAGGCATGTGATAGCTGCCAAAGGATGGGCCAACCCAACAGATTAGATGAAATTCCTTTGCATCCACTACTCGTGGTTGAACCATTTGATAGATGAGCTCTGGATTTCGTAGGGCCTATCAACCCTCCCTCAAAACAAAAAGTTCACATCTTGGTTTGCACAGATTACATGACCAAATGGGTGGAAGCTGTAGCCTTGGTTAAGGCTAATGATCAGGCTATGATTGATTTCCTGTATGAAGAAATTTTTACTCGGTTTGGAGTACCCAAGGAAATCATCACAGATGGTGGACCGCAGTTTGTGTCTCAGAAACTGGAAGCGCTGTTACTGAAATTTCATATTCAACACAGGATAACCTCACCATATCATCCACAGGCCAGTGGCCAAGTGGAGAGTTCAAACAAGGTCATCGAGGCTATTTTGACAAAGACAGTGAAAAGCCATCGTAAAGATTGGGTTGAGAGACTTCCAGAGGCACTATGGGCCTATTTCACTACATGGAATAACACCACCGGTTTCCCCCCCTATGAATTGGTGTATGGTAAGAATGTTGTTTTCCCAATTGAGTTTGAAATCAGAACCTTGAAAACAACTGTAGAAGCAAACCTTGATTTATCAGAAGCACAGAGGAACTGACTGAATCATCTTAATGAATTGGATGAAAAGCGCACAGCAGCAGTAAATCATACAACTTTAATCCAACAACAACGCTCTAAATGGCATGATAGATTCATAAAGAAGAAGGTCTTCCAGGAAGGATATTGGGATCTGTTATATGATTCATGGTTTAAGAGGGATTTCAAGGGCAAGATACACACTTGTTGGTTGGGACCTTATCAAATAGATCAAGTATTTGACAGTGGAACAGTCCGGTTAATCACGATTGATGAAAACAAGACACCACTATTCGCAAATGGTAATCAGCTGCGACTGTATCACAAACCGATCTCAAGGGATGCTTTCGTTTCACATGTTGTAGCAGATCCAGAATAGTAGTTAACTCCAGGGCAGGGATTTTTCTCAACCCCTGTGAATTTTTAAGAACTGCAATATCCACATAATTCGTACATAAATATTTTTTTTCATTCTGTATTTGATCTATTTTTCATTTTGCACTTGATTGGGTTTGTTTTGAAGATTTGTGTGTAGGAATTAATTGGAGGAACAACAGTCGTGACTGGGCCAGATGATTGTAGGCACCTTACATTTCTTCCTGATCTAATAAATCTCTTTTGAAAAAGATGGATGATTTGTTAGTTTTCAGCAGTCAGCTAAAAAATCCTCCTGTTACCCATTTTGCATAGCTGTGACTCCTTACCTTGCTTATTTTTCTAATTTAGCAACTGCAACCCCACTATTTTCCATTTACTTCACTTTTCCAGCAACTGCGACTCCGCTATTTTTTCCTATTCCGCCAAGTCTAACAGCTGCGACTCCGCTATTTTTGCCTATTCCACCAAGTCTAGCAGCTGCAACTCCGCTATTTCCATTTCATTTTCGCCATTTTCCAAGCAGCTGCGACTCCGCTACTCTTTCCTATTCCACCAAGTCTAATAGCTGCTATTCCGCTATTTTTTCCTTTTCTCTAATTTTTTTCAACTAGAACTCTGCCATATTTCGTCGAACTTTGCTCAAATCCTCTTATTCATCATCTGCAACTCCGCTAGATTGTTCATCTTTTGGAACAGTATCACCGTAATGATCTGGCTTGGATCGAATTTAAATGATGACTCCACAGCTCGAATCGCAGTCTGCCAAGAACGATTGGGCCATCCTGCATACTTGTCAGCATGAATGCACGTATTAGCTAGATTGTCGGTGTGCAACTCATCTTGGCACACACGTATTCTACCAGAGATGTGACCGTGAATGTAATGCCATGACAGAATGGCGGCTCTAGCATTAATTTTGAAGGTACAGGTTCTAACTATAATCATGATTAGGCATCTATTGACATCGCAAGAAATAATGGTTATACTTGTTATTTACCCCTGTCATCGATCCACATCAAATCAACTGAACCAAAATCACATAAAGCTGTTACACGTACTTATGATTTGACTACCATTCTACCTGACTTGTGCGATAATCCTGCCACGGGTTTTATCCCAAAACTAACTGGGCCACCTTTCCAAAAATGCTCAGTTCAAACTTCGACTATCCATCAACTGTGTCTGGATGCAGTCAGTTCGATGTTCGAAACTGTAACTGGTGTATTTGTTACAATATTTCGCAAAAAGCTCCATGGTATGGGTATCCCTATGAGGTATGAGCGTTTAACAATAGAATCTCTGTATAAGAACAGAGATGTCTTTGCTATCTTTCAAGAAGCAGGGTGGACAGATTATTTTTAACACTTGAATGGTTTTCATGAGGAAACAACCCTTGAATTTGCTCAAAACTTGACGAGCACTCATTCAGAGGTTCGAGGCATAAGGGTAGATGTTTTAGAGCTAATCCTGGTAGAGGTAACATGACTTCCCAGAATCGGGCAGCCCTAGTTTAGTCGAAAATGCCATCACCCGACTGCAACTGAGGATTTCCTGGCAGCAGGGGAGAGTGTTCGACCACGGGGCAGAGGAACAGCGCTGGAGACTCTTTCGAGTCCTTGGGACCAAGTTTCACTCTTCTTAAAGAAATATATTACATGTGAAGGGAGGTACAATGTTGTTTACATTTATGAATTTTTCCTCCTATCACATTTACGTTATCGTAAGCTGCTAAATATGCCATACTATGTTCTTAGATCCTTGCAATGCATGGCTTATTATGCTAAAAGAGCACAACACCCCTTATCATCCCTCTCAAATCATGGGATAATTAAATTATTGATCTTACGGGCCCTGGCATATAACGAGACCTTCCTTGAAATAAGAATAACTTTAATTTAAAGCGAGGATTTTTCCCTGGTTCTAAGGCGATAGGATTTTTTCTGCCTCAGAGGAGAAAATAAGGGCTAATGAGCAAGGGCCATACATCTAGCCCAGTGAAAAGGAGAAAAATCAAAACGGCTACTACAGCAGAAGCAAGTCAATTTATTGGGGCAGAAATCGGGATTCCCATCTTAAAACCTCGACCACCTGCTGATACACATGAACATGCTATAGAAGAACCTCGAATAGAGAATCTTTTGTTTGAAAATGAGCTGTTAAAGGAGGAGGTGCAAGTGCTTCGTGAAGAATTAGAAAAATGGAAGGAGACATGCCGAAAACAGGCAAAGAAATATGCAAGTTCAATGGTGGAAGCTACAGATCAATTAGGGAATTTATCGTCCATTTAGGGGAATGAAGGACAACCATAAATGATATGCCCAGAATGTGGAGATATTTTTAAAATGGCAGGGCATAAAGTTACAGAAATGGACCTAGCATTACATAAACCCTCAGGAGCAAGACAATCAAAGGAATTATCCCAGTGCATAGCCTCATTGTTTTAGGAACATTGAACCGATTCAGCATGCCAAAAGAATCAAGAAATAGGATGCTGTTACACAAGAACTAGTGCCCTCAAAATTTCTTTTTGTTGGAATTACAACTCAGGAAAAAGACGCTGAGATGAGGACATAAGTAAAAGATCTTGTTTTAGAAGGACCAACACAATTGAAAATCTGGTGAGTTCCAACATAAGACAAAGCTACTAAGGGAAGGAGAAGCTGTCACACAAGAACCAGCGTTTCCAATGGCTAAATTGTCAAAATTGATTCCTT
The DNA here is from genome assembly GCA_027924585.1 of Larix kaempferi. Taxonomy (NCBI): domain Eukaryota; kingdom Viridiplantae; phylum Streptophyta; class Pinopsida; order Pinales; family Pinaceae; genus Larix; species Larix kaempferi. The sequence goes on along the minus strand of BSBM01001603.1, from coordinate 408,195 downwards.
CAACTCACTTGCATAATATGAACGAGGATCAGAGTGAGGATCGAACTAATCGGCTGTTGCATGGGGACATGAAAATGGATAGTTGGGGGGAGATGTTGGGCCCTGGAAATGCCCATTTTTTACCATACCTATTTCATCATTTTTCCTAGTTACACCCTACTTTCATAAACCATATACCAGAGAAATTTTTAAGGGCGAAATTTCGCCAATTGGCTATTTTTTAGGCATTTTTTCAAAAAATAAATTCGCTATTTGGTCATTTTTACTCTCTAATATCACCTATATTTACATGGAATATGTTTTTTTATTGTAATATTCGCCAAAATTTACAAATTTTAGTAGTAAATTGTATGTTTCATATTTAACATTCGCCTACCTATCTATATATATGATTTTTTCAACCCAAAATAATTGCCTAGAATACTATACTTAGGTATACTATTAGAATCCCTAAAATATACCCTGCCATATACATACCTTTTTCTAGATTAATTAGCATTCCTTACAAGGTATACATCATTATTGTTTCAATTAATTAAATGCCTAAGATTGTTATGGTTATGAATTCTAGCCTTTGATTTATGCTAACTTGTGTTGATTTCATTAAGTTAAGATCAAAGCATAGGTGTATCAGCCATAATGCCTTGGGAAAGAATTATACGTGGTGCCAGCTGTTACTCTTTTGATTTGATTCTTCATATTTCAAGGGACAGTGCATCTCTCCACATGAGGCTGTAACAAGTCACTGAAACAGGGCATAACTGCAACAGATAGGGCGCCTTCCAATCTGCTAATCCGTTGATCCATTGATTGCCAGAGTAACAACATCCTTCATGATTAACAAACTCATTCAATACGACTGTAACAGTTTAGCTGTAACTCTGCAGCATGAAGATCAAAGATCTTCATTGCTGCATGATTTTAGTGGATCACGAACTGTATTCTCCATGTATAAATATGGGAAGGCTCTTGAAGTCTGGGGTTGGATAATTATCATTTTGTACGGGCTGTAACAAAGAACTGAGACTGTGAATTACCATCTTTAATGAAGAGCATAGTTACTTCCATTTCTGTGTCTTAATTCGCGGTAGTTCATGGCGTCTCTGTTAGAAGGCCAGGGCCTGCCTTCTCACAGAGATTGCTGAGTTAAGTAGGTGGTTAGATTAATTCATTTCCTGTTGTGTGTTGTGGAATTGCATTAGGTGTATTTCTGATAGCTACAACAGAGATTTATGATTGCATTCTTTATTGGTAGTTTATTCTTTGCATTACGAATAGCTGCAACTGCGTGGTGTGACAGTCGACTGTGCAGGTTAGTTTTGATTATGCATGTGTCTTCAATAGACGTTACAGCCAAGCTCATCTTCCAATTCTTTTCAGTCATTTATGCTTTCTAGTATTTCTAATTGTTATCAATTTATAGTTCAAGTTTATTTCTTAATTCTGGTTGCTGTTGTATCTTTATTGAATTCATAGATTAGGAAGATTATGGTTGAGTAACAATAGCTACTGGATGGATCATTTTGGTAAAGATTGAATACTGTAGTTTTATAATTATAGGATTTAACTTCTTGCAAAAGTAATCTAGTTCATTTTCATTCTTAGATCAGTAACTGCTAGGTTGATTTCTATAGGAAGATAGCTGCACTTTGAATTCCTAGATGTATGAGTTAGATTAGTTTTCTTTATGGAATGAGTTTGGCTGAGTAGATAAGTAGGATTATCATCTTTATTTATTCAATCAACTGCTAGAGATGTTTATGCATAGATTGTGCTTATTGCCATTGAAATAAAATACCTCCTTAGGTTTGACAATTTATATTGAGTATCCTGTGTGTTAGTCGTAATTAATTGACATATAGGGTGACCAACAATAGTCATCAAAAATAAAAGGTGGTGAGAAATTAAGGAGATTCCTGAGAATATCAAGGTGATAATGTATGAGAAGGAGACAAGTGTGATAACCTGAAGAGAGATATCAAATGGCTAAGGAGTAGGCTACAGTTTCCTTATGAAATAGGATAGGATTTCCAACCTAAGGGAAGAATGAAAAGATAAATAAGTGGTATATTTATTAGGTGAATGTGAATGAGTGGAAAGGAAGTATCTCTTGCAATGTAAGAAGTTTCCACACAACAAATATCCAAACAAGAATTTCACTTGGTCATTGTGGGACCATGAGGGGAGGCAAGGAGATTGAGGTAATATTGGTATATAAATGGATACCATCCATTGTATTCAAAGTGTCCTAGAGAGGGATTAATATCTAAGTTTTAGGAGGTCATGTTAATACAACTTATGAAATATGACTAAGTCTCGATGAGAATAGGAGGTACATCCCCACACTATTGAACTGGGGGAACTAATCCAAATGTATATTATCTGCACTTGGGTTCATGTTGAAAAGGAAAAGTGTTAAGATGAGAAAATCCATTTTGTTTCATACAAGTGTCTCGTTTATATGAAATATCTTGGATTGGGGAAGTTCCATATTGAGAGGTGGAATCTTGGACCAAGATCATATATCACGAACTACATTGGGAAGAGGAAGAGCTATTCTATTGAAGGTCATGATATTGAGTTGTAGTGTGAGTATTGTTCTTATGATATTTGCACCACTTTTCTGAACTAGGGTAAGGGTCAACATTTATGTCTTTATGAATAGTTGTATGAGTAATTGTCTAAGGATGGTGAGCCTCATGTTCCACACACCACATGGATATAGGTTCATATGGATGAATACTAGGAGAATATAGAGTTTTGTCTTTGGAAACTTTTCAATAAGGGAGGGCCTTCCTAAGAAATTCTTTAAGTTCCATAAGTTCTATAAGGATTCTCTCTTCAATTTGTTTTACATAAGGCATGAGTTGTAGCATTTTCTGCATGGAATAATGGCTTGTATGCTTACTTGGTTTGAAAAGGGGTATGTATCTTAGCATATAAGGAATAAATGTCGCACTGGGAGAAAGCAGTGAATAACCTTCATGGTTAACTTGGTTTATATAGTAATAAGGGGAAGGCTCCTATCTTATAAGGATGTGTATAAATTGTTGTATGAGTTCCTAGATAGCTACCAAGATACATCTTCATAAGACTCATTTGAATAATAAAATATAGGTTATACATGTTGTGAGGGTAGATATATATTATTCCAAGATGTGTGGAACTAGGGAAAACAACACTAGAGGAAGTATAAGAGGAATCTGTAGTTAAGGAACAAGGGAGGAAAATGGTGAGAGACGAGAGCCTTCACTAAATATAGGGAATGGTAGATGGGAACTACCCAATGGAGTTACCAAATTGAGAATGTGAATGGATTCATGCCACCACAAGGAGGAAGGAGAGAGTGCAGTAACCAATCAATTTTAAGAAAAATCCAGAAAACATAGGGTGATGTGAGCGATAGATAAAATAATAGATAAAGGCCACTATGTTAATTAGGGTTTAGTCTTGAATTGGTTAATATATGGAAACAATGCAATTAGGGTACTTAGGTTATGTATCAATAATAATCAAGTGATGGAAACAAATTAACAAAGGAAAGTAAATAAGATAGGGCAAAAAATCCACAATTTCTTTGATGAGATAATCAACCTAAGTGCTAAATATGAAAGAAAAGAGAAAATAAAACACCTTGATGAACCCTAATGTAGGTGTTGAATCCGCTTGGGATAAATATGAGATTCATCACAACAATCTAAGAGAGTGTTCAACTTCCTAATAAAACCTCCAAACATATCTCAATATCCCTACAAAATATAATTGCGCCCAATCTCCAGCACAATGCAATATATAAAAATAGATTTACCATACAAAATAATGTAACAATGAAGTGTTGAGTGGTGATAAAAATTTACCTTGGAAAGTTTCTTCCATAAGTTTCTATTTAAATAGAGTGAATAATGGGGGAGACATAAAATCCAAAAAACCTTAGTTCTACCATTGATACCTGATTACTTAAGGCTTCATCGCTATAGTTACATTTGGGGTCAAACTTCCATATTAAAGGCAATGTTTTGTTGATGCAAAATGCCAAAATCACCATCTTTCTCGAATTGTAATTTTGGAGAATCATGTCATATTAGAAACATTGATTTAATGCAAAAATTTCCACATTGTCACTGTCAATATATTAACATTTAAGAATTCATATATCAACATTTTCTAGTAGAATATAACACAAAAAACATTGACCACAATAAATTGACAATTTAACATGGAAATTTTGATGTTACAAAAATTGATATATTTACATTTTGTCTATATTTTTTTTCTTAAAGTTATATCACTATAGAGATATTGTTAAGAGAATTGCAACTATGTATCATATGCCTAAAACAAAGTTTGTACATGAAATTTACAACCCCAAAAGCTACATATTTGGATGACAATAAACATAACTATCTTAACAATAATTCACATCAAGTTACCATTAAAGGAAAACTATGTACAATATATATCACATTATTATCATACTTCTAAAATAGAACCAAATCATCATTTAGATTTAACTAATATACATCAATGATTAGTATATGTTAAGTAATACATTGAAATTTATATTAAACTACAAATCCATTCATTTGTTTAGGAAATTTTAAAAATATTTTGCATGCAAACCATATTTCCTTATCTAGGGAATTTCTACAAACACTTGAGTGGAACATTCCTTCCTTTGGTATGTGGATTTTTACAAACATTTTCCATGAAAATTTCACAAGCAAAAAATTCAAGAGAATTTGTGAGTTTTCTAATGGTAAAATTGACTAAAATGGTATAAAATTAAAGACCTATTAAGAACACCCTTGTGATTTCCATAATATTTCTTAAAACACCTTTGAAAAGTTGTAATTTTTACTACACAATCTAACAAACATGTACAAGGATACTGGTAAAAACATCAAATAAAAACTTAGAACCAAGGAATAAAAAGAAACTCAAATATAAAATAAAAATTCATTTAAAACTTAAAATTCCTTTCTATGAATGTAATTGTTTTTATAGGATGGGGTTTTAAACCCTCTTTATTTTTTGTAAAATCTATTGCTTGAGGGTTTTCTTTTATGGTTTTTCCTACATTTTTTAAACAGTTTTAAGTTTTTTTAGGGGAGGGTAGTAATTCCATTTCAGAGAGAAAATATAGAATAAGAAAACCATTGACATAGATATGGATAAAACCAATGAATCCAATAAAGGTCTCCACGATTAAAAAAAATTGAATAGATGTTTTCTAGGGATTCGATCATAAGAAATTAAATATACTTATCATCTCATGTTTCCAAACATGTTCCTATAACATATCTTGATACGTTGATCCATATAGGATTCAACTTTAAAACTATAATGGGAGATTCCTTATCCTCCATTAAGGAAAATATAGGAGCCTTCATCAAGGAAAAGGGAGAATTATTTAGGATTGGATAAGGAATATAATAATAGAACTACTCAAAGATATTCATGCACTACTACAATATGGGGTTATAGTGTTTTACTACAACATAATATGGGGTTATAGTGTTTTAATTAGCATTGTATCTCATGTTTTGATGATGCTATGGAGTGCATACGTATTTTTGTCACATTTAAATCACCTCCACACCATATTGTTCAACAGGTACTTTACACGGAAAAAATCTAATGATGAAATATGACGTAGAAAGTTGTATGTCGTCAGTGTTCACGTGTCAAAATGCATCATGCATTATTGCACAAAACACACAAGATTTCCTTTTGTGTTGAAAGTGTGTATCTTTTTTCACAAAGAAAATATGCAATACTTTATAATGAAGTATACGGAGTTACAATTTATCGCCTGACGATCGACCACCGAGTGGGATCCTGATAACATTCACACCAAATAACCAAGAAGCAGTGAAATAAGCACCCTACGGCTCAAAGCACCCAATCCGGAGTTCTGTTGCATACAAGTAGAATGCTGACCAGGATATACCAATCCTTCAGCAGAGAGAAAAATAACAGAAAGATAAATAAAGAAAATAAATATATACAAATAGTTACTTCATAATGTGTCCAAAAAATGCCAACACAGTGGGATATGACGCACAGGTGGATCAAATAAAAACCACCCCAGCAAAATTGAAATGCCAAAATATACAGCTGCAAAAAATAGGGATCACGCTAGTGTGGGAAAATCCTCCAGAAACCTGAGGAAGGCTGATCCAATCCTTGATGAATCTCATAATATATCCGGCCCTCAATTGCATCCAAACCACGACGAGAGAGCATATCAACCACACTGTTATGTTCACGGAAGATGTGGACAAAAGGAAGTCGAGGGGCATATATCCAATAGGTGACGAGTCTGGTCTAGCCAAAAGATCAGTGCAAGAGCATTGATGGAAGCCTCAGAATTGGTTCATTTGGCAATCACCAGTGAATCCCCAGTCACCTGCTCGAATAATATATTTTCCCTGGAAGAAAATAACGGAACCATCCAAAGTGCCAGGAGTTCACCCTTCGTGTTGGTACCCCTGCCACCTGACATCCAAAGAAAAATCTGGTCTCCACTAGTCAGTTCAAGGGTTGCGCCAGCCCCCATATAATCCCGAAGATGCTTGTGCTGCTCCATCAAAACAAGCACGATTTCCAGAACACTGAAAATGTGAAGGAGTAGTGATACGATCCCTAATACCCACAGCAGGATAAACATGTGCAACCATCTTATACTCCGCCAATAATGCCTGAATGTAACCAATCACCCTGCAAGGCAGAGTAATAATACCATCAAATAGTAGTTGATTACTTGCTTTCCAAATCTCCCACGCCACAATACATGCCAGGCAACCAAAATCTTTATTGACTGAAAACAGAGTCTTGTACCAATCTTGCAGTGAAAATTCAGTCTGCCTATTCAAATGTATAAATGGATCACCAAAAAAAGACCAGACCTTGACAGTAAATGGACATCCCGCAAATAGGTGGTAGAAGGATTCCTCATCACTTTGACGAAAAAGAAAAATATTAGGTCCCTGGAAACCACGTTTTTGTAGGTTACCCCAAATGAGAATTTTCCCAGCCAATAAAAGCCACGAGAATATCTTCACTTGTAATGGGATACACCACCTCTAGCACACACTGTACCACCACTTTCAGTCCACAATATTATTAAAACATAAAGCCTCATAAGCTTCGTGAGCCGATAATATACCATCCTTGGAATTCCATGACTAGAGTAAGCGATCATCTAACTCATTAAAGCAAATATTAGCACAGAGCAAGTCCATAATATAAGACTTCCATTCGGTAACCATAGAACCTGTCAATCCAAGCTGCTCAGCACTAATCCAACAGTGGAAATTTTTTTATGAACCATTATAAATCAGAATTTGGTTTAGGTGATAGTAACCACGACAATGCAAATGGTGAATCAGAGCAATGGATAGCTTAAAAGGAGTCGGACCACCCACTAAGGGATCTTCCCCGATCCGAATATGTTGACCACAGTCTGGAACCCAAGCCAGCCACTCAACCATAATAGGGAAAGATAATAACAGGTCATCCCAGATATTGGATATACCCTTTGTAATCTTCCTCGTGGATCAAATCCATTGGATCGTAGACAGTTTTCCCAAATATTTATCCTTTAATATGCTTCCCCATAAGCAATTAGTAGTCAGTGCACGCCAAAGGCTTTTTTCTAGAAGTGCTGTAGAGAAGGAAAATATATTCTTTATAGTCCATCCTCCCTGATCAGCATATGGACGATCTAATTTGCTCCAATCCACCAAATGGATTCGCTGTTTCCCAGTCCCAGACCAAATGAATCGGTGAATTTTCTGACGGATGGAAGACAATATAGATCGAGGAATCTTACATAATGAGAACCAGTAAACCCCCATATTTTGTAAAACATATTTGGCAAGAATAAGTCGGCCTCCACTAGATAGCCATCGCCACTGCCAGTGAAAGATCCTTGTATCAAATTTTTTTAAAAGCCACTGCCAATCAGCTATTAAATACCCATTTGGTTTGAGGAAATAACCAAGATATTTGGTACCCTTATTAAGATCCTCAATCCTAAAAGGCAATAAATTTGTGATAGCTTCGAGCTGATCAGCCTCCAGTATATGCTCCAATAATAAAGATTTCTCCTCATTTATTTTCATACCCGACGAACAACAAAATAGATGGGTAATCTTCCATAACTGCCTCCAATCCCCGATATCAGCACCCCCAAACAACAACACATCATCAACAAATAATTGGTGTGTGATTGAATCAAGTGGAGATACCCGAATTCCAATGATGAGTCGATCATATTTAGCACGATGTAACAATTTGCTGTAACCTTCAATAACAATAAAAAATAATAGAGGAGACAATGGGCACCCCAACAAATCCCCCTCAAACACTGAATAATTAACTCAGTAGGACAAGCATTGATCAATATAGCAAATTTGATTGAAGTTATGCACCCCATAATCCATTTTATGGCCACCCATGGGATGCCAATCTGTACCATTACCAACTTGAGGAATGACCAATTCACATTATCATAAGCCCACCACAGGTCCAATTGAAGGATGAGGGCATGCATATCTCGTGTTTTAGTACTGTGCATCACCTCCTATGCCACACCCACAGCATCCAATATCTATCTACCATCTAAAAATACATACTGTTCAGGGGATAATCGACGGGAAAGTACATGCTTGATCCTACAGGCTATCACCTTTGATATGACTTTATATATAAGGTTACACAGTGAAATCGGACAAAAATCCATAAAGGATGATGGGTTGGATATCTTGGGGATGAGGGTTACAAATGTGGCGTTGAGGGATCTAGTCACCTCACCCATTAATCAAGTTTCTTCCACCATCTCCAAAATTTCCAGACCCATAATGTCGAAAAATTCTAGAAAAAGTTCCATGGTCCAGCCATCTGGACCGGGACTTTTGTCTTTTGCAAAGCCACACAATACTGAGTAAATATCCTTTAATGTAACCGGTAGATATAAAGCATTACCCTCCTGATCAGTGAATAGACGAGGATACCGACTGACAACCTTAATTTGCTCATATATAGAATGCCCACCAGGATCCTGGTAATAATCCATGAATTGAGTAGTAGCCTCCTCCTGAAGTTCCTCCAGTGTCGAAATACACTCCCCCTCCTGCTTACTCTTCAAGGACCAAATGGAATTACCAATACGCCTAGTATTAACATATTTATGAAAAAATATAGAGTTTTTATCACCTAAAGAAACCCACAGTGCCCTTCTTTTTAAACACCAATGAGCTTCATCCCTGTTAAGAAATAGAATTTTGCTGCCCTCCAACTTAGTAATAATAACTAGTCGAACATCATCCGGGAGAGGACCGCCACGGTGGGTAGCATAAAGTGCAGTAATTTGTGAATCAATCTCAGCAATATCCCACTTCTCATCCTTCTTATGATCATGGTCCCATTTCTTAATAAATTGTTTTAATAATCCCAATTTATGAGTGAATTTCCGCGATGGAGAGTTGATACCCACTACCGATGATCCAGTCCACACAGTACGAACAAGTTCATAGAACTCAGGAATTTGCAATAGGGTGTGGTTGAATTTAAATGGATCGGGAATCGATATCCCCCCAAAATCCAGCTCCAATAAGATAAGAGTATGATCCGATATTGTAGAAATAACCAGCCATGATACATATTTGTATAACTTCTGAACAAAGTTATCATTCAACATAAATCTGTCGAGACGTTTATAAATCCTATCATTGACCGACCTACCATTGCACCATGTAGGGAATAATGGGACAGGAAAAATATCATTCATACTTGCATCAGAAAAGTAATCAAAGAAATGTTGACATAACGGATCCCCCCGAGTAGTATTACCCCATGTCTTAGTAGAAGATAGCGTGAGATTGAAATCACCAACAACCAACAAATAATTAGGATCCAGAAAACTAGACAATTTTAATGAATCCCAAAATAATGTTCTATTAGAATATGGCCCATGTATGTTAACAAGATTAACCATCCCCTCAGTACCCAAAATCTGACCCACTAGGTGAATCCCCAAAATAGAAATAAAGGCAGATATATTGAATAATTTTGGGTCCCATGCAGACAGTAACCCACTCGAATGACCCACAGCATCTGATGAAACGATAGCCCAATCAGGCCTAATGCTTTGAAAATACAACCTATCCCTTGCCGCCATCACCATTGTCTCCTGTAAAAATATAATATTAGGACTACAAAAATCCAGAAGTCCCTTGAGAGCCAATTTTTTTTTAGGGCCCCCAATCCCTCGAATATTCAGAGAGAAAAAAATCTTTTTTTAACCCTAGAAAGGGCTTTCATGCTTCTAAGCGCTCGATTTGAATCTTGAGAACCAACAATTGTGGAAGAAGTCACTGAGTCTATAGAAGGGGAATACTAGGTAGAGGGGTTGATAGCCTCCCTAACACTGCGTGTTTTAATAGGTGAAAATTGTGCAATACCACCCCATCTAGTCCCTTTTATCAATAAATCCTCCCCTGGTACCATCACAGGAGAGTGCACCGGAGATTTCAATTTATGATCCCCCACAGGTATATTTGCAATATAGGTGACAAGAGGATCTAAGGCAGAATCAGTCAAGACCCCCAAGGAGTCCCCCTGAGGAGGACCTATTCCAATTATCCCCTCACCCGTCCCATTAGCAGAAGTCAAGTAATTGTTTAAATCCCCTGTAGAAGAATTAATCCTAGCCATCCCCAGGTTAATATGAGGAGTATTTGATCCATCAAGTGTATGGCTTTGTAAACCCAAAACCGACGAGTCCATGGGAGGTCGATTATGTCCCACCGAGGAAGGAGTATTCACCACATGCTCCAATTGTACAAAGGATGGAATAGATAGTGGAATGACCTCAATAGAATGCACATAGTACTCTTGTTCCTACCATGGTAGAGAAACTGGAATGTTATTGGGTAAATCACCAATAACCCCATCCGCAATATAGTCCCCCTTCCCATCCAAACTGGCAAGAAATTCCAGATCTACAGTAGATAAGGACAAAGTAAATTTAGGATCCAACGAATTTAACTTACCAAGAATAGTATCAAGAGCAAGTCCCTCCGATACCAAACCAGTAGATGAATGAAAAGCAGGAGTAGTGTCCTCTGTATCCCCCTTAGATGATGAATTGCTCGCCGAAGTAAGCCCAAATATCATCAGCCGAATCCCCCTCTGACCTAGAGCTAGTAATAGTATAGTCATGCCATAAGTGCCCCACATCCTTACATTTGGAGAACCTAAAAGGTATTCCCCAGTAATCTAATGTCTGCGTGTACCGAATATCCCGCCATATGATACCCATAGATGGAAATAGACCCAAAGACATATCGATTTCAACCATGACATGGCCAACTCAACGATCTCTACCATTTAGGGTTTTCTTATCTATATGCAAGAAACGACCCAAATGATTCACCACAGCAACAAAAGCATCCCTATTCCACATCGCCATTGGAAACCCAGGTAAAAGAACCCACAGGTGTCTACAACGGATTTTCTCAGATGTAGGGTTAAATCCCATATACCATCGCTTTAACATTAAAATACCATTACCCTTAATCCAAATATAATCCAATATGGTAGTCAAGTGACTCTCCAACTTGAAGTAGAACATGTACCACCCTCTGTCCAATATATAAATGTCTGGAACATATCCTATCATCTTAGCCCAGTTGGCTGAAACCCAATGTTCAATGTCTTTCAGATTCATGGCCCCATAGGAGAACTTTCCCACCAAGGCCTTGATGGATAAGGCCACTATCCCTTCCAGACCCGATAGTCAATCCGTTAGTAGATCAGTCCCCTAGTCACGAAGGTGATACTTCCTATTTTTTCGGTTTGTAACAGACCCACGTCTAATTTGTCGCAACTGTGGCCCAGGACTTATAATAGGTATTACCGCAGGAGCATCGACCCAAATGGTAGGCCCCTCCCCAGAAGTTCTGATGGCTCCAAGGTCGATAAATGGTGTATTGTTTGTATTTTGTTCACCAACCAAGATATGCATTTGAGTTGTCCCATTCTCGCATGACTGTTCCTCACAAGACGGATGTTCCCTCCACAGTCTTCTATATTCCTCAGCAGACTTAATAACCCTAGCCGTCATCCCAGCAGTCCTCCACCAATCACCAAAGTTTTGTCTACATCCCCTCGAAGACTCTGCCCCCAGTTGTTCAGGGCCAGGTTCCATCCCCAAATGTGTATCAGTTCCAGAAAAGGTTGACAATATTTAAATGTGATATACCTTATCAGCCAGAAACCTGTTATAACAGTTCCACAGTTCAGTCCAACACCAATCAATATGACTCAACTAATAACCCCTAAAGCATCCTAATGTCCACAGACAACCATCGGAATATCCCCCTAGTCATTCCAAAGTACTGGCTCCATGGATATTGATGTGTAGAATCAGTCTATCACCCCAGTAGAAGCCCCCCCTAGTGTTTAAACCCTAACTGCTGCCATTAGTGACTCCCTAGGTTCCCCTATTTAAACCCTAACAACCGCCAAAAAGTGTGTATCTTACACCATACTAACATCATGGTGCATCGGTATGTGTGATGATGTTTCATATTAAGCATCATTATTGAGTTGAATTAGTGCCATTATAACATCCCAAAATAGATCTTTTGAATCATTTTGGGTCATAGTAATGTCTTATCCACATTGTTCTACACCACTTTTGTTTCATGTTAGCATCCACTATGCATTATTATTATTTGTCATTGCATCATACTAATGTCGTGTTACATTGTTTATGTATCATGTCGGCATCTCATAATGTCATGATTATTATAGCATCTTTTTAACATTGTAATATATACATTTTTTTTGTTAACATTAAAATTGCATTGTTTTAACATCAAATTGCAACTTAATTATTATTAATGATTTAATGATTTATATTAATTAAATTATTATTGGTTATGTTATTATTGATTACCATTCATTAATAATTATATTAATTGTAATAGCTATTAATTGTAATAATTGTTAATTATTAATTTTTGTTTTTACAATATTTAAATATTAATAGGATTCATGGTTAATATAAACGTATTTTACAAAGTACTAATTATGAGAGCAAAAAAACATGTATATAAAAATGTAATATCCAAGTTAGAATTTACTCAAAGTCACATCACGAGAGGAAAAAACCAAGTATCCATAGACATAATTTAAAAATTTTAGTGCACTACCATTCAATCTATTTTAGACCATGGAAGCGAAAAAGATGTATAATGAGGAAAATTTAAATTAATCATAAAATAACTAGGTAACTTTTTATGCATGTAAATAAGTGGTAAACTACCACCCTAAGTAAATGCCGACTTTGTACAACCTAGTCTGAAAACAATTTCATGAATCAAAAGTTGATTGAATTCCCTATAAATAAGTTATTTATTGTCACTTCAATGAAATGTCAACTTTGCATACAACATAGCATGAAACAATTTCTACACATATAAGGAAATGAAATAGATTTGACATATTCGAATTTGATTGAATTATTTGCAATTCCCTCCTCATCTTTTGAACCCTTCCCATCTTCACTTTGTTAAAACATAATGAAAGAACATGAGTTCAATAAAATTAAAAAAAAATTGATCATTGTTAGAGATGTAATAAAAAAACATATAGGTTAATAAGTTGTTAATACTTTTTATTTATGTGAATCAAACTCATCATTATCAATGATTATTCAAATATCAATACCCTATTTGTTCATTTCCATCTCTTCGCCTTATGATCAAACATTAATATTCATATCATAGGATATATAAGTACCATGAAAAATGTAGTATATTGGATTCAATTACACCAAGTTTCTCTAAAAAACACAGGATAAATCCTACCATGAAGAACATGCTTATATTTACTATATATATTACTCAATTTGAAAATTCATTTATTTTTATTATATAGAAATGTTCCAATATTTTTAATCAAGATTTTCTATAACATAAAAATAAAATATGATACTAAGTCTCGATTATAATTATAAATTCAAGTTGTAAAATAAAATAAAATAAATATAAATTTTTTGATATAATAAAATAGTCGTAAATTACATAATTACAAACTACTTTAATTTGTTTGTTTGTTGTTATCTATTACTATACCTTTACCTTTTCTTATTTTACCTTGATCCTCGTCTCTTTTCTTAATCTAGCATCATCTTCTAATAGTGCTATTACATTGGAAGCAATATGAATTGTAGATTTATTTCAAGAACATGTCATTGGTAGAGGTACATAAAATTCATGGAATAAAATATGCAATATAGTTTGACATTAATATAGAAAATAGGCATGCATAACATCAACATATGCAAAGATGCTTTATTTAGTCAAAAGGTAACATGAAAATGGTATACAAAAAATCTAGGTGATTTCTCCTTAAATGTTCATCAGTCTACCATAAATGAAAGTCTATAAGATTGGATACTTTACTATGATAAAAATAAGAACAAAAATATACCATAAATATGCAATTATATTGGACCAAAATCAATCCATAAATGTAGCATAATAGTATAGAATATAGTTTCATTCACGTATTCCTAAAATCTCACACAATGCATTGTAATTTATGTTGCATGTGTGAACAACAATAAATGATGATGATATATGTTAATTTTTTTCCATTAGACAAATTGCTAATTTGTAGTTACATTGGTATTTGAATTGGGGAATTTCCATGGTATATTTGTTGTACCAATGACAATCAATAACACTAGACTCATTGAGAATTCAATAATACACGTGTTGGGTGCCTTCAAGACTAATATTGTCCCTTTTTCCATTTCAAAAACCTCTATTAATTATGTTAAACCCTTTAAGTAATTATGTTAAACCCTTTAAGTGATGGGCCATGAGTATTATTAATGATTCATTTATTGTACTATTTTATTCACTTTACGATTGGAACTTAATATCAAACCAGTTCCCTACTCCATATCCATTAGGTTCTGGTGTTGTAACAAAAATAAAATAAATGTCTACATAATGAACTTAGGGAAATTCAAAACATTCAAAATGAATCATTAATAAACTATATACAACACCACTCCTTTTATAGAATTTTAAGAGAGGGAGATTAATAGAGGAATAGAACATGAATAGAGGTAAGAGGGAGAGGGAGAAAAGGTAGAGGAGGGGGAGAAAATGAGGAAAAGGGAGGAGAGGGATGATGGATAAGAGAAATATTAAAAGGAATAAAGGGAGAGACGGAGAAGAAGAATAAAAGGAGGGAGAGGATTGGGGAAGAAAAAGAAGGAATGAGGAGGAGATGGATGAAGGATAATCAAAAGAGGGAAATGAAGAGAGGGGATTGGAACAAAAAGGAAGAGTAAGAGAAGGGGATAAAAACAAGAGAAGTGTGATTGAAACATGGGAAGAGGGGGACGAGCAACATGGATAATATAAAGAAAAGGAATAGGGAATACAAATAATAGGGGGGAAAGTAGAATAGGGAGAGAAGGTGAAAGAAAAATAGGAGTTTAAGAGGAAGAGGGAGAGGAGGGAGGGTGGAGAAAAATAAGAAACTGACAGGAAGAGGAAGGAAAAGGTGAAGGAGAAGAGGGGGGAGGAAAAGGAAGAGGAAGGGAATATACTAAACCTAATTGTTTTATTATTATTATTATTATTATTATTTGTAAAACCCAAATCTAATCTCCAATTCAAAACCCAAATACCATTTTGCTATAAATTTATAGTTTTTTTTTAAATGGAGAAAATAGAAAAAATGTAAAAAAAATTACCTTTGATCTAGTGATGTGCTCCACAAATATCTCCATCATAGTTTATTTGAGTGTCCCCACAAATCCATTTCAGCTCAAAGAATATTTTCCCAAAGCCATCACATGAAAATGATTTCAAAGGGAACATCTTTTTTCACTTTATATTGAAAATGCATAAAATAGACAATGCAAAATTTATTTACATGTTTGTTTTTTAATTTTTTTGAAGTTTACATCACTTGTGAGTTGTATCTATGTATATTATCACAACACAATAATGTTTTTGTAATTTTTTGAAGTTTACATCACTTGTGAGTTGTATCCATGTTTATTATCACAACACAATAATAGAGTCTTTAAAATGTGTTAGCATCATAATTGCATCTAATTGGCATTACTATTTTCAATGCTAATAAAAAATTGAATATCATATTGTCGATTTAGCATCTTATAACATCATGTTGGTGTGGTTATAACATCCAGATTACCTCACAACTTTACTGATGTAAAATTAAGAAGTTCTATTATATTTATTAGAAACCTCACATGAATTGATAGGGGGAATCCTGCATTGTGACGACATCTTCCTAGAGTAATGCAAGTGTTGTATTGTATGTGTTGATGAAAATCCATATTGAGAATTGTTTCCATGGCATAATAGCAACAACACTATCACTAAAAATAATTTTAAAATACTAATTATAATCATTATTAAAAAAAATATAAATAAAGGATGAAATTTTGTTTTAAAAAGTCTATCGGCAACACTTCAAGGGTGGTGATGGTTATTTGGTGCGGTGGAAATGGATCTACTTAAGTGGAAGGATGCACCACTACCCATTTATTGATGTATTTACTAGTATAAAATATGCAAGGCACCAGTCTTGGTGGAAGAGCAAGATCATCAGTATGTCACTAGTTGTGGTGGTGGATGTTAATGCATAAATATCACATACATTTGACATTTTTATAATTCACACAGTAAGGCATCATCAACATATAGCATACAAATCACCAAAGACATCCCCATCAGATTGAAGAAGCAACATGAGTCCATAAATGCAAAGAAAATCCAAAAGACAGGACCACACGGCCTAATCTATGTTTAGGTGCATGACTGTGGATGTTACCAATTATGTGCTTGTGTGACTCCTGTGTGGGTTTTCCTTCGATATCCACATGAATTCCAAAATGGTGGGACCAGAACCATCGATGGTGTATTGAAGGCTCATCAAAGCCCCATCAACTCCAAAAATTCAAATTTGGCCTCCTTATGTACTTGGGTTCATTAAATGGCATGTTGGTTGTGGAGCCTGATTTTCCTAATTCAGAGATGATGTTGTTTCAACCGTGTTAGTACCCCAGTTTTATATGATATGCAGATGGATTGTACACTCAACCCAGTGGGGGGGCATCACCCCCCCATGGGGGTTCGGAGGCAACGCCCCCAAGAAAGGGGGTTCGAGGTAAAGCCCTCGAAAGAAATTTTTGGGTTGTTTTGTTGTCCAACAGATTATGGGCCCATGGTTTTGGATAGCCCATGGTATTTTCCCATGGTAATTCCCCCTTAAAAGGAAGACATTGTAATACAGTTGTGTAATGTATTGTAGCATTGTAAATATCTCTGACTGTGTAGAGACCATGAGAGAGTGAAGAGGAAGTTGCAGCAGATGTGTTGCAGGTTGTATCCCTTCATTTGCTAGATGGTATAATAATAATGACTAGAAATTTCTGTGTGGATGTATCCCATCTTGGGTGAACCACGTTATATTGGTGTCTCTCTTGTAATGTGTTTTATGTGATTTATATTTGCATCTTGTTTATTGTTATTGCTCTACGATCCTGTTTTTCTAACAATTGGTATCAAAGCCTAAGGTCTATTTGGCACATAAATGAGCAGGAAATAAGGGTTCCTGGTTCAAGTGGGAGAAATGGAGGAAGAAGGAAATTTTAAGGTCGAAAAATTTAACGACTAAAACTACCAGTTATGGAAGATGCAAATGGAAGAATATCTGTATCAAAAGGATCTATTCCTACCATTGGGAGGAAAAGCAAAACAACCGGCGACTATGAAAGATGAAAAATGGGAGTTTCTTGACAGAAAGGCACTAGGAACAATACGACTGTGCCTGGATTCGTCGGTGGCTTTCAATATCTCAAAAGAAAAGACAACAGAGGGTCTGATGAATGCATTGGGTAAGCTGTATGAAAAACCATCGGCCTCCAACAAGGTGTTTCTAATGAAGCATTTGTTTAATATGAAGATGTCAAAAAGTGGATATGTTGCTAATCATTTAAATGAATTTAATACAATTACAAATCAGCTAAGTTCTGTAAAATTAAACTTTGATGATGAGGTTAGGGCTCTTCTAATCTTGTGTTCATTTCCAAAAAGCTGGAATGGATTGGTCATGGTTGTAAGTAACTCTATCTCTGGTTCAAACACTTTAAAATTGGATGATGTTGTTGGTGTTATTCTTATCGAGGAAATACAAAGCAAAAGCATAAGTGAGACATCAGTTAATGCATTAACCATGGAGAACAGGGGAAGACAAAGGGAGATAGGAAAGAGCCCAAGTAATTGCATCAAGTCTAAAAAGGGCAGATCCAAGTCCAGACTGGGAAATATAGAGTGCTAGAACTGTGGAAAGAAAGGACATCTAAAGAAGACTGCAGATCTCCAAAGAAGAAAGAAGATGGACAACAGGAGACTACTCAGGAAGAAAATGTAGTAGGTGATGTGTTACAGGATGATTTGATTATTGAATTAGATAATACTAATGATTACTAGGTAGTAGATTCAGGGGCTTCATGTCATGCTATACCTTATAGGAAATTTTTTCATGATTATGTTTCAGGTGATTTTGGACATGTTTTATTGGGTGATGATGAGCCATGTAAAATTGTTGGAATGGGTAAGGTACGGATAAAATTAAAGAATGGTGAATGGTTGTTTAAATATGTAAGGCATATTCCTTCTATGAAAAGAAATATGATCTCAACAGGACATTTGGGAGATGGTGGTTGTTTATCTACATTTGGAGAGACGTGGTGGAATATCACAAAAGCATTGATGGTGATAGCAAAATGAGAAAAGATAGGTACATTGTATTTATGTCCTCATAATACAAACTATTCTATATCTTTAGCTTCCACAGGAACAAATATAGTATTGTGGCATCATAGGATTGGCCACATTAGTGAGAAGGGGATGCAGATTCTCCACTCAAGGAAGTTGCTTCCAGATTTGAAGCAGGTAAGTTTGGAATTCTGCGAGATATGTGTTTATGGAAAACAGAAGAGAGTCAGATTTCTCAGGGTTGAGAAACAAAAGAAGAGTGAAAAGTTAGAGCTCGTGCATACAAATGTATGGGGAATGACTCAGGTACAATCTCTTGATGGATCTCATTATTATGTTACATTTATTGATGGTGCAACTAGAAAAACTTGGTTTTATTGCATTAGACATAAATATGATTTGTTTGCTACTTTTAACAAATGGAAAGCTTTGGTTGAGAATGAGACATGAAAAAGGTTGAAGTGTCTCAGATTTGATAATGAAGGTGAATACTACGGCAAGGAGTTTGATAGTTATTTTTCATACCATGGGATTCATAGAGAGAAGACAGTCCCATGAACACCACAAGAAAATATTGTGTCAGAAAGGATGAACAAAACAATCATGGAGTGTGCAAGGTGTATGAGATTACATGCAGGTTTTCCTTTACAGTTTTGGGCAGATGCTATAGATACTGTTGTTTGATTAATAAACATAGGGCCTTCAAGCGCTTTGGATGGTGGTATTCCAAAGGAGGCATGGAGAGGTAAAAAGGTAAACTACTCTTTTATGAGAACTTTTGGTTGTGAAGCCTTTCTCCATATTGATAAAGAAAATAGAACAAATATTGAGGCTAAATCCAAGAAATGTACATTTATTGGATATGAGGTTGATGATTTTAGTTATCGCTTATGGGATTATGAAAATAAAAAAAATCATTAGGAGTAGAGATGTGGTATTCAATGAAAAGGTCATGTATAAAGATCAGATGTAGGGAAATAAAATGGAAAAAGAAAACACGGAGTACACAGTGCTTGATAAATTCAAAGAAAATGAAGTTCCAAAGGTGTCGAAAAATCAAGAACAATAGTAGGTACCTCAAACTCCTACAAGTGTTATAAGATCTATCAGGTTAAGTAGACCCCCTGAGCAATTCTCTCCTTCACTGTATTATTTATTAATGACTGATTCGGGTGAACCTGAATGTTATGAAGAAGCAATATAGGTGGAAACTAGAAAGAAATGAGAGAAAGGTATGAATGAGGAGATGGACTCATTGGTAAGAAACCAGACTTGGGATTTGGTTCAGTTTCTTGCAAGTAAAAGAGCATTGAAAAATAAATGGGTTTACAGGTTAAAGGAAGAAGATGGAGGAAAGAAGTGGTACAAGGCCAGACTTGTTGTAAAGGGGTTTGCACAGAAGAAAGGTATATATTTTGATGAAATATTTTATCCTGTTGTTAAAATGACTTCAATTAGAACTATTTTAAGTCTAGTGGCAATAGAATATTTTCATATTGAACAGTTAGATGTAAAAACAACCTTTCTCCATGGAGATGTGGAGGAAGAGATTTATATGCAGTAGCCACAGGGGTATCAAGTCAAAGGGAAGGAGAATTTGGTATGCAGGTTGAAGAAGAG
Organism: Larix kaempferi; assembly: GCA_027924585.1. NCBI lineage: Eukaryota > Viridiplantae > Streptophyta > Pinopsida > Pinales > Pinaceae > Larix > Larix kaempferi. Next base: position 387,730 of record BSBM01001603.1, on the reverse strand, counting down.
CTTGTATGGTTGGAACCAAGCTCCAAGGCAATGGTATTTGAAATTTGACAGGTTTATGATAGAACAAGGTTATAGTAGATGTCATTCTGACCACTTTGTTTATTTCAAGAGGATAGATAATCAAAGATATATTATCTTGTTATTGTATGTAGATGACATGATTGTTGCAGGGTCTAACATGAAAGATATAAATGTGCTCAAAAGGAAGTTAGCTAATTCATTTACGATGAAGGATTTGGGTGTTGCAAAGAAAATCCTTGGTATGAGAATTACAAGAGACATGAAAAATCGCAAATTGACATTGTCTCAAGGTGAGTACACACAAAATGTGTCAGAGAGTTTCAGAATGTAGAATGCAAAACCAGTTAGTACACCTTTGGCCATCCATTTGTTTCTTGTCCAACTCTTGGCCTATAAAAGGAAGCCATGAGATTGCATCTTAGAAGATAAACCAAAATCAAGTTTATGTTGTAGAAATTGTATTGGAGCTTCCTCGTATCCCATATCTTTCATAGTTTAGCATTCTCCTAACTCCTTTGCCTTCTTACTATTGATGTATATGTAACTTCGGAATGTATTTCATCTATGTATTTTATTGTACTCCTATAGAGATGTATTATTCCTCTATATGGAAGTGTCGTCATTTGTATTAACAAGTGTCGCAAGTGTCGTAACTTGTCGATGGGTTATTAGACCACCATGTGTGGGGTCGGACCTGATTAAGTTAACCTGGGGTTATTAGGCTGATTTAGACAAGTCAGCCCCATAGGTTTATTAGGCTGCTCAGAACAAGTATAAATAGAGAGCGCGATCTCTCTATTTGATCACTTGATTACTCACTTATCCATCACTCGGAAAGTGGCGCACATGTGAGGAGGAGGATCAACTGCTAGGAGGAGTATATCTCTGTGTACTTGGGTTTTACTTTGGTTGTACTATTTCTCTATCTATCTCTGAGGAAGTTGTGGGGTTTTTCGCCTTAGGGTTTTCCCCACAGAAACTCTGTGTTTCTATATTCTCTTATGTTTGCATCTTGTGATGATTGATATGCTTGCTATGATTGATATGCATTGATATACTGTACATGTTATTCTCTCAGTAAAGATCCTAGAGTATATTGAATTAATGCTCGAAAATTAACATGGTATCAGAGCTAACCTGAGAAGAAGACACTATGCAGTTGCAGAAACTAGGGCTTCTTGTTTTTGGGTTTCTCTCCATAGATTTTGGAAAAGTAATATGATAGATTGATTCTCCTCAACAAGGAATTTATGAAATCTAAAGACATAGCTGGAAGCTCCTTGGAAAAATCGAATTTTAGAGCTTTGGATCAAGATTTTTGGCTGGGTAAATCTCCAGGAAACTCAAACCCTAATTCAGGGTCCTCCTTAGTGAACCCGTGAAGCCTAAAAGGCATTTCTGAAGGGTGAAGCTTTGCAGATATCAAATTCTGAATACACCAGGCTGATCAGCTCGTCAAGGTGCATATTTCTATCCTTTCAGAAAGTTGAAATTCACATTTTGAATTTTTAGGGTTTCTCTGACAAACCCTAATCCGGAACCAGATCCAGTTTTAGCAAATCAAGTGGTAAGACCTAAATATTTTCTATTTCCATTTGAAGTACTCTTTAATATGTCTCACCACACTAAGCTTGAGGATAAGCTTGAAGGGGATAATAACTTCCGAGCATGGAAGTATAGGATTGGGTTAATCTTGGAAGAAAATGAATTGGATACTTACATAAGGGAAGAGGTCCCTATCCCAGAGAAAGAAGAGGCTAAAGCCCTCCACAAGAAGAACTTGGTCAAGGCAAAGAGAATCTTTGTTGATTATATCAAGTACCATCTCATCCCCCATGTGTCATCTCTGAAGACACCCAAAGAGATGTTTGATTCCCTATCCAAGCTATTTGAAGGGAAGAACATAAATCAGAAGATGACTCTGCAGAATCAATTGAAAGGGGTAAAGCTTTAGAATGGAGAATCCATTCAATCTTATTTTTCTAGGGTCTCCTAAATCAAAGAACAACTCGAAGCTGTGGATGAAATTGTGGACAATGGGGAAGTTGTCATGACCACACTAAATGGCCTACCTAAGTCATGGGATTCCTTTATCCAAGGAATCTGTGCAAGAAAGAAGTTGGTATCCTTTAACAAACTGCAGGAAGAATGCTCACAAGAAGAAGAAAGGCTTGTGGCACAAGAAGAAAAGATGGGGAATGAAGATCAAGCTCTCACAGCTCACACCAAGGGAAGCAAGTTTAAGAGGGAGAAATCTCATAACAAGAAACATTCTCACCCTCATCACAAGAAGAAAGATCTATCTCATGTTCGATGTTATGAATGTAATGAAATGGGACACTTTGCTTCAAATTGTCCCAAGAAGAATAAAGACAACAACTTCAACAAGAAGAAGAAGAATAACAAAAGAAGATATCATGCTCATGTTGTTGAGGATGATAAACCTCGTAGGAAGAAAGCTAGAGTAGAAAGTGATGACTCATCTAGTGAAGATGAATATGTTCTAATCTCAGCCCTCACAGGTACTATTTCTCATGGTTGTAATGATTGGCTAATTGACAGTGGGGCTTCTAAACACATGACTGGGTTTAAAGAATCTTTTGTAAATCTGTCTGAACATGAATCACCCCATAAAGTGAAACTTGGGGATGATTATCAATACCCTATCAAAGGAAGTGGGGAAGCCTCATACAACCTAGAATCTGGAAAGTACTTGAAGATGAAAGATGTGTTATTTGTACTTGGGCTCAAGAAGAACCTACTCTCCATCTCTGCATTGGATGCAAAAGGCATGAGGGTTGCATTTGTAGATGGCCAAGTCCTAATGTGGCCAAAGGTTAAAACTATTGATGATGCAGTGGTGATTGGAGAGCAAGAGGGAGGATTGTACAAATTGAAGGGACAACTTGAACATGCCATGGTACATGAATCCATGGAGCCAAATAAAATTTGGCATCGAAGGCTTGCACATGTGCACTACAGAGAACTACCAATTGCAAGCAAAGCTATAGAAGGTCTTCCTGAAATCAAGACCAAGCATGAAGGTGTTTGCAAAGGCTGTGCAAAAGGAAAGAACATAAAAAATTCATTTCCAAGTAGTGAAAGCAAATCAAAAGGAATCTTGGAAATTATCCACTCCGATGTATGCAGTCTGATGTCATCCAGTTATCTGAGTGGGTATGTTTACTATGTCTCTTTCATTGATGACTTCTCCGGGAAGACTTGGGTTTATTTCTTGAAGAACAAAGATGAAGTGTTTGACAAGTTCAAGGAATTCAAAGCCTTGATGGAAAATGAAACTGATAAGAAAATAAAGACAGTCAGATCAGACAATGGCGGAGAATTCACTTCAAGTGACTTCAAGAAGCTATGTAGTGATTCAGGGATTAAGAGGGAGTTGACTTCTCCCTACAATCCACAACAGAATGGAGTTGCAGAAAGGAAGAATAGAACAATCATGGAAGTAGCACGGGAAATGCTGCATGATCAGGATCTTCCTATGCATCTATGGACAGAAGCAGCTATGACAGCTGTATATGTGCATAATAGAACACCTCACAAGATATTGGACAACAAGACACCAAAAGAGGTCTTCTCTGGTAAGAAGCTTGAAGTCAGCCATCTCAGAATATTTGGTTGTCCAGTATATACACATGTTCCAAAGGAAAAGAGGACAAAGCTAGATCCTTCAGGAAAGAAGGGTATCTTTTTGGGGTACAATGAAAGCTCGAAGGCTTACAGAATATATTTTCTAGGGTTCAAGAAGATTGATGTCAGCAGGGATGTGACATTTGATGAAAACTTAGCTTTCATCAAGTCAAGAAAGGCACCTATTGAAGATCATGAAGAACCAAAGGAAACCAGATTTCAAGATACCACCATGACTGAAGCAATTCCAGAAATAGATCGAGAAATTGAAGATCCACAAGAACCTGTAGATCCACCCCGTGAGAAGGTTTCTCACAAGAGGAAAACTGCATGGGCTAGAGAGCTCATTCAAGATGCAGAAAGGTATGGCATTCCAGAAGAAGAACACAGAGCAAGGAAGAGAACTAGATCTCACACCAGTTATGTTGCCTTACTCTGTGACATTATGAACAAAGAACCTTCCAGTTATGAAGAAGCAGCGGAAAAGAAAGAATGGAAGGATGCCATGATCGAGGAGTATTAGTCGATCATGAAGAATGATGTTTGGAATGTAGTCCCAAGACTTGAAGGGAAGTCAATTGTGACTTCCAAGTGGATCTACAAGATCAAGCATGATGCAGATGGTAGCATAGAGAAATACAAGGCGAGATTTGTAGCTCGTGGCTTCTCCCAGAAAGAGGGAATAGAATATGAAGAGACTTTTTCTCCTGTAGCCAGGTACACTTCCATCAGATCAGTACTTTCCCTGGCTGTAGTGATGAAATGGAAGATACACCAGATGGATGTCAAGACAGCTTTCTTGAATGGTGTAGTTGAGGAGGAAGTGTATGTGGAGTAGCCACTTGGTTTTGAGACACATGATAGGAATTCATATGTGTGCATACTGAAGAAATCCTTGTATGGCTTGAAGCAAGCTCCTAGGACTTGGTATGGTAGGATGGACAGTTTCCTATCCAGTTTGGGCTTTACCAAGAGTAAAGCAGATTCCAACCTTTACTACAAGGTTGAGGAAGGCAATCCTATGATACTACTATTGTATGTGGATGACTTGTCTGTAACAGGTGAGGTTAGTTTGATTGTTGATACCGAGAGGAAGCTTGCTTCCAATTTCGAGATGAAGGACTTGGGGATGATGCACTATTTTCTAGGCATGGAGGTGTGGCAAAGTGCATATGGGATATTCCTTGGACAAGGGAAGTATGCAGTAGAGATCCTGAAGAGGTTCGGGATGATGGACTGCAAGGCCATGGCCACACTTATGGCATGGAACCTTAAGCTTATGTGTGATGCTTCATCTGATCCGGTTGATGTCATGATGTATCGTCAGATGATTGGGTCCTTGATGTACCTGACGAACACGAGACCAGATATTGTCTTTGCGATGAACACATTGAGCCAGTTCCTGATAGATCCAAGAGGTGTTCACCTGGTTGCTGTAAAGCATATTCTAAGGTACCTGAAGGGTACAGTTGACTATGGGCTCAAGTATGATGTGAATCAAAAGTTTAACCTGCAGGGATATGTTGATTCAGATTGGGAAAGCAGTGCTGCAGATGGGAAGAGAACTTCTGGTTGCTGCTTCAGTATGGGATCAAGTGTGATCTCTTGGTTTAGCAAGAACTAATCCTACCTAGCACTGAGTACAGCCGAGGCAGAGTATGTTGCAGCATATTCGGCTAGTTGTGAGGCGGTATGAATCCGGAAGCTACTGTCTAAGTTATTTGATCTCCTGCTGGAGGCTATTGGTATCTTTTGTGACAACCAGAGTTGTGTGAAGCTGTCTGAGAACCCGGTGTTCCACGACATGTTGAAGCACATCAAGATCAAATATCACTATATCAGGGATATGGTTCAAAGAGGAGCAGTGAAGCTCCTGTATGTTGCGATGGATGTGCAGGTTGCAGATGTGCTGAAGAAACCACTAGCCAAAGTGAAGTTCAAGTACTTTAGAGAGAGGCTTGGTGTTCTTCAGATCGAGGACACTTCGAGGAAGAAGTGATGGACACATCTGCTGGAGCCATTCCAAGCATGGTGAGAGGAGGATCCTTCCCATGGCTGTGTATGTAAGCACTGGATGATGAGCATCAGGGCGATGCTCCAGTTACTGCTTTGTATATGAATCATGTTGGATCCTTGTTATGATCAGTTTGATCATGTATATGTATATGCATCATGTTGGATGCTTGTTATGATCAGTTGGATCATGTATATGTACATGCATCATGTTGGATGCGGGATATGATCAGTTGGATCATGTATTTGTATATGTATATGTATCAGGAGGATACTTGTATGATCAGCTAGATCATGTATTTTTATATGTATCAGGTGGATACTTGTATGATCAGGTAGATCATGTATTTGTATATGTATCAGGTGGATACTTGTATGATCAGCTAGATCATGTATTTGGATATGTATCAGGTGGATACTTGTATGATCATGTAGATCATGTATTTGTATATGTATTAGGTGTATACTTGTATGATCAGGTTGATCATGTATGATGATATGTATCAGGTAGATACTTTGTATGCATCAGATGGATGCATTGTATGATCAGGATGATCACAGATGGTAAGCTTTAGGATGTTGCTCCAGATGATACACATCAGGTTGATGCTATGATGATGATCAGGTTGATCATGTGATGATGCACCTCAGGATGATGTATGGTGAGTATCAGTTTGATACTCTGTGGCCATGGACAGGTTGTGCAGGTAGCATAGAAAAGGTCCTTTAAAATCTAGACAGGTAGAGCGGTACTGTGCTCCTAACATCCTGGGATGCTCTATCGAGATCCAGAAAGGTAGAGCGGTGTGCTCGTAACATCCTGGGATGCTCTGAGTAGGTTTTGCTACAGTTTCGCATAGAAAAGATCCTTTAAAATTCGGACAGGTAGAACGGTGTGCTAGTAACATCCTGGGATGCTCTATCGAGATCCAGACAGGTAGAGCGGTTTGCTCGTAACATCCTGGGATGCTCTGAGTAGGTTTTGCTATAGTTTCGCATAGAAAAGATCCTTTAAAATCCGGACAGGTAGAGAGGTGTGCTCGTAACATCCTAGGATGCTGTATCGAGATCCAGGCAGGTAGAGCGGTTTGCTCGTAACATCCTGGGATGCTCTGAGTAGGTTTTGTGAAGGTCAACATGTAAAAGATCCTGGGAGATCCGATAGGTTGAGCAGTGTGCTCGTAATCAGTCCTGGGATGCTCTTTCGAGGTTTTGTTGAGGCACATAATCAGTCCTGAGTATTCCACAGTATGGCTAGTGATGATGAAGACCTACAGGTGGTGGGCCTACATCCAGTATGAAAAAGGACTGGCTCTGTAGAACTTCCTATGACGAGTAGATCAAAGATTGATTGAAATAGCAACAGTAATGATGATGACGATGATTCAAGGATGATGATTTGCTAATGATGATCTAGAGAAGAAGACTTGTGTTAGCAGATCTGTGTCGAGAAATACCTTCCTAGTTAAGAGGGAGTGTTGATGTATATGTAACTTCGGAATGTATTTCATCTATGTGTTTTATTGTAGTCCTATAGAGATGTATTATTCCTCTATACGAAAGTGTCGTCATTTGTATTGACAAGTATCGTAACTTGCCAATGGGTTATTAGACCACCATGTGTGGGGTCGGATCTGATTAAGTTAACCTGGGGTTATTAGGCTGAGTTAGACAAGTCGGCCCCATAGGTTTATTAGGCTGCTTAGAACAAGTATAAATAGAGAGCGGGATCTCTCTATTTGATCACTTCATTACTCACTTATCCATCACTCGGAAAGTGGCGCACATTTGAGGAGGAGGATCAACTACTAGGAGGAGTCTATCTCTGTGTACTTGGGTTGTACTTTGGTTGTACTATTGCTCTATCTATCTCTGAGGAAGTTGTGGGGTTTTTCACCTTAGGGTTTTCCCCACGGAAACTCTGTGTGTCTTTTGTCTCTTATGTTTGCATCTTGTGATGATTGATATGCATTGATATACTGTACATGTTATTCTATGAGAGTATATTGAATTAATGCTCGAAAATTAACACTTACTTCAAGGGGCAAGTGATTCTCTCCATTGGTTCTTTTAGCTATCTAACATCTAGTGTGAAAAAAATAGGCCTCCCTAAGGGAGATTGTTGGCTTCCCTTTGAATCCTCAACCTCCTAGGTGACACTATATGTATTTTCTTGACCATTGGGTGATCTAAAGTGGTTCATGCATTGGTTCTTTTTTGTGTTTTGCACCTCCTTGTTCTCATTTTCCATTTCAAGTTAATTTTGCTTATTTTTAAAAATTTTTTTACTCTACTCCACTAATAACACCTTGCAGGATCTACTTTGGTTTATCACATTTGATTTCTATTTCTAAATATTGGGCCTAGTCAACAACCTCAAAGGCTTTCACCCAAAGTGGAAAAATTTCCCACAATAGTAATTATGGTGACTCCACTTCATTTTTGTTCATTTTATCTTAACTAGGTTGTTACTTGTTAGGTAGCTAATTTTTGGTATATTTTCCTTTGGAGGTGAAGATACCCATACCCTTCATTCTATACATTCGGCCTCCTCTTGGTTGTGATTGTTATTTAAACATTCACATGCATCCCAACGTCCCGGCTTCCTAGTTTGCATGTATAATCCCTCAATAGTCACACAACCAACACAGATTAACAAAAATTTTCCTGCGCAATTTCATTTCTCATTGGTCATGCAACCCTTTCACTTTGTAACTGTGTTGCTGCACTTCGATGAGTGTTTTCTCCATGCTACTCTGCACCTTCCTTTTCTTTTTCCATGAAATCGATCATTTTGTTTTATTTTTATCAGTTTTTCACAATCTTGCATCCCCAATGGCTGCTCACTAATGAACTAGAACTAATTAACTTGCAATAGTTACATGTGTCTATATTAATTAGCTTGCTTAGACTAAGATTAGGTAGTACAGAGTCAATGTCTTTTGAAATATAGTTAGGTAACCAACCTTGGGTCTTTCAACGGGCCTCATTGTTGTCACTAGTATTCAAGACACCTTATGTTCTTTGTTTACTTGGCATGTTTTTAGGATAAAGTAGTGTATAATCCACTTTTTGCACACACACAAGGATCTAAAGACTCTTATCTCCCCAATTATGCTCTTCACCTCGCACTTCTTTTGAGCTTGGTGAATTAGAAAGGGGTGAGAAGTGTGAAATGCCTCCATTGCACACTTTTACTTCCTTAGCACTTTGCTTTTGCAAAGCACCATTAGCATCTTTTAGTGTTCAAAGTTAAATCTCCATTTTCATTTACTTTACACTCTTTTAGTTAATTTGCAACAATCAATTTTCTTACCTCACATGTTTTTACATCACTAGCACACACTAAGGGACCTAAAATCTCATCCATTCCAGGTATGCTCTTCACCCCACACTTCTTGTGATCTTGGTGAATCAGAAAGGAGGGGAAGTGTGAAATACCTCCCTTACACTCATTAAGTGAATCAAGACCCTTAAAATCAACTTTGTAAATTTCCAACAAACTAAAATCCTCCTCAATAGGTCACAAAAAAATAGTTTAATTAGGTAGGATTGATTGGGATAGGCATCCATTAATGCCCACCAATCTAGTTTCATTAGGTGTTTGAAACATATCATTGTTTATTTATAGGTCACTATCAAAATCCTTCTATCATCAAGTGTTAAAATAAAACATGGATAATAAGTGAATCATTCCCAAGGAGGTCAAAGCTGAGGTATAGTTTCCCTGCCCTCTCCAAAGAGCCACTCATCCTTTTGTAGAGGCGACACTATACCACACAAAAATAACCACTTATTCACACTTTACACAAGGTATCTTAGTGGCCAAAACTTAGGACATTTCCAAGGAGAAATTGTGAGTGAAATTGAATCCTGAAGTCATCTATTTCCATTGGGAAGTGTTTCCAAGTCTTCTTTACTAGAGCATTGACCCCATCGCTGGTAGAATTGGCTCTTTGTTACCTTCACTAGTAAATTGGTGTGTGGATCCCATTGTCGCCATCAATTTTTCTTTTAGAAGGCCCAGTTATATTTGAGAGGAAGTTCGCTAGGTATTTTAGGGAATTTACACTTATTTTATTTTAAGTACAAGTTCATTTACTTGTAATTAAAAAGAACCTACATGTCAGGAATCTTGCACTAAACCGACTTTGCACATATCACTTACTTGTTGCACCATACTTGTATCTATTGTGGTTGGAATATTTTTGCATTTGTTCAATGGAATTTTATTCACCGTCACTCTCATTTGGCACTAAAATTTCACCACTGAGGAACAAAAAATCCCCCTAAGGAAACCCCAAATAATGCAAGGCCTATCCCCTCTCCCGAGGGGTGCTTTTCCACTTTATCCCCGTGGTTCACGTGGGAGATACTCTAACTAGGGATGCTCCTAGGACACATTGATAGGATCATCAGGGTGAGGCTACTCCTTACTTGAATCCTTTTATCCTCTTGGAGAAGGTGTGGATCCTTTTACCTCATCCACCACTATAAGAGGTTCCCCTTCATTTTCTCACCTCGGTGAGAATCTAGATCCCTTTTTCTCTTAAGCGAATATTTATTCGTTCACACAATAAATATTACCAGAACACCTGGAATATTAGATAAGCCATTAATAGGTAAATATATATTGATATTTGAATAGATAAGAAGATGATTTAATATTACAGCATAGCTCGCCTTATATATGGATTGAGCACTCGTAGTGAAGGGTTACATCCCTTCACATTAATAATGAACTACTTAATGATTAACAATTATTATTTATTTAATATTCCATTTATATTCGTAGCATTGCCACTCTCTTAAGTACAATTAATTATGTTTATTATTCATCTACTATTATGTTCGTAGCATTGCCACTCTCTTAGAAAGGCTTTGTCCTCAAAGCCTCATAATTTTGCTTCATTGTTCTTTGCGGATGTCACTGCTAACGAAACATGTCGATACGAACTGCTAAGTGTAGAGCATAACTTCCAATATGTGGATGGGTCAATCCATCCCAAATTGATTTGTTGTTAATTGCTGAGATTCCCTATTGATCTGTCGTTAGGAGCTTTGATCACATTAGTACCATTATATTTCGACATTTCCCACTTTTCAAAATATCGGTTTTTATGGTTGGGGTGTCGATAGGGAATTTTCACAATGTCATTTTCTTTTACGAGTGACATATTTTGAGTATTGATTTGAATTGGAAGTTGTATTTTCGGCCCTTGAGGTTTTAAGGTTTCGTTCTGTATCTTTTCCAACTTATTTTCTAACTGCATGTTATCATTTTGAAACTTCTTAATCACTTCTACTTGAGATTTTTTGTCATTTTCAGACTTCTTAAGTTGTTCCTTAATATCTTCATTATGACTTCTGATGGATCTATTTTCTTTCTGCTTGTCTAGAAGTTTTCCTTCAATGTCTTTTGTAGATTGTTCTATCTTCCAACTATTTTTCAACTTCTTAATTTTTGTGACTAGTGTCTGGTTATGATTTCTTAATCTGAAAATTTCTTCGGAATTGTTGGATAGTACTTTATTACTCTTTGTGATCTCTAACTTATGTGTCTTTTTAGAGTTTCCATTTCGTTGTTGAAGAACTTTTATCAGTTGTCAACATTGGCTGACATCTGATTCTTGACTTTCTAATTTATGTCGTATCTGCGTTAGTTCTTCATATTTGTCACTAACGATTTTGTTCAAGCGTATTATTTTTGCTTCATAATCGTTTATTTCTTTCTTCATATCTTGATTTTTCAACCTCTGATTGAAATTGTTTTCGTCTTTTAACTCCTCAATTTGTGCACATAATAATTTTTCTATACGATTTTTCTGGTCGGAAATTTTTTGTTCCTTGTACTTTTCTTCCACCTTATGTATTTCAATTATTGCTTCTAATTTTGAATTCATGTAGCATAAATCTTCATTGTCTCTTCGATAACACTTTAACTTGGCTTCTAATTTCTCTATTTGTAATCGCAAACCAGATTCCATGATCCCGACTTTGACAATAATTAGTCTTCGTTGACTTGACTTCTTGATAAGGGAGTCTTCCTTGATTTTGTCTTCTTCTCTTTCGAATTTTGGAAAGAATCCTCCTTGAATTTGTTTTTAATTTTTTTTTTTAATAAAAATGTTCAATATTATTCTTCTTGTAAAAATTATTTGTGTTGGTGCTCTTCTAATTTAATTTCCGTTTTAAAATGGTGTAGAATGGGTGGTTGGGAGGAATGATTGTTACCTTCCCCACCCAAGTTCGAATCTCATTTTTGGTTTGTTGTTAGGGAATAAAACCAAACCCACTTCTCACAAAACCACATGTACTTTCATAAAACCATGTGCGGTTTTACTTCTTCTTTCTTTTTCTTTTTACTTTTTTTTATTCTTGTTTTTTTCTTTTACTTTTACCTTTTATTTTATTTTATTTTATTTTTATTTTTACTTTTTTCTCTTTATTTTTTTGGAAAAGATCCTATTTTTAGGGAACCCCTAATCTTATGGTTAAAAACCAAAGGAAAGCCAAAGGCTGGAAACAAGCACGAGGCTCTGATACCAAATGAAGCGAATATTTATTCGTTCACACAATAAATATTACCAGAACACCTGGAATATTAGATAAGCCATTAATAGGTAAATATATATTGATATTTGAATAGATAAGAAGATGATTTAATATTACAACATAGCTCTCCTTATATATGGCTTGAGCACTCGTAGTGAAGGGTTACGTCCCTTCACACTGATAATGAACTACTTAATGATTAACAATTATTATTTATTTAATATTCCATTTATATTCGTAGCATTGCCACTCTCTTAAGTACAATTAATTATGTTTATTATTAATCTACTATTATGTTCGTAGCATCCTCCCCTCCTCTTGGAAGAGGCCCTCCTTTGGATTCTATCCTCAAAGATCCCTTGGACCATTTTGAACCCTCATATCTCGTATTTCAACACCACCTCTGTCTCCCCCTCATGGAAAGCATACACAACATACAATGCGAGGACCAAATCCCAAATTACCTTTCATGGCTACCTTAATCTCCCAGATTTGGCCAAATTGATCAATGACCCTATCACACATTATCAAACATGGTCAGCTATGCTAGATAGACTCCCCTTGGATATTCCTAAATTCCAAGGGAAATAAGGAGACGACCCCTCCAACCATGTCATGTCCTTTCACTTATGGTGTTCCCCCAACATGATAGTGGAAGAATTAGTGAGGCTTCATTTCTTTCAGTGCACCCTCATAGGGACAATAACTAAATGGTATGAGAATTTACCAGGATTGACCCATGGCAATGTTGCGACATTGGCCAATGCCTTTATCACATACTTCCATCTTCTAATTCACCATGACCTAGGCCTCAAAATTATCACAAAATTTCAACAAAATACATCTACACACACCACGAACCATATTCATGAGTGTCGTAAACACTGAATGTTGTGTAAGATCGCAAAACAACCTCCATTCTTTTTGGATTGGTTCATTAAATCACTCCACCTAGCCATTGCGAAAGATGTCGCCTCATCCATTCCACAAAATGAGGAAGAGGCCGTCCTCATTGCCTAACATTTTGATCTTATCTATACCTAATCTGGGTATTTATACACTATCCTTCTTGATTCCCCTCAGCATTAGTCGTTGGATCCTACACCTACAGGTTCGTCATACTCGGTAGATGGGATTATTGGGTCCATGTCCTACCAAGGAGAGGTTCCATCGCATAATCCAGTGCTATTCAATTTGTCCCCATAGTACACACATATACCTCCTGTGTCAACAACCCATACTCCTATACCAACCCCCTCACTTGATCAACTACAGTATGGACCCTATAGTCCTACTTATCCTAATGTTATCCAAGGTGCAATTCTACCTCCCCTACAAATAGCACAAGCTACTCCTACATCCACATCGTATGGAACTCAACCCTCCTTTATACCACCACTACTTTATAACCCATACTACCTATTTCCATGTCCTATTGGTTCATCCCCCACACCTCATATGGGGGTAAATATAGTTTAATCGTCTTTCGCACAAAATTCCCAACAATTTGAGTAGTTGAACACAACAAATACCCATAACACTCAAAATTAGGGGAAAAAGAAGGTAAAGAACAAAAATAACTAGTATAAGGGGCAAGGGGGAAACCCCCTCCCTAGCAGAACTGGAACTAGGGAAACCCAAATGCAAGGGAAAATAACCTCCCCAAGCAAGGAAAGAACACAAACCTGAGAACCATTACTCTTGATCCATTTGCATATAATATGGCCATTACACTCACCATTTCCCTCATATACATGATTTCCAACAGTTGGCGGAGGCCAAGAAGAAGACAATGCTAAATCCCCCTCATGACTCTAACCCTACATAACCCCAAACCGTTGTATTACAACAAACCTTTTCCAATCAATGGGTCCTTACAAAACAATAGGAACCCCGCCCCCATTGGAGGTATTAGTGACGATCGACTTTGGTTTAGCTCCAGATGTCATATGTTTGATTAAAGGGACATAAGGTGTCACCGACCTAACAGGCATAGTAGCCGAAAGAGGGACAAAATCATAATGAATAACTGGTTTGGAAGCAATTTCTGGGTAGGGAAATGTAAGGTACCATACCAGAATACCCAAAGTGAGCCTAGGTAGAGTTAACTGAGCCATAACTGACGTCCCTTGTACACCTATGGGGGAGTACAAGAATGGGATCTGGAATATTGGAAGCACCGATTGTTATAGCATCTTCTATAATGGTTTAGCCCTAGATGCTACCATGGATGATCTTACCCTTATTCCTAACTCCAGACTTTTGTTTCCCTCTACATTTCTGGACATTTTTCTGTTTATGAGAAATCCCTTCAAAAAAAATTATTTCTCAATAGATATGTGGGTGACCTATGTCTCACCTGCATATACGTGTGTGACATGTGTCTCACTCACATATTTGTCCGTAAGAGGGTAAATTAAAAAAAAAAAGATATTTTCACGAGTTATTTTTCGGTCTCAAACCATCCCCTGAATCCCAAATCTAGTGAATAAATTCCAATAACTCCCTAGTTTCTCTCTTCAAAGGTATAAAAGAGCATAGATGAATTTTTTTTGAAGTTTACACTAAGACATACATAGAGAGAATTATACATCCACCTTTCCCAAGTTCTTGGTGAGTTTGTTCATGAGAAGAAAGCCTTACTCATATGTGCAAAACCCTTTTCCTCAAGTTTTCGACTCCCTTGTCCATTTATATGGAATCCTAATTTCCATTCTTTCCACCACAAACCCTATTATGCTAGAATTTTGCCTTCAAAATATCTTGAGCATATTGTGTGAGAAAAACCTTGAGGTAAGTTTAGAGTGCTTGAATAGCTTGGGAGGATGAACCCGGGACTCGGTTTCATAATGGAAACCACATTATCAGGTTTATCTATTTCATATACTTATTGTCATTTTTATATATATGAATGAACTCTTTCATGTCCAATTAATAATGTTATTTTCATATTAATGGTTGTAAATGATTATTTATATTGATTCAAGAATGTATAATTTTCCAATTGTTCTTGTATGATTTACTGGTTATTATTATTTCTTTCACTCCTTGTTGTTTACATTTTATAATTTGCAGCAAAGAGACCAACATAAGGAGCAAAGCTCAAGACTAGAAGAATCATCTTCAAATGTTGGAAAATGAGTATTTATCTTTAACTTTGTGTATGCCAATTTTTTGTTTAAAGAAACTTCTTGATTGTTTAAAGAATTCAATTCATTTATATCCTTGCTCTTCAATAGTTGAACAAAAAAAATTATTGGGGATTTTTTCCCATTACATTGATGGAATCAACGTTTTTGCAATGCCATGACTCAGCGATAGTGATGATGATGGTGTTGAGGTGGAGGCAGGCCCATTTTTTACGGTGAAAATTGTGCACATTAGGCCATTGGTGGATGTGGGGATCTCAGGTGGTGTTCCCGAGTACACTCATAACAAATTGGAGTCCCTATACATGACGGGGACAAGGTCAACATAGGGTTTATCTTTTCCGGTGAAAATGGGTAGGATAATGTCAGGGTTACTAGTGGCAATGGGATCATAGTAGTTAAGTTTCAAGAGTGAAAATATTCCCATTTAAGTTAAACACCATGATACAGAATACCGATGAGGCTATCGCCTTCATGGGATACATATAAATACTCCCCAAGAGGATGTTGTATGTAAGTTGAGCATCGAATAACTCAATATTGATCATGACCATCTTTCCCCCCAACTCTATGAGGACATTTTTGTATAATCCTCTCAGCTGGGATGGTCTCCCATCATATGCGTGAAGGGTGATAGATGAGGGGACTAGCTCTGGTTACCCTAATCATTTACAAACATTAGTGGACATGATGAAACTGGATGCACCTTCATCAATGAATCATAATTTTTTTTACTATGACAAGGACATTAAATGCAACTAATGAGGGTATTCATGGTTCACTTTTTTCAATATCAAAGTTCATGAGGCACGAGTCGAAGGGGTCAATAACGCCGAGTGCATTGAGTAATTCCTTTCACTGTGTTGGGCATGATTGTAGTACCTCTAACATGGAAATGGCTGCAGGGGACTGAGCAAAGTCATCCACAATATTCTAATTGTGGGATGATTTCATATGGGGGTTATTAGGGGTATGCCGAAGTGAAACTTTGGGAATCCTGGGGATTTTTTTGGCACTTAGGTGTGGTATTTGGAGAGGCTGCCCCGAACGGATAGGGATGTCTTCCACTTGGGGATCTTCAGGCCTATCATAACCTAGCTCGGGTTTGAATATTAACATCTTTTTGGTAGCATCTTTTGATATCACCATCTTTGTATTCTTTTGATATGTTCTGATCTGACCTTCAGTGTCTTTTGCCTTTTTCTTGATGTTGATCTGCGGATCTGATTTTGTATTGGTTCAGCGGATGTATATCCCTGATGCTATGATGTAAGACAGACTGATGAGTAATGAGAAGGAATGTTTTTTCTATGTCTGTGTCTCTTTTACCTGTCGCAGTGTGATTGATTATGTGTTACCGCAGTATAATTGGATGTATGTCGCAGCATGGTTAAATATGGTGTATGAATTAATTTTTTATGTCGGAATTGTGATATGTATCTCAGATCAGTTAGACGTGTATCGATAATCTTTTATTGCATAGATATGACTAACATGGTCTAATGCGAATGATGTTTATGTCGATCTCCGGATTACATTGCGATTAAGTGTGAATGATGCATGTTCTCTCATATCTGCGGAAACGTGGTTCCTGCAGCCCCCCTTAGATATCTCGGGTGAGACTTGCCTTGCTCTACGAGTGTTGCTGGAAAGGCTAAATCCTTCCCAGGCCGATGTATATGGGAGATTGCATTGATTTTTGTTGACAATTGTGTGAAGTAAACCCCTATCGATAGATCTGTGTCAACACTACTAATTGTTGGCAGTCGGGGATAAGAGGGAGGTGATGGGTGTAATGACTATATTCACCGCAAATTGAGAAATATTAATTGGTCCTCAAGTTGGGGTTTTTCCCTTGCTTTGGGGGGTTATTAGTCCCCGTGTTTTGATTACCCAGGTTCTGGTTTTTTCGGGGAGGGAGGTTTTCCCCTTGCCCCTATTGTTGGTTCTTCTTGTTCTTCCCTTTCTTCTTCCCTTGAGTTTGAGTATTCTGGGGATTTGCAGTGTTCAACTACTCGAACTATTGAGCTTGTTGTGCAAAGGAAGGTTGAACCGGGTTGACCCCCATATGCGGTGTGAGTTGTTGACCATTTGGGAATGAAAATGGATAATAAGGGTTATATCTCAGGGGTGGGGTAAATTCATTTTGCACTACATAAGATGTGGATGTATAAATGAATTGTGCCATTTGTGGTGTAGGAACCATTGTCATCTGGCTAACGTCTGAATAAGTAGGACTATAAGGTCCATAATGTAACTAACCAACTAGTGGAGTTTGTACTGGAGGAGAGGGTACCAATGTAGGTGACATAGATGGGTAATGTAGAGCCATATTAAATGGCACCGAAGTGGTAGAAGGAACCTTTCCTAATGGGGAAACGGACCCAATAATACCATCCGCTTAATGTGACGAGCCCGCAGGTGTAGGATCCAATGACCGATGTCGAGGAGCATTAGGGAGGATAGTATAAAGGGAGCCGAATTGTGCATATATGAGATCGAAATGATGGAATTTTATAATAGACTCTTCCTCAGCCTGTGGCATGGAGGTGGAAACATCTTTAGCTATGGCTAGTTGAAGCGCTTTGATGAACCAATCCAAGAAGAGGGGTGGTTGTATTTCGATTTTACATAACGTTTCTATGGAATGGAGGTGGTGACATCTTTAGACATGGATGGCTGAAGTGATTTCATGAACCAATCCAAAAACAAGGGTGGTTGTATTTGGATTTTACACAATGTTTGGCATCTATGCCAATCATGGATGTGTTCCTTGATTTGGGTGGATGTATTTTGTCGAAACACCATGAGAATTTTAAGGCCAAGGTCATGGTGAATTGAGAGCTAGAAGTAAGTGATGAATGCAGTGGAAAATATCTCAAAGGTGGCATGGGTCAATCTTAGTAAATTTACATACGATTTGGCTGTCGTTTAGGTGAGGGTATGCTGAAAAAGTCGAACCCTCACAGAATATTCCACTAAGCTGTTAGAAGAACACCACATATGGAAGGACATGACATTATTGGTGGGATCATCTCCTTGCTTCCCTTCAAATTTAGGAATATTAGAGGGAATTTTATCTACCATAGCTGGCCATGTTGGAACATGTGCAATGGGGACATTGATCAATTTGGGCAAATCAGGGAGATTTAGACTAGCCATAAAAGGTAGGGTTGGAGGATTTGGTCCTACCATAGTATGTTGTGTGCCGTTTCCTTGAGGGGGAGACTGGGGGGTGTTGAAAACAATGAGTTGAATCCTACAAGAGAGGAGGTATCAAAATGATCCAAAGGATCTCCAAGAGGAGAAGCCAAAGGGGGACCTCTTTTGGCAGTGGAGGAAGTGAAAGGATTATCACTTTCTCGAAGTGGAGAATATGAACCGAACAAGGTGTGTCCTTGTCTCGATGATCCGATCAATGTGTCCTAGGAGCATCCCTAGATAGAGTATATTTTGCATGAACCATGGGGAGATGGTGTAAAAGCACCCCTTAAGAGAGGGGAGAGGCCTTACAGTGTTCGGTACTGCCTCAGGGGTTTGTTTTGTTCCTTAATGATGAAGGATTTGTGTCAAGTGAGACTGATGGTGGAATTTAAGCATAATTGAACAAATGCAAAAATAGGCCAACCACAATAGATGCAATATGGTGCAATGAGTGAGTGATATGTGCAAAAGTCAGTTTTAGTGCAAGAGTTCCCACATGTAGGTTATTTTTAATTACGAGTTAGTGAACTTGTATTTAAAAATAAAATAAATGTAAATTCCCTAAAAAGACCTAACATCCTTCCTCTCAAATGTAACTGGTCCTCCCAAAAGTACAATTGATGGTGATAATGGGATCCACACACTAATTAATTAGTGAAGGTAACAAAGAGAAGGTTCTACCAGCGATGGAGCCAATGTTCCAACTTGGCAACACCTCCCAATAGAAATAGTTGAATTCAGGAGTCAATTGCACCCAGAATTGCTCCTTAGAGATGTCCTAATTTTGGCCACTAAGATACCTTGCATCAAGTTGTAATACCTCCATTTTGATCCTTGGAGTGATTGGGTTAGTATGTAAAAATTATAAATATGTGATGTATGATTCCTAGCATGGAGGTCAAGGCCAAGGCACTGCTAGTGATTACTCGGCTTATAAAGGAAAGTATTTTATGTAATGTGGACATGTGCCAATCGGCCATGGAAAAATGTAATAGCATGTAAATATTTATAATACAAATAAAATGTCTAAGAGATGGCTATGGAAGCAACTAAATGAGGGGGATTTTTTATCAACTAGGGAGAAGTGAGGGGTGTGTGGGATCCAATCCTTTGTTTCGAAGTGTCATCTTGAGAACCCATTGAGCCATAAATGGCAAGAAACTACCTAAGTGGAATTCCATGCTGTTATTTATTTCTGTTGTAAGAAAATAGCTAATAATTCAACTCATGAATTTAGTGGAGCATGGGCACAACCCAGAAATTCGTATGGTTGAGTATGGGATCAGTTTTGGGTACCTATAAGTCAATTTTACTCATGGGAATTCATTTCTTTCCATTCCCATTCCATTGTTGAGCAACCAGAGATCAATTTTGAGCAAGCTACATAGTCCCAGCAAGCAAAATTGCAAAAATTGCAAATTGATAAAATGCCCTATTTTAGATTGTAAAAAATGCCTAGAAACTCATGTTAGTTGTGAAATCGAGTGGGGGATCCATAGAATCAACCCTTGGGGTGAAATTGAGAGTCCCATAAGCTTTAAAATTCGTGGGAGAACCCATATTTTGAAGCCCGAAAGTTGAATTTCGTGACTGCAAATTAGCATTGCCAAAAATCAGAAAATCCAAGAGACCATTGAAGTCTGAGAGGGATGAAAGGTTGGAATGGATTGATTAAACCAGTGTAGGAAAATACCTTTGAAGGTTTAGTAGCTTAGACCTTTCTATGGCCACCGTGAATAGAAATGGAGGGAAGGGGCACCTAAGGGACTGTGTAGGAGAGAATGGGACCTTCCTTGTGTTGGGTGTGGTAGGTAGTGTGGGTGTCAAGGTTGGATGAGACCAATTGATATTCCTATAGCTCTATGGTTTAGATCAATGGATTGTCATTCACCTCCGTCGTCTCTCTACATGCTTGATAAAACCAGCTGCGCGCTGGCTTAGCATGAGATTGTGTTCCGATGGCTATGAGTGAGCCTGTGTAGTTCCTCCTTTAGTGGATAGCATAGCCTAGCTCGGGGGTGGCCTCTCAGCAGAAAGATAAATTACTGGACATAGTTCCTATGCCTGGGTGGAACGTTGCTCTTACATAGGCAGTTGCTCGAATGACTTCATGTAAAAACATAATTGTTTATTGTTAATTATTGTTTGTACATGAATTATTATTGTTATTATGCATGTGATGAATATGATGGTATTTGCATGTTATGTATGTGAAATCAATTTATTTTCCACTCTATATTTTATCATGCATCTGCACACACATTTAAACGCCTTGGAATTTCGTAATATGGTCGTGGGGGTGAAAATTAGAATCCGCGTAATTCGCTCATGTCCCCAACTAGTCGAATCGATGGGTGGGGACGTGACACAAGTGTGGATTAGTGGTTCGACCTACAAAATATAGTATCGTCTCCCTACAACGCGTTGAGTGACTCGTAGGGGAGAGCAGGGAATCTATACCTTGTCTTTCACCTCCTTGGTCACGACGAACTTCTGATCCGAGTTTTCTTTGGACACTTGCTTATAGTAGTATTTTTTAAAAGTACCCTATAAGTCAACAATGCTATGTTTCAAAATATCACTAATAAAATTAGAATGGTGGGAATTAATAGATGCATATAAACCAATATGGTGGGCATTAAGTACCTTCTGGTGGGCATTAAGTACCTTTTGAGACTTGATACAACCAATATAAACATCTTTCCCTTGTCTATATAGAATATACTTTATGTAGTGCATCCTTCCACCATTCATTCTCACGTGTGACTAGATTCCATAATATTTTATCTCCTAAAGATAAACTCATCATTTTGGGATCCTTAATTCCCAATCTCCCATCCCTCTAGACCACTCACACTATCTCATAATTAACCAAGTGTTTTTTTTTCCAGTTGGCTTACCTCCTTCCCACAAAAATTTCATAATTCCCATTCTAAATTAATTCATAATGCTTGTTGGTGGAAACATTTATTAACCTTGAAACAAAGGAAGATTAAATCAAACTAATTTTAACAAGATCATGCATCTTACCAGGTTGATCCATTGTGACCCTCATTGATGCATATTATTCTTTATTTTTTGAACTATAGGGAGTCAATTACTATTAGAAAACCCTATAGGATTTAGCATTTTGAAATATTTGAATGATTTTCATTTATGGAAGGATGTAAAATCCAACACTCGAGTGAATGAATTCATCACAATGGATGGATTATTCCAACCAAAAATTCACTCTTCCCTTTATTCATTTTCCCTCTCGATGACTCCATAAAAATATCCAAAATATATTTACACCTGGCCCTACTATTGGAAGAATACCCCCTAACAAGTGTGTCATATAGAAAATGGGAGTGGTTAATATACTTAACCCCTTTAGCTACTCTGATTCCATCTAAATTTCCATATGACATCTCTCGCTCCATCTGTAAATATGCTAGTATGGATTCCTGGTGTGGAGCTCAAGGCCAACGCCCAACTAGTGAATGGCTAAGCATGTATGATGTATATATTTTTATTTGGACCATATGCTTGGCTTATCATGCCAATTCGAAATGTATGTAAATATTATGTTGAAAATTAATAAAATGGTCCAAGATGGATATGTAAAGAGCACTATAGGGGCTATGGTTCCACCAGAGGGGAAGAGGAAAGGGTTCCTATGGGGAAACTAAATCCTATGTTTCCAAGTGTCAACCTTAGAACTCATCCAAAATCTTCCATGTGCCCTAAATGAGCCAATTACCTTATCTTGACTATTAAACCCAATCATTGAATGCATATGTGAGGTTGGTGGGAAAAGTCACTTCATGTAGTTGTTGAAGTATGGAGGTTGTGACAGTTATGTCAGCTGTCAGCAATCCTATTTCGTCTATGGTCAAAATCTATGTTAGTTGTCTTTTCACCCTTACCTTATATCCTTGGATTCAACACTCTTTTGATCATTCTCTCATGCATGTTAATAGACACTACGTATAGTTTTCCATTGTTGTTCATGACCAATACCAAACTGTGTTTAAACCCAAAAATTTGAATTTGGAGACAGAGCTACAATTTTGGAAGGAAAAATAGATGGTTGTAGGTGAGCATGGAGTTTGAGAAATATAGGAACCCTTACCCATTGATATATTCTACTTTTGGATGCTTGAGAAGCCATGCATATAATATTGTAGGAGGTTCTCCAATAGCATACAACATGTTGGACTCTTACTGCACACACTGGTAATCATTGTAAGGGTTGGATTTCCTAAGGGAACTATAGATCAGTGAAGGGAAATGCATTCCTTTTGTTGTGTGGGGCAGTTGGAAGGAGTGCCATGGCTATGATGGCTTAGTAAGACCCCTGTAGAGATCTGTTGGATCTTTTGGCTAAGCATAGAGAGCATAGTGGTATGTGGGTTGAGAGATAGAATCTTGTAGGTGTTTCCTTTACCCTTATGGCCTCATAGACCAGCTTGGGGGTGGAATCTCAGAAGAAAGAGTATATGTTGGATAGAGTGCCTATGGTTTGGTGTAAAATCTCTCTTACACAGCCAATTGCTTGGATTTTATTTGTTTAAAGATAAGTATTTTTTTTGTATCTGATGTGCAATGCTTTACTTTATATTCCTGTGATAATTATGCTTGAATTTGCATGTTGTGTGTGTGGATTGATTTATTCCATTGTGTTTTTCATTTACATATCTGCACATGCATTCTAGATGTTATAAATTTGTAATTATGGTTATAGGGCAATATTTTGAGGCCCTGGTTTAGTTAATGTCCCCTCTTGCTGGTCGGATTGAGGTATTGGGGATGTTACACCATCCTTCTACTTAATAAATGTTCCATAAGCATAAACAACATGGCTGATAATGGATATCATTTTTGTAAACCCCTCCTTATTTGAAACAATATGATGGGTCTTCCATTTACTAAAGAGATAACTAAGGGATTCCAATAGATGATTTTATTCACCTAATAAGATTCTTTGCAAACCCAAATTTGTATAGCATTAAAACAAAAAGGAATGTTTTAATCTATAAAAACATTAGTTTAATCTAGTTTAATAATTACACCTCTTTCCCCACTTATACTACCGGAGTGAACTAAATTCCTTTACTAATAATATACTATCTATGATCTATTTCTTTCCCATGAAATTGCCCTTATTTTTGGAAACCAACTTTGTTAGAAGCTTTCTAATATTGTTTTCTTTGATTTTAGTAAGAATCTTACATGCTAACTTGCATAACGAAATTGGATTGAGTATGGAAATAAAGAGGAAATAGATTCCTTTTGTATCAAAGAGATAAAAAAAGAACTAGTTACCCCACCAACCTTTGGATTATGTCTCATACAACATAGAATTTTTGTAGGTCCCACTTGATGATAAACCTACAAGCTCTAAAGATATGAATAGAGAAACCATCAGGTCCCGGTTCTTTGTCAAGTTCGAGACTCTAGATGGCCCTCCACAATTTCTTCTTTTTAGATTTCTTGTCTAAGGTACATGTTATCATTCTCATTCACATGCCTAGGTATATTTTGAATTGTTTATTGTACTAAATTTTTCTTATCTTCTTGCTCTTCTTCATACATACCCTTGAAGTGATTATAGGATTCCATTTTTATATATTCAAATATTGACAACCACTCTCCATAATCCTTTACAATTTCATTAGCATTGTTTCCAATATAGTCTTTTTTCTTGTTTGTGCAAGAAAGAAGTATTTCGATCCCCTTCTTTCAATTAGAGACTTCTTTACTTGAGTCTCTTGTATTCTTATTCACTTCTGCAAGCATGTTGAATATTTTTTCTAAAATCCATTTCCTCCATTATAAATTTATTATTTACCTCCTTTCCTTCCATTGCAATTTGTAAACTAGTTATCTATTCTTGGAGATCCAACTTTTCCATTCTCATGGGATGATAGAGATCTTTCACCACTTCTTAAGCATTTACTTGATCGATCTCATCTTGGATTCCCACAAAAAATATAATGACCCGTTAATATTTGTTTTCCATGTATATCTTATTATTTCCTATACCTATTCCTCTTGTATCCATACTACCATAGAGGATTTAACCTAAAGCGTACGAGACCCAAATTTTCAAGAGTTTTAGAAACAAAGGATATTGTCTTATGATTTGAAATCATAGATGGGATTATTATTGTTATATGGATATTTTACAACCTTTGTCTATGGACATCGATATATGATACTCCTAGTTAGAATCAGTTGAGCACAGAGCACAATAAGATTGTATGTATTAATCTAGGTTTTGCATGTTATTTTATCACATGGTCATGTTTTTTCCTTTAGGAATAACTGACAAGACTCTCAATTGTTCTTAAGGAGAATTGTGACTAGACATAGTTTCTAAGTAGAATAAAATTAGCCACATCTCAAAGCCACATAAAATAAAATAAAGCTTAGAAATTATAAAGCCACAAGTGAATATAACACATGGAAGGAACTTGTATGACATGCCTGCACTACAAACTTCAATATTATCAAATTCCTGACCTATAAATGGAGGATCCAAGGCTAAGAGAAATGATATAGAGAAATTGTTTGAAAGCATCAAAACCCTATCCCTCGAGGTGTAGATCAACTGCTAATAGGGTGCATTGTTAAGACACTCCTAGTGATGTCATGGGTTCAAACCTCCATCGATCCCTATGTGTCGTGCATGGGGTGGGATTGTTACACCTAAGGGTATAGTGGTATCAGACTAGAATTGAACCCGTGTCACACGAGCATGAGCCCAGGCCCAACCCTAGATGTTGATTCCCCTAGTTAAAAGAAAAACATAAAACTCTATAGAAATTTAGATTGATAAGGTGAAAATATTCAAAATCTCACATTTCCATTTTCAAGGAGAACATAGTGATTCATTTCTTCTGTTGCATAGAGATATTGAGAGGAGATAAAAAAATCCACCAATTGGTTCCTCCACTGTAGTAGGATGAGACATTGCCATAAACCATCAATACATGTGGCTTAGGATATGAGAAACCATACTTAAGTGAAGGGAATATTGCATCAAGGATCAAGTATTTGAATTGTTGTAATGTTACCTTTACATATAATATAGATCAATCATCTCCCCCCCCCCCCCAAAAAAAAAAACTATTGTTGATTAGTTTATCTGAAAATTCTTTAACTTCACTTGGGATTTTGGTTATTTTACTTATATTAAGTATCTTAGTTAAATTA
Source organism: Larix kaempferi (assembly GCA_027924585.1). Classification (NCBI taxonomy): domain Eukaryota; kingdom Viridiplantae; phylum Streptophyta; class Pinopsida; order Pinales; family Pinaceae; genus Larix; species Larix kaempferi. The sequence continues at coordinate 361,940 of BSBM01001603.1, read as the reverse complement.
TTGTGTGCATTGTTGATATGATAAAAATGTGTTTGAGGAAGGTACTTTTTTTATTTGTGTGTAGGAACAAGAAATTTATCACAATAATGGTTGGATTGGATAGGAACATACATCATGTCACATCTATATTGAGGATGCCAAAATTATTTGCATTGAGGATCATTTATTCAATAGAAAATTCAAGGAATCCATTGAAATCGAGAAGCACCCCAACAACCTTAACATGGATGATGGCTGGAAGATCAGTAAAAATTAGGCACCGATGCTAACATCTAGGTTCATGACCAAATTATTATTGAGTCTATTCCTCATCCTTTCCTCCCCTTAGGCATCACTTATTTTAATTTTATTACTTTATCACTTTATTTATTTATTTACTTTCTCTTTTTCTCTTTCTTTCTAAGGTTAGGGGCCTTAATTTTCTCCTTTCCTAAAATTATTATTACATTTTAAATTATTATTATATAGTATACAAGTTGATACGGTAGTAAGTGGAAGTAGTAGTAGTTTGAATTTAGATCGACAGAATAGTAGCAACATCATGGCTTAGCCTGAACCCCAAGGATTTGTATTGGTAGGACCTCTAGTCACTAGTATGTTTGGGGTACAAACAAATTCATATATGAAGTGCCTAGAATTATGCAGAAGAGGAAATGAAGCAAATGTGGAACTTCACTAGTTCATCTATGAATCCATTCGCAACTCCAGAGTGATGCCTCCTACCTCAAATTTGGTTGAGTTCCATATCATATTGCGCCGAAGATCGCTCCAATGGTATATGAAGCTGGTAGAATGGAGGGATGACAATGGCCCAACTCTAATGTTACAAGAAGTAAAGCAGTTGTTCTTGGATAAGTTTCAATTGTGGAAGTTAGAACAACAAGGAATTGTGGAATTGAGAGAACTTTGATAGATACACGAGGAATCGGCCTAGGATTATGCACAATGATTTAGAGATGTTTTGACCAAGCTTTCCTTCCCTGTTCATGATGCACACCATAAGGAATGGTTCACTCAGGCATGATTACCATGGAATCGAGTTTCATTATTAAAATAGATTATTGATTCACCTCGAGGTGATCTAGAATAGTCAATGAAGATTGAAATAATGGATAATTATCGTGGTGGAACTCTAATTGGACCATCATCATCTCCTGTCAAATTATCACAAGTTCATAATAAAATTGCTGCTTTAACCAAGAAGATTTAGGAGTTGATTATACCTAATCTGAGTTGTGTGTACGTATGGTGCATGACGAAAGGTCTTCATGCATCAGAATGTCCACATTTAAGAGGAGGAGTAACCCCTCCAAGGGGTCCATTCACTGGTGGGATGAATGCGAGTGTTGCACAAGTACTTTAATCAAACCATTCCACGTGCTCAAATCCCAGCATTTCATAATCCTTGGAGACCTTCTTTGAATGAATATTGTGAGATCTGCAAAACATTTGGACATCCACCATGAATTTGTCCCCTTCTACAAAAGTATACATTGGTACCAAACACTGTATATTGTGAATATTTGTGGGTCTATCGTACATATTATAGACAAGTACAGGGCTCTGGATGCCCTGAAAGAAAGATTGGATCAATTGCAACAGAAAAACTAGGACACGAGATCCATATTGAATAAAAAGATATATTATTGAATTGACAAGATGCTTAATGCTTTACAAGAGCTCGCCTTTTATAAGGTTTGAGCATTCTTAAGAAGGGTTCATCCCTTCAATTAAACTAATTAATAATTTACTGATTAATTTAATACTATATTTAATATTCATAGCATTGCCACTCCCTTTTAAAGCGCTTTGTCCTCAAAGCAATGGTAATGAGGGATGTAACTGTCGAAATTGTTTTGATTCCCATGTTGCATCTTCTTCGGGAAGATTTTTCCATTTTATGAGGTATTCTTTAATGACTCACATTCTTAATCTCTTCTCTCTAGTAGCAATGATAGATTCGGGCTCGAATATGATTCTTCCTTCTTCATCTAACAAGGTAAGTATTGTTTGTGCCTTCTAGTGTTGACCTATCATCTTTTTCAAACATGAAACATGAAAAACATTGTGGATGCAACTTGTAGTTGGAAATTCCAACGCATATGCCACCTGACTAATATTCTTATGGATTTGATATGGGCCATAAAAACGTGGAGCCAATTTATTTTTTCCTCCTTTTTTAAGTGATAATTGTTTATAGGGTCGTAGTCTTACAAACACCCAATATCCAACTTCAAATTCTCATTCTGTTCGGTGTCAATCTTCTTGTTGTCTCATTCTATTCCTGGCAGTATTCAAATTCTCTTTAAGTACTTGGACAACCTTTTGGTTTTCTTCTAAATGGTCATTTACTGATGCGACCCTTGCTTGGTTGGTAATGAAATCCTTCCATTTTGGGGGTTCATATCCATATAGGACTTGAAATGGTGTCATTCTTGCAGATGTATGATAAGTATAATTATACCACCATTCCGCAAGATGTATCCATTGGAACCATTTATTTTGCTTATCAGTTACAAAACAACGGAGGTAGGTTTCTAAGCATTTATTGACAACTTCTGTCTGTCCATCTATTTGGGGATGATAAGCTAAGCTCATGTTAAGAGACGTTCCAATTTGCTTGCAAAACTCTCTCCAAAAGTTCCCTTTAAACTTGGAATCCCTATCACTTACTATAATCTTCAGAAAACCATGTAATTTGTAGACATTTTTACAAAAAGCTTCGGCTGTTTCTTTTGCTAAATCAGTTTTCTTCGCTCCAACAAAATGTGCATATTTGGTTAGCCTATCTACCACAACTAGTATTTTGTCTTTTCCATCTGATATGGGTAGACCTTCAATGAAATCCATTGAAATTTCCTCCCATTTTTTATTTGGAATATGTAACAGATGGAGTAACCCCGGACGTGAGATATTTTCAGTTTTATTCCGCTGACAAATGTCACAATCTCCAACATACTTGTGAATGTCGGCATACATACCCTTCCAAAAGAATGATTGCCTTGCATTATAGTAGGTTTTAAAAAATCCTACATGACCAACGGCTGGGCAGTCATGTGATTCTTTAAGCGCCTTGGTCTTAAAACTGGAATTGGAACTTAAGTAAATACGTCCTTTGTACCATAAGAGATCATTCTTCCATTCAAACTTCAGATACTGATTTATGTTGTTAATTATGGAGCAAACCTCTAAATTCTTGGCATATTCCTTACAAATTTCATCCAAAAATTCTGGGATCACCATGGATACAGCGTAGACTTGTATCTCTTCATCTTTCCTTGATAAAGCATCAGCTACTACATTGTCCTTCCCCCTTTTATGTAGGATATCCATATCGAAGGTAGATATTTTATCTATCCAATTTTGTTGTTCTGTTGTTAATGTCTTCAGCTGTACAAGTGTTGTAGACTATTATGATCTGTTCGGATTAGGAATTTACTTCCCAAAAGGTATTGTCGCCATTTAGTTAATGCATGCATGATGGCAAGCATTTCCTTGTTGTATGTAGACTGTAGGTATTCTCTTTTGTTCAACTTCCTGCTTTCCAAAGCGATTGGATGACCTTCTTGCATTAGCACAGCTCCTATCCCAAACCCTGAAGCATCACATTTGATTACGAATGGTTTTGCAAAATCAGGTGTTGCCAAAACGGGGGTTGAAGACATAATTTGTTTCAACGTTTCAAAGCATCTTCTTGCTTCATCATCCCATTGAAAAGAATTTCTTTTTAGGAGATTTGTTAGTGGGGCAGTGACGTGTGCATAGTTCCTGATGAACCTTCGATAGTAACCTGTTAATCCCAAAAATCCTCGCAATTTTGAAACATTCTTTGGTTCGTGCCACTCCTTCATCGCCTAGATCTTCTTTGGGTCCACCTTAACTCCTTCCTTTGAGATTATATGACCGAGATACTCCACTTCTTGCTTCCCAAATGTGCATTTTGACTTTTTTGCATAGAACTGGTTTTCCTTCAGAAGAGATAGAACCTCTTCTAGATGCGTCAAATGTTCTTTCCATGTCTTGCTATATATAAGGATGTCATCGAAGAATACTAACACAAATTTCCTTAGGTATGGCTGAAATAGTTCATTCATAGTTGCCTGGAATGTGGCAGGGGCATTAGTTAACCCAAAAGGCATTACTTTGAATTCATAATGTCCTTCATGAGTTTGGAAAGCAGTCTTTGCGATATCCTCTAATCTGACCCTGATTTGATAGTACCCTGACCTTAAATCGAGTTTCAAAAAATATTTTGCGTCATGAAGTTCATCCAGCATGTCATCGATGAAGGGGATTGAAAACTTGTTCTTAATTGTTATTTTGTTTAATCCTCTATAATCTATACATAATCTAAACGATCCATCCTTCTTTCGTACTAGTACGACTGGAGCTGCATAAGGGCTTCTACTCTTGGTGATGACACCACAATTCAGTAGATATTGAACCAACCTTTCTATTTCTGTTTTGTGGTGGTGTAGATACCTATATGGTTTAACCTTGATAGGATTTGACCCCGGTTTAATTTCGATTATGTGTTCTATACTCCTTTCTGGTGGTAGCTGCATGGGTAAGTCTTGAAATATGTGTTCATGTTTTTGGAGTAATTTTTGGATTTCCTTTTTGAACTCATTTGGTTCCTCCTCTTTTCCTTCTAGTTGATGACATTGTATTACGTATGCTGATGCCCCTTTTCGAATGAGTTTTTCCATATGCTGAAATGAAACTACTTGTGTGTTTAGTGGATGAAAACCATATAGCTTAAAAATTTTCCCTTGCCACTTAAACTTGATGAAGTGTTTTTGATGATTGGTAGAATATGTTCCCAATGTTTGTAACCATTGGACTCCCAAAACGATGTCTACTCCTCCCAACGATAAGGTGTAGAGTTCTGATTCTAGTTCGAAGTCTTGTATTTGAAGTCTCACCTTGTGGCACTTTCCAACTTTTTCAATCTTCTTGCCATCTGCAACCATCACCTTCATGTATGGAGCTGGATGTACGAACAACTTGAGTTTTCGTGCCACTCTTATATCAAGAAAGTTGTGAGTGCTTCCAGTGTCTACTAGCACTGTAACATTCTCATTTTTTATATGCCCTTTTAACTTGAGAGTCTGTGGTTGACTAATGCCTGCCATGGTTGCTAGGGAGATTTTGGGGGTGTCGTCATTCCCAGCTGCCATATTTGCGGTTTCCTCCTCTTCATCTTCTGGCTCTTCTTCTTCTTCTTCTTCTGATTCACTATTCTCCTCTGCTTCACAAGTATATAATTTATTTGAGCTGTCCTCGGGGTGACACCTATGTTTAGGATTCCATTTGTCTCCACATCGTCGACATTTTCCTTCCCTCATTCATTGATTCTCGAGGCTCTTCCTATTGTCCCTTCTAGGCTGAGGGATGCATTTGTTTGTATCATCCTCTGGAGTTGATTGGATGTTTCTTTGTGAGTATGACTTCCCTTTATTTGATTGGAAACTGCCAAATTTGGCCTCGGCTGCTTTTGCTTTTCATCTTGCTGCCTCGACATTCGTTATGTCATGCATTTTTAACTCTTTTTGTATGTATGGTTTTAGTACTCCCAGGTAGGTTTCCAATCGTTGTTTGTCGGATAGCCCAAATACTCTGGTAGCGAGGGATTCCCATTGATGCGTGAATTCTTCGACGCTTCCCCTTTGTTGTAATCTGGTAAGTTTTGAGAAGAATTCATCTTCTGTGATTCCTTGAAACCTTTTTAAGAAATCATTCTTGAATAAGTTCCAAGTGTATGCGAAGTTGTCTCCCTTCCACCACATATACCAGTTGTAGGCATATCCTTCAAGGTGCATTGAAGCATACTTGACCTTTTCTTCATCCATTGTAATGTTATATATGTCGAAATACTCTTCTGCTTTATTCAACCAAGCGACGCATTGGTCTTCTCCTCCGTTATATTTTGTCATTTCTATTTTTGCTCTCGGCGGATACATTATGAATGGTTGGTATTGAGTACCTTTCGTCCTGTTGTGTTCTTATGACTCTGAATTGGAAGATGGGGTAACCGACATATCTGAGCCATGTTGTTTATGATTTTTTTCCTTATCATCCATTTTTTGTAATATCGCCTAGATACCTTTCTGGCTCTCAGTCACTTTTTGGTCTAACATTTTTTGTTCCTTGCTCATAATGTCGAACTTGTCGTCTATTTTCTGCTCCATTACCTGAATGACTTCATCCTTAATTTCTTTCTTAAGTGCTTCCTGGCTCTTGGTGATCATTTCCTTGAAAGTTTGGAAATCCTTCTCTATTTTCGCAATTTGACCTTTAACTCCGTCGTCATGCTTCTTAAGTGTGGTGGTGAATAATTGGAATCGATTTTGGCTTATGTGGTTAAGGACAAATAAAAATAATTATTATTATTATTTGGGAATAATAATATTATATATATTATAAAGTTTAGAATAAATATTATTAATAATAAGTTTATTATATAATATTTATTTAACTTTTATATATATATTTTTTGAATTTTTGTTGATGTAGGGTTTCGTGGAGATGGCGGCTGGAAGAGCGCTTGGAGGTATGACGACGCTACAATGGTGGCAAGCAGCGTTGGAGAGGCAGGCGGGGTGGTGCGTGAGGGTGATGGGAGGTTGAGAATGGAGATGGCGGAGTGGAGAGGAGGAAATGGAGAGGAGGGAGAGGTGAATGCACAATGGATGAGGGTGAGGGATGGGAGATTGGTGGGGGTTGCAGATGGATGAGGGAAGAGGGTCGGAAAGAGCACACAGGTGGGTGTGTGAGGAGGAGAGGGAGAGCAGGAAGAGGGGAGGAGCGTGCAGGGAGAGGAGATTGGCAGCGTGGGGATGATGAAGCTGGGGAGAGCGCGGCGTGAGGGAGCAGGGACGTGGGTGGAAGGAGGGGTGAGGGAGTCGGGGGTTGAGGATGGAGTGCGTGGGAGCAGGAGGTTGGGAGGAATGGTGGAAGGAGGGGGTGAGAAAATGGATGCCGTCAAAGTGGAGCTTGTGGAGAGATCCGTAGTGGAGGAGCCCTTAGAACTCTTCACGGTCCTTGAGCAGTACCGAAGTAGCTAAACTGGCTCTGATACCAAATGCAACAGAAAATCTAGGACACGAGAACCATATTGAATAAAAAGATATATTATTGAATTGACAAGATGCTTAACGCTTTACAAGAGCTCGCCTTTTATAAGGTTTGAGCATTCTTAAGAAGGGTTACGTCCCTTCAATTAAACTAATTAATAATTTACTGATTAATTTTGATACAATATTTAATATTCATAGCATCAATCAATATACCAAATATCAAAGTAGCAACAATCACATGGAAGAAAAGGTGGTGGAGATCACATACAAGGTATTGGAGATAGGAGAGGGGGAGGACGCTCAGGCCCAATATTTTGTTGCAATTGTGATGATATAAGACATTTAGCATGATATTGTCCCCTCCCTAGAAGACCATGGTGCAATTATTGCAAAATGAACACTCATAGTATTAAAGAATTTCCAGATATTATTGCAAAATGGGAAGATTATGCATGGCAATCAGTGAATTTAATAAACTATAAACCTTCAGGAGACTACATTCCAACAGGATTTGTTGTCGCTTGAGGAGGAGCTAGAATGAGTGCATATTTGAATAGTTGGGATTCTTACAACATCAAAAATGTGGCTCTACAAGCACCAAAGTTTGATCTAGTCCACCAAAACAAGATTGTCAGGGATGTCACTAGATTGTTTTAGCGTATGCCCACTCTACTGGCCAGAGATGTTGCAAAACCACCCCAAAAAACTAGGACAGATGATGTTCCACCTCCAAGGAGTTTTGGAAGAAATACGGAGCTAGGATCCTTAGGTAGGATAAAAAAACCCTATCTCTTTTTGGTTTAGTCTTTCAGCAAAAATTTTGGAGAATGAATGTGCAAGTTGCAAGTTGTGAAAAACTATTCAAGCAATTTTTGGTGTTACATATTAATATTAAGAGATATGTTCCCCTCTTCCTCAAAGAAAAACTCAATTTGTGCAAAAGAGAAGGAAGAAAAGGACTGAACAAGAATTCGAATTGGATGCTCAAGTCCATGGATATGATATTAAGAATGTGATGTTGGATTTGGGATCTGATGTTAACTTAATTTCAAAGAAGTCTTCGGAGGATATGGGTTTCCCTTCCCTCATTTACTCTCTTATTTAGTTGAGGATGGATAACCAGTATCACATCTTACCTATTGGTCGAATGGAGAATTTTGAAGTGGACCTACAAGTGTGAATACCATCATTGATTTCAAGTTAATTGAGATTATGGGTGGAACTAATCCATATCCATCCTTATTGGGGATAGAATGGGCCTATGAAATATATGGAGTGATCGACCTGAAGAATGAAACTATGACCTTTAAAGCTAATGGAATGAAGGATACACAACCTATGGATCCATTATAGGGGACGAGGTACACTGAATTAATACACGAGAATATGGAAATATATGTTCTAGACAACATTTACACTTTGACGACAAGAAAAGGGGAGGATTACATGCATCCTACATAAGATGGCTTGTTTATTTTTATAGTGACACCAAAGAAGCATTGAATGATTGGTAGAACAAGGGCATGAACTATCTTCCTGATGTTGTGAAATGGTAAATTTGATCTAATGGATTAGAGTAGAAGTCATGGATCCTTCAGTATATGATGGTTTTAATAGATTAGATGATTTTTTGAAGGAAATGAATACCCATGTTGCGGAAAAATGGCAAACATATGTCCTTGATATGACACTTGGAGGCACCCTTTCCAGATGGTGGGATACAAATAGGGATGATATACCTAAATAACTTGTATCTAAAATAGATCTGGTAATCTGGTTTTGCCTTTCTAAGAATACCAACTAAGTCACATAAATTTATATAGGTGATATAGGTCCCTTTGCTCACATTGACCAGTGTGAATGAAAATGGAACACTGATGGATTGCATCCATAATTTTTGGATCACCAATTCTTCCATGAATTAGGGCCCATTCCTAAGGACCAATACCTGCACAAAGAGACATGAAGGAATATCAATTGTTGGAGGAAGTTGAGGACAAAATTTTGTCAAGATTTTTCTTTTGTCCTGAAACATGACCTTATTGCGGATGCTCTGACGATGGTCCAGGACCCTCTTTTCATTGAAAAGTTACGGAATGTGGGAGGCCCATATATTTTCCCACTCCATCAAGAATTATCTAGCTTACCAGTCCCTATCAAGAGGATAAAGTCACCTCTCTATTGCACAAGGATCAATAAGGAGAAATTGGACCCTAACAATCTATAACATTTTCTACATTTAACCTTCAATGAATTTGAAGGATCCCATGAAGTGAACTAGAGAAAACAAGAGGAGGCTGGGAGTTTGTATATGCAAACTCTAAATTTGTGGAAAATCAATATTGGTACAGAAAATAAACCAAAAATGGCATCCATAGGAGCTTACTGGGATGAACAAAGGGTGTTAGAGATCATATCACTTCTAAAAGAGGAAAAATGTTTATTCCTGCAAAGTTTCACAGAGTTCAAAGGAATCCAAGGGGATTTAGATTAAATGAATATTATGTTGAAACCTGATGCAAAACGTGTGAAGAATCAACCCTATATCTTGAATCCCTGAATTAAGGAAAAAGTGAAGAATGAAATTGGCGAGATGCTAACCACCGGTTTGATTTTCCCTATGGATGAATCCAATTGGATTATCCAAATTGTAATTCAGTTTAAGAAAGACACAGAGGACATTAGGGACTATGTCAATTATTGAAGTCTGAATTATGCATGTTTTCATGACCTATTTCCAATGCCCTTTAGCGATGAAGTTCTAGATTAAGTAACCGAGAATGAGGCCTATTATTTTATAGATTGATTCTCAAGGTATGACCAAGTATGGGTTGCGGAAGAAGATAAGAATGCAACCTTTACTACATAACGAGCATATTTTTCTTATAATTTCATGCCCTTTGGATTGAAGAATGCGCCTACAATATTTTCATAGATCATAATAGAATCCTTCAAATAATTCATTCACAAGTTCCTGGAGGTGTATTTATATCAATGGATGGTCTATAGCCTACTCAAAGACCATGTGGAACTACTCTGGTTGATGTTAGATTATTTTCACCAGTTGTATATTTCCTTGAATTTGTGGAAATTGATTTTTGTGTCCCTTTTGGAAACTTGTTGGGTCACATTCTTTGTTGTGATGGAGTCTTAGTAGACCTTGCAAAGATCATTGTCATTGTGAATTTTTCATCCCCTACTTCTCTTAATAAGTTACGATATACTTTGGGTCATACAGCCGGGTATTATAGACGGTTCAACTGGAACTATGCTTTCATTACATCTCCCTTAGAGCAACTCTTGAAGAAGTGGAAGTATTTAATTGGACTGAAGATTGTGAAAGGGATTTTACAATCCTGAAGGAGAAAATTCTTAATGCCCCAATCCTCATATTCCTTGATTGGGAAAAATAATTCAATGTATATGTTAACAGCTTGGGTATTTCCCTTATATCTATGTTAGCACAATCAGGCGAAGGCGAGATCGACCACCCTATCTATTTTTCTAGCAAGAAACTCTCACAAGCCGAATGCAACTACAATGAAAGAACGTGAAGGTTTGGCGATGATTTATGTTCTGCAGAAATTTTGCCACTACTTATTGGGAAGGCACTTTAATTTTTCCATATAACGTTTACCTCTCAAATATTTAGTGAATAATAATGTACTAGAAGTTCCTATTTGTCGGTGGTTTCTCTTGTTTCAAGATTTTTCTTTCGAAGTAATTTCCAAGCATGGAAAGCATAATCATGGACTCAATCATATTTAGTGATTAGAAACAAGCTAATATGAAGGACCAATCGATGACCAGCTAATTACCTAATACATCCTTGTTTAGACTTGAGGCTATTCCATATCACTTAGAAGAGATTCCTTCATTTTTTACAATAGTGCTGGCACTGAAAGACTATACCACAACACATAAACATCATCTTGTTGTATGAGCCGTGAAATATCAGTTGATTGAAAGACAACTATATAAGATCGAAACTAATGGAATCTTATGCTAATGTGTACTAGATCCTGAACAACCAGATATTTTATGGGAATTCCATGCACAAGTTGTAGGAGGCTACATTGGAGGGAGAGCTACTAGAAGGAAAGTTTTACAAGCAGGATTATGGTGTCCAATTTTTTTTAAGGATGTTAAATCCTACACTAGAACATGTGATGTTTTTGAGTGAGTTGGGAATCCTTCTTGGTGAGACAAGCTACCACTCAATAGGATTTTTGAACCCAAAATCCGATGGCAAATATGCCCGATTTTTGACATCATGCTGTCGACCATCCGAAAAGGTTCTCCATATGTAAACGTCGGTTTAACTTTGGTGAATATCCGACATCAAAATAAACTCGTCGGATATCCAAAACAGTGGTCGGCTATCCGACCACTTCTCTTTTAATATTCCCTTCGAATATCCGACATGTATTACTTTAGAGGAGGTCAGATATCCGACATCCATTACTTTAAGAGTGGTTGGATATCTGCCAACAGATTCGTCGGATATTCGAAAATCATGACATCAAATATTGTACGATATCCAACGTAGTTACCTAGAAAGACCGATGACGTCTGGCATTGTTGGTTTGGCGAGCTCGTCGGATTTGTTTGAAGGGGATGTCAGATATCCGACCGCAATTTCATTATACGAAGCATGATATCCGACACCTCTTTCCATTGGTGGTATGGTGAGTTCGTCAGATACTTTGGAAGGGAGAGTCGAATATGCGACGCATATGGGGAATTTAAAAAAAAAATACAGAGATAATGATCCACAAGTTCAAAATATATCTCTAATGATGATCCATGAGTTCCATACCTTCTTGAAGTAGAAGCCTAGTTTATTTTTCTATGGTCATGTCCATAGAAACAAAAGTAAAAATCCTTGCCTTATGGGAAACATAGCCTGATATCCAAAACTAACTTGACTTGCATACAAATGGCACTCAATATAGGTATCAAACAAATTTCACTATTTATAATGGAGGCCAAAGCAGTTTTATTAGTAGTCTCAAATAGTACCAATCTCACTTCTCCTTTCCAATCATAGTGTCATTGGATACGTGCTTGATGGGTTAATTTCTATGTCAAATATTTTGGTAGTTGAGAGTAATCCATACAAAGATGCATTCCACACAACATTCACTTTCCTTATAGTGGCGATGCACTCATTTTTGCAAAATTGAAAATTCCACTACAAATTCAATCAAATGAGGTAGCACATACATCGCCCAACTGCATTCCATTCACAATATGTATTTCATAACATAAAATGTACATTGTTTCAAATGATTATATAAAGCCATGAATGTTGACAATGTATTGTTGTTGTAGGAAACAAAGGAAATGCAATTACAGACCTAGAGGAGTTCCACAACAGTTTTTTTTTCATCGATGTGTTAAAAAGCCAATCCTATAAACCAATATCCAATAGAAACATCTTCATTTACATAACTATGTAATATATCTCTAATTCACCAACATGAACTAGTTATAATAGTACTTGAGCAGCTTTACCTAAAAACACTAATTCATTTTACTATATCAATTTATGAAGAAACATTCAATGGATTATATATTTTGGGATACATATCATGCCAAATCCTTTGACATTGCATAAATTTTGCCAATTGCATGTTTGAATTATTTAATCCCCACTTCACCAAGTTTCCAGTATTCTAGTTGATGGTACCCTACCCCCCTGTCATAAGATATACCAAAACATAGGTCATAAGAGAAAGATGAAAAGTTTATCCCAATTATCGAGTAACTTCAGTACAATGACAATAGTGAAGAAGCTTAAATTTAGGATTTCAAATTTTAGTAACTAAATGGATGTTGCATAATTCCACATAGTTCTTTATCATATCAATTCCAAGTTTGGAATAGTATAAATATGTCTATTTTATACTTACTTATTCACGGGACATGACCAGACTTCATAAATCATGTGTACACTCTTGTCTTGGATCGATGTATTGCAAGAGATTTTGCAAGGGTCCTTGGAAGAGAACAAGAGTCCTCAATTATATAAAAAGTAAATATTTCAAGAAATAAGGTCATGAAAGGCCCCATCAAGGTGTTGGGGGAAAACACTCCACCTTCACATATAGATTAAAAAATAAGAGATACAACCCTCACTTAGATTTATATGGACATCATCATCAAATTCTATATAAAAATATGCATCCCATTTTGAACAAGCCATATCAAAGTATATTTTTGTCATAGCAAAATGTTCAAGATACCCTTCAACATGCTCTTATTAAAAGCAAATGAATAAATTATAAAGTTGTGATAGCCTATCAGTACCATAAAAGAAATAAGTATAGAAAAAGTGTCAAATATAAGGAAAATGGATTATGTACCAATCTCACAAAGTATCAGTGTTGTATGTCTTTAGCTTCAATTGCTCTACCCAGAATTCCATCTATTTTAGCAGTGTTTTCCCATATAAATGCATTAGTTAAAATTGCTTGTAAAATGTTTGAAATAACTAAAAATATGCTCATAAAAAGTTTGAAATCACTCAAATCTCTATTCATATAAGAAGTAATTATATAAATACTCCACTTACCTACAGCCTAGGCACATGGGTTGACTTAATTATGGTCTTGTTCATACAGATGTAAAATTTGATTCCAAAGGATATTTAATATCTAGAACAAAATTTTGTGGTCTTTTTCTAAGTAAACAAACTGAAAAGAAATGTAGATCAAAAGGATTTGATGAACTTTTAATGCAAATGAAAAGATAATTATGGAACTAATATTGGTGAAAAGCATATAAGAAAAATAAAGGATGGGAAGAGCTACATTCTAAAAGGGAATGTATTCTACATAGGTGATTACATTTACTCTTAGTGGTTAAGGGGGTTCACCTGTTAACTCTTATCCTATCCTTTCTAACAAAGGTCAAATATAAAAGGGCCTAACATATCCGATCCTTCTTAACAAGTATCATGGAAAATATAAAATAAACTACATTTACTCTTAGTAGTTGAGGGGGTTCACTTGCTAACTTATATTTTCCATTTCTTAAAACTAAAAAAGAAGATTCTATGACTCTTTATTTGTTTCTATCCAATGGTAATTCATTACAAAGTCCTTCCACCCAATATTTTTTTTTTTGTGTCGTGGTCAATTCCTCATTTTTTTAATCAAAACCTCATAAGTAGAAGGTCAGTCATTATTTTTATCTAGTATTCTACCTGAATTATTCATAATTGACATGATTGGCAAATAGAAAGTTGATGATTATTTCTCTTCTACTTCAATCATTCAAAATTGCATGCTTGACAAGTACAAGGCCAATCAATATTTTATCTAGCCATCCCAATTACATTCTAAGAAATAATATCATGTGTGTAGAAATATTAACACTCCAAAAGGGACATAATTTACTCTTAGATAACTTGTTCCACAAGTTAAAAAGTGTTGTGAGTTTTATAACTAATTCAAGTAATTGATAACAATACATGTGCATATCATGACATGGAACGCAAAAGGTTAAATGGACATGTGAAAAAGAACACAACTTGAAAATGTAAGCCAAACTCCAAATGTAATGCATGGACACTAATTTATTACCTTTATTTTGTTGCTTCAGGGGAATCTATTTGTTTGGTTGTGTCCTAATATAAGAAATACCCAATCCTCCACCCTAAAGTGTCTTTCATTGTAATGTTGATCTACTTGTTTAACTCTATTTTGTGGTTTAGATAAATTGTGCTACAATAAAATTGGATAAATTATTGTTGGTGTTAACGGATTATGTGATTCTACGTCACTTGAATCTTAGGTTTCAGGTTTAAATATGATGCAATGGATGGAGGATGATAGTAATAAAAGTGTCATAAATGAGTACATTTTGGATCAAACTCTATAGAATGAATTGTTGTACTATAATTCTTGCAAAGATAGCCAATTTCCTCATTGTGTTTGTCTATCAAATACAATGAAACAAAGATAGCCTTCAATACATCTATTTAGATTTATTATTTTCGCTTAATATTGATGGTGGTAAGAGGATCTATGATCTAATTGAGTACCCAAGAAATAAAACAAACTAGAAAAGAAATTACTAGTGCAAATTTTAGCAATACACCTATTTAGAATTATTATTTTCCCTTCTTATTGATGGTGTTAAGAGGATCTATGATCTATTTAAGTACCCAAAAAATAAAACAACTTGGGAAGGAAAATAAGTAGAGTATAAGAGCCAAGGGGGAATGAAGAGGTGCACCATAAAACTGGAAAGAGGGAGAAAATAAATTAGTGGAAGAAAAGAGAGAGAGCAATAGCGATTGAGAAGAGGAGAAGGAGGAGAAAAATAAAGGAGAACAATAAAGAGGAACTTGAGAAACATATACAGGTAAAACATATTGTGTTCTCATAAATTGTTGGGTAAGTTTGTATCCTTGGTTGTGGTTGTGGCTGAGGTTGAGGCTAAGAATAATATCAGTAAGATTCATAATTAGAAAATTTAAAGGGAATTTGAGTGCATTGCATTTATATAAAGTAGTCCATAAGGTTTTATGTTTTAGTCCATAAGGTTTTATGTTTTAGGATACATCCAAAGAAATGCTAGAATTTGAATGCACCAGAGAAGGGAGGAAAAAAATAGTAGGATTGAGTACCCTAGAGCCCATAAGAAGGAATTTTATTTATGTCAATTGTGCATTGTGATTGCAAAGAGAGGGAACAACTATCCTAATTGAGATCTAGATCAAGGAGCTTGTGACCACAGTGAAAAAGCATAATTTTTCTCCAAATGCACATCCTAAACAATACTTGGCTGGATTAATATAAAGGGCTTGCGTGTACAATGCCATTGCAAAGTAGAGTATGCCATCTTAGTTGATTATATTGATGAATGTTAAATTTTCAGAATTTACTTCAATCTGATCTAGGATCTTAACTGAGAGAACAACATGTACATCAAATCTACAACATATCAATCATGGAAAAAATAATGCAAGGACACTAGAGACACAGAGTTTACCTGGGGAAAACCATAAAGGTGAAAAACCCCAATAAATTCCTCAGAGATAGATAGAGCAATGATACAACCAGAATACAAGAGATAGTCTTCTCCTAGCAGCAGAGCCTCCTCCTCATAAGTGCGCCACTTTCTGAATGAGAGAAGTGTGTGAATGAATGATCAAATAGAGATCTCCCGATCTCTATTTATACTTGTTATGTCCTGCCCAATAAACTAATGGGGCCTACATGTCTAGCTTAACCCATGGTTAACTTAATCTGGGACGACCCCACACTTGGTGGTCTAATAACCCTTTGACCCACATGGATGACCCCTAATAGGGTGGTATAATAACCCTTCGACCCACATGACTTATACAAGGCCGACCCCAACAAGGTGGTCTAATAACCCATCAAGTATAAGTTACAACACTTACAATATAAATTACGACACTTCCGTATAGAGGAATAATAACATCTCTATAGGAATACAAACACTTCTGTATAGAGGAATAATACCATCTCTATAGGAGTACAATATACATATATGAAATACATTCCGAAGTTACATATACATCAACACTCCCTCTTAACTAGGAAGGCATTTCTCAACACAGGTCTGCTAGCACAAGTCTTCTTCTCTGGATCATCATCAACGAATCATCATCCTCGAATCATCGTCATCGTCACTGCTGCTGCTATCTCAATCAATCTATGAATCTACTTGTCATAGGAAGTTCTACAGAGCCAGTCCTTTTTCTTACTGGATGTAGGCCCACCACCTACAGGTCTTCGTCATCACTGGCCATACTGTGGAATCCTCAGGACTTATTACGTGCATCACAAAGCCTGGTTGCAGCATCCTAGGCTATTACGAGCACACAGCTCTACCTGTCGGATCTCCCAGGAGCACATTACATGTGACCCATCACAAAACCTGGCTGAAGCATCCCAGGCTGTTACAAGCACACAGCTCTACCTGTTGGATATCCTAGGAGCACATTACATGTGATCTCACCACAAAACCTGGCTGAAGCATCCCAGGATGTTACGAGCACACAGCTCTACCTTCCAGATCTCCCAGGAGCACATTACATGTGATCTCACCACAAAACATAGATGAAGCATCCTAGGTTGTTACGAGCACACAACTCTACCTATCGGATCTCCCAGGAGCACATTACATGTGGTCCACCACAAAACCTGGCTGAAGCATCTGAGGCCTTTTTCATCCTATCCAAATCTCCCAGGAGCAAATTACATGTGGTCATGGAAAAACCTGGCTAAAGCATCTGAGGCCTTTTTCATCAAGTCCAGATCTCCTAGGAGCAAATTACATGCCATAGGACAAAACCTCGCAAGAGCATCTCAGGATGTTACAGGTACACAACTCCGACTTGAAGATCTCCCATGGCTCAAATTACATGTCCTCCCAGATCAATGTCTCGAAAGAGCATCCCAGGCTGTTACGGGTACACAACTCCAACCTATAGGATCTCCCAGACATGCCCATCTGCACAACCTGATTCCTGATACTCACCATACATCATCCTGATGTACACATGATCATCTTGATCATCATCACTACATTGTCCTGATGCATGTCATCTGGAGAAGCTTGTGATCCACGATCATCCTGATCATACAATGCATCCACCTGATGCATACCAAGTATCTACCTGATACATATCACCATACATAGTGTATCCACCTAATACATAGATACATGATCCACACAATGTCTCCATCAACATACATGATATACCTGATCATACAATGTATCCACCTGATACATATACAGATACATGGTCCAAGCATCCAACATGATGCATATACAAAATACATACAAATGATCCAACCGATCATATCCATCATCCAACATGATGCATACATACATATAAATGATCCAACTGATCATATCCAGCATCCAACATGATGCATACATACATATACATATAAATGATCCAAATGATCATATCCAGCATCCAACATGATGCATACATTCATATACATATAAATGATCCAACTGATCATATCCAGCATCCAACATGATGCATATACAAAGCAGTAACTGGAGCATCGTCTTGATGCTCATCATCCATGATCCTCCTGATCATCATAGCATCGTCCTCTTCAGATCATCTCATCATCCACGAAGCACAGCCCAGATGCACATCATCTAGCACTTACACCACCGACATGGGAGAACACATCTACCACCATTCGGGGAAGGCTCTAGCCCTTACTTTTTCACCATGGGAGAACACATCTACCACCATGTGAAAAATGGCTCAGCAATTACATCACGACTAAGGGAGAACACATCAACCATGTCAAAAAAGCTCATGTGCATCTGCATCTTTCGGACTCATCACTTCCCTTTGGAAGGAACCTCGATCTGAAGTGCACCAAGCCTCTCTCTGAAGTAATCAAACTGCACTTTGGCCAATGTCTTGGTCAATACATCTGCAACCTGCTCATCCGTCACAACATACTCTGCTTCGGATGTACTCAATGCTACGCAGGACTGCTTCCTGCTTAACCAAGAGATCACACCTGATCCCTATCCACAGCACTGCCTGCCCAATCTGAATCAACATAACCCTACAGGTTCAACTTTTGATTCGCATCATACTTGAGCCCATAATCAACTGTACCCTTCAGGTACCTCAAAATATGCTTTACAGCAACCAGGTGAACACTCCTCGGATCTGTCAGGAACTGGCTCAATGTGTTCCCCGCAAAGCAAATATATGGTCTCGTGTTCGTCAGGTACATCAAGGACCCAATCATCTGACGATACATAGTGATATCAACTGGCTCATATGAAGCATCACACATAAGCTTCAGGTTCGATTCCATAGGTGTGGCCATAGCCTTGTAGTCCATCATCCCAAACCTCTTCAGGATCTCTACTACATACTTCCCTTGTCCAAGGAAGATTCCATCTGCACTCTGCCACACCTCCATGCCAAAAACAAATAGTGCATCATCCCCAAGTTCTTCAACTCGAACTCAGCAGTAAGCTTCCGCTGCATGTCGGCAATCAATCTATCCTCACCTATTACAAACAGGTCATCCACATAGTAGTATCACTGGATTGCCTTCCTCAACCTTGTAGTAAAGGTTGGCACCCGCTTTACTCTTGGTAAAGCCCAAACTGGATAGAAAGTTGTCTATCCTACCAAGTTCTGCACATATATGACTACCTGTCATGTGCCTCAGAACCAAGTGGCTGCTCAACATATACTTCTTCTTCAACTACACCATTGAAGAAAGCTGTCTTGAAATCCATCTGGTGTATCTTCCATTTCATCACTTTTATACTTCTCTATGCTGCCATCTACAACATGCTTGATCTGATAGATCCATATGGAAGACATAACAAACCTCCCTTTAGGTCTTGGGACTACATCCCAAACATCATTCTTCATGATTGACGGATCATGGCATTCTTCCATTACTTCATCCCAAATCCTGGGAAATTCAATATCTTCAATAGATATCTTTGTTGCTGGAACAAATGTTGTAGTCCTTCTTTTGTAGGTGATGGTATACGATCTTTCCTACAAAACAAGTTAAATTGCATGATTAGAAACATCTCATAGTTTTCAGAACAAATTCTTACACATAAAGAAATATGTCATATAGTCATGCAATTATCTTAGCCAATGCTTCAATACAACATTTATACATATTCCGTAACTTTCTAGATGCCTTCCAATCTCTACTAGAACATTGTTAAGAGTGTGCAAAACCCCTAACATGTCAACAAAGAGGTTTCATTTTAGATAAGTAGCAATGGAATGTTGTACATTGCCATAGGCCACTTACCCATGTATAGTAGTATACTGTTCATCAATGCAACTATGCATAATACACAACCTAATTCTAGGAACATAAGCCTATACATCATTGAACAATTTTATTTAAACAAACAAATATGTAAGAAATGGTAATTAAAATACTTATATTTGTTTGTTTGTTGGGTGGACTCCCTCTGAGTCTTTGCTTCCTTGCAAAAGTTGCTGAAGTAGCTTCTTCTACACTTTTCTGTTGTGGAATGCAGAAAGATGGTCAACTCCCTCTGAATATTTGCATCCTTGCAGAAACTATTGAAGTGTGCTCCTTTGCTTTCTTGCAGGAACAACTGGAGTGTGCTCCCTCTTGATCTTTGCTTCCTGGATTACCTGTCCTTGAACTTATATCCATCCTTAATCACTATGCATGCTTATTAGTATCATCATTGTGTTATCCTTGAGGTCTCATACATAATCACACATTTATTAGTATAATCTTAATACTATCAAAACACAATAATCTTAAACATGTATAGTCATGATCATTCATAGATAATAAACATTAGTATTCAAGGTTTCAGGGAAGTCTTCTTTTGCTCATGCATATTCTTATTTGATCATAGGACTCTTTTGATTAGTTAAATCATCAATGCATAAACCCATGATTACTCAAACCTATACCTTCATGATTCTTCTGGTTAGTCATATCATTAATTATGGTGAGAAACATAATATGCATACAACCATGACTATTCAAACCTATGACTTCATGAATAATCATTATCAACAACACAACAATATAAGATCCTGACACAAGGTAGGATTCTATCTTGATATAGGAAAAACATACCTGGATTAACATGCTATCTAGTTATGTCTAACATACTCACATGATGTCTTCTTTTTCTTCTTCAATGACTTGTGCTAGTAACCTGCATATCTCATAGGTTAACCATTATAGAACCAAGTTATACATACCTCGTAAATGGATCTTCTATGTGATCCACGACAATGGTTGAATCTTTGTCTTCATGTCACCATGATCATATGTTCTTGAAGTAGAACATGATTTGTCTTTCTTGGTGTACCTTTTATGTTAGCGAACAACATAAACCTCATACAACATCACAATGCATTAGTACAATCATAAGTGTCAAAACCTTAATCAATGAATATCTTCTATTAAGGTGATACGACAAGTCTAGTAAGTAATAAAGATTGTACTATAATGATACGAAGAAAAACATATCATAAACTCAACCATGAACAGAATTCAAAACATACCTGTAATCCATACCTGTCAAGATTGCTTGTAATCTTCTTATGGAATGCCTTTGCCTCATCTCCCTCTGAGACAGGAACTTCTTCACTTATGCAGGTGACCAATCCATCTTCTTCTAGGACTAAACCAATCCACTTGATTTGCAAGAACTGGAACTGGAGATGGATTAGGGTTTATCAGAGAAACCCCAAAAATTCAAACTTTGAATTTCAAACTTCCGAAAGGATAGAAATATGCACCTTGATGAGCTAATCAAGCTAGTATATTCAGAATTTGAAAACTGCAAAGTTTCACTCCTCAATTTTGCCTTTGAAACTTTCGGATTCACTGGACGTGACCCTGAACTAGCATTTGATGAAGCTCAATCTTCTTCCCAATCAAAAGGTTTGATCCAAAGCTCTAAGATTCTATTTTTCTGAGGAGCTTCCAGCCGTGGTCACAGATTTCAAAAATTCCCATTTTTGCAGAAGCCCTAATTTTCCACTTTTCTAATCAAAGTCCCAAACTAGGGTCTAATCAAGCCCGGTCTTCTTCCCAACCAAAAATTCTAAAATTGGTCTCTAAATTTCTATCTTGATGAGTGGCATTCATCCGTAGTTTCCAATTACAAAAATTCCAACTTTCTCCGAAACCCTAAATTCCGGAAGCCATGAATGAAGGTGCTCAAAAATAATTATGTTATGACAGAAATATGTACCTGATTGTTTCTAGTGTAACTCTTAACTTTTCAATCCATAGGGTCTGAAATTTTTTTTTGAGATAGACCGACCTATCATCTTTCCATCCTGACAAGTCTGACCTCAATTGGATTCTCTGAGAGAGAGTTATTCCAAGTGTCGCAACGTGACCTGTTTATGGGATAAAACAGGAGAGCGAATGTGTACGGCATGCCACGTGTCACTGGTTCCACTTCAGCCTCTGAAAATTTTTTCTTGAGATAGTACATTCTGTGTACTACCTGTCACCTTTTACTAAATTTCATTTGGAGCTTCCTAGCCCAAGTTATGACCTTTTTTCCAAGGTCACTTGTTTTTTACTCAGATATGGAAGAGGCAGAAACCCTATATTGTACAAATCATAAATCACAAAGTACAATGAATTAGAGGTTTTCCTTTGGACACAAGGTACACGGGGATCTGATCTTCGACCTATAAAAGTTTCAGATCTGAAAACGTCGCCAAAATGGATTTATAGCGAAAGTGCTACGATGACTGGTTTTTTATATATCAAGCTCTAGCATCGTAAGTGCAACAAGTGTCATACATGCCATATCATGCCTTCTTTCAGGCTAGCTCTGATACCATGTTAAATTTTCAGAATTTACTTCAATCTGATCTAGGAACTTAACTGAGAGAACAACATGTAGAGCAAATCTACAACATATCAATCATGGACACAATAATGCAAGCACACTAGAGACACAGAGTTTACTTGGGGAAAACCATAAAGGTGAAAAACCCCAATAACTTCCTCAGAGATAGATAGAGCAATGATACAACCAGAATACAAGAGATAGTCTTCTCCTAGAAGCAGAGCCTCCTCCTCATAAGTGCACCACTTTCCGAATGAGAGAAGTGTGTGAATGAATGATCAAATAGAGATCTCCCGACCTCTATTTATACTTGTTCTGTCCTGCCCAATAAACTAATGGGGCCTACATGTCTAGCTTAACCCATGGTTAACTTAATCCGGGCCAACCCCACACTTGGTGGTATAATAACCCTTTGACCCACATGGCTGATCCCCAATAGGGTGGTCTAATAACCCTTCGACCCACATGACTTATACAGGGCCGACCCCAACAAGGTGGTCTAATAACCCATCAAGTATAAGTTACAACACTTACAATATAAATGACAACACTTCCGTATATAGGAATAATAACATCTCTATAGGAATACAAATACTTCTGTATAGAGGAATAATACCATCTCTATAGGAGTACAATATACATCTATGAAATACATTCCAAAGTTACATATATATCAACAATGAAGTAGTTTGATGTTTTTCCATTGGATCTGTGGTGTTTTTTATAATCTCTATTTGTGGGTCTGAGATGCTATCTACAATTTGTATATAAATGTACAATATTATACATGGTCCATTTTTCATTTACTAGTAAGTCTCGCTATTTTCTCTTTTCTTAGAGGAGATTGTCCTCAATTTCCATTGTAGGTGAGGGACCTACTACTCAAAGTTTGAGTAGGACAACCACTTTTCTTGGGTGCATTAGGTGCCTTTTTGGACAACCAAGTAAGTGGTGATATGTCTTCGTCTTTTGGTTTTAGTACAAACATAAGCATGTTGTTTCAAATCAAGGGATGCTGAAAATATGAAATGGTAGCTAAGAGATAGCTAATTGGAACTTCTTCCTTCATTATTAAAGGCTCATACAACTTGAGTTGTTCGATGTTGAAAACATCATTAATCTCAAGACATTGTGGGAGATCTATTTGAAACATATTGGAACATTCTTTCCAACTAATGATATATGGCCCATTATGGATTGCTTAGATATTATGATGTTGTTTGCTTAGAGCTCACAACCTCACCAGGTGGAGCATTAATCCAATGGAACTAGCTTCCCCTTCACAAGGAAAACAAGGGTGTACAAAATCATCCATGCAAACCTTGATTCTCATCCTTCCAAGTTACAAATCGACCTTCCAAAGCATATAAAAATATTGGGAATCTTGTAAACATTTCCTTAGGTGGGAAAGCAATGAACTTAGTAAATGAAATTCTATTAATATGCAGACTTTGTGGTAGCATGGGGCATTTAATCATAAAAAACTAGTGGTGGGTAAAATACCTTGTATAATGCCAAAATATATGACAAAAAGTACATACACCATTGTTGATCTATCCATAACTAATCATAGGAAATAATTAGGTTGGTGTAGCTCCTCATTTGATGCCTTTGCAGATGCAATGAGTACAAAGGTTATACCTCCATAATCAAGTTTCTAACTAAGGCTGATATATTGCTATATCAAAAAGGTGTGGTATTTTATAATTGATGCGGCAACAATAAAAGTACAAACTAACAAGTGCCCCTTTGAGAATATTTTGCTAGAAAACCAGTTACAATTAGTTAGTCACGATTTCAAATAAATATTTGTAGAATGCGCATACAAATAAATTTAAACTAGAACATAACAATATATAAATTTATTGGCCAATGGAATGTAATCACTAGTATGAAATATCCTAATATCCATATAGCATTTTCAATGAAATATTCCAAAGACAATGCTTACAGAAAAAGATGGACAACTACAATATCATGCCATACCTATAGAGCAAGGGATGTCAGTTTCAAAATTTGTACAACATCAGGTTGATCATTAAGTTTTGTAAGTTGTATAGTGACCCAATCAAACAGATCTTTATGATCATTTGTGCCAAGCTTGACACCCCCCAAGGATGAAGCTATATATGGGACCTTCCATACACCATCATGTCAATATATATTATATATGTTCACATGAATATACTCATGTCCATAAGACAACGTGTTACATTAAATAGCATACCAGTTTATCAAGTTGTACTGATGCTTCTTATGCTTACAACTTAGGAAATATAAGTTTTGTATATCCTGCAGCAAATACGAGTAATCATGGAAAATCAAGATAATAACAAGAATTGGAAAAGCTCAAAAACTAGCATCCTGTTTACAAGAAGTGGTGTCATGTTGAACTTACCCTTACTTGCACTTTTGTTAAATCTAGATATTTATAGTTGGAATCCTCTCCAGATTCTCTATTTGGATGTAAAGACCTCATGCAAGGTCCCTCACAACTACATCATATTAAAAATATTATTAGTACCATGAAAAATGATGATAAGAGATATAACAGATATTCCAAAACTGTAAAGACTACATTATTTTGCTAACAAAATCTTGAATTAAAAAACATCACCAATTCATTTATTGCCTTAGCTTGTAGAAAAAATTATATGAAATCTAACAGATGTAATAAATTTTGTTCATCCTAGTTCCATTATAAATAAGAAATGCAAATATTACATTCTAGCATTGTAATACAACAAGTATAGTAACGTGTTTAGTCAATGAATTTTCCATAAATGGACCATATGTTACAGAGAAAAACTTCCTATGGCTTTGGGTAGACCACAACAGACACATGACTACCAGAAATCAACTCAATTCCCAATACAATGCTATATAAATGTAAATGCTAAGATGTGGATAAATGACCAACCTTCAACCGGATGTTCGATGTAGATCCACGGTGAGCTTTCAAACCTCTACACTTGAACCTTCAGCTTAGTCTCGACAACAAATACAAGCAAGTGCATATAATATATCAAAGATATTAGCATAAACAATAGCATGGTCCATGATATAATAAGCAAATGTTACACAATGTTAATAAACAACCATCCACAAGATCAATTGGACGAGAAAATAAGTATTTCCATTAATGTAAACAAGAAGTACATGATACAACCTCTTGCCAGAAACTCATCTGAACCGAGAACTAGGTCCCTCCACTTGTGTCTCCACCACTTCAATCCCCCATGCAATGGAAAACTCAAACTATGAAGGATTTTGGTAGGTGAACATAAGAGGTTCACAACAACTAGGATCAATGGATGTAGACTCAAGCTATGGCAAAAATCCAATAGAGTTTCAATGCTCTCTCCTTTTCCTCCTTCCATGTACCATAAGAGCTCAATATATAACCCTCCAAAAGGTAGGTGAAAGGTCGAATCGAATCGTTTTGGGATACATGGAGGGCCAAAGGTCACCCTATGACCGCTTTTTGGAGTAAAAATAGAGTTTTTACTGTAAATTACCATTTAACTCGATGTATGTTGGATGTAGTGGGATAGCCTACACATGCACAAGTTGCATCAAAGCAGCTCGCGTACAAGAAAAAAATAGGGAAAACTAGGTTCCTAGAGGGAAAAAAGTGGTTGTGAGTCACTCAAATGAATAACAGAGGCCAAATAGTAAAAATGCTCACAAGGTGGAAAAATACGTTGTAACACCATAACTAGAACTAAAACCTAGAAATGTACCATAACTAGATCGTCTCTATTAAACTTCTTAGGTTGTAATGTTGTGCTACACTAACATTGTTTTTATCCTTGTTTATTACAGGAAATAGGGTTCGTTGGTTGGTTCAATTTCATCCTTGCAGACTCTTACAAACCTCAACATGGTATACAAGAGAGTGTGGGAATTCCTTACTCATTTCTCTATTGGTTTATGCCCACAACTAGGGTTTATGTCCTAGCTGCAACCCTAGAGTTTTTTGACCTACTATTGTTTTGATTCAATGGACATTGATAAAATTCTCTTATCAATCATATCTTTTTTCATCCATAGCTACATGCCCATGGTTTATTATTAAACATTGAATTGATTAGTGATATTCTTGTTCAAGTATGCCTATAAATAGGATTGTGGAACTTGATTTCAATGACTTTTATCTTACAATATCTCTATGTAAGAATTGCTTGCTTATTTGTTTGTTGTTGATGCTTAATTTCAATTGATTTTACCCTTGCTCAAACTATCATAAGTATTCCATGTCTTGATTGCCTTACCTATTTGATTTTGAACCTCATCTTGCCTTAAGCCATTTGCAAGTTCATTACATCATTTATATCTCTAAGATGCATTTGTATTGAGTCTTTGTACTTGTATTTATGCAAGCAAGGAAGGAACTAGGGTTTTGGGGGAAACAATTAGAGGATACTTGAAGTGTTAGTGTTTGAGTCCTTTTGTGAGATGGACGTAGATCCTAGGGCATGTGACAAAGAAACCCTAGAGGATACTTAAAGCTCTTTTCTTATAGAGATTGTGTGAGGCATGCTTAGTGAAATAAAAAAAATTGGAATTGATGGTGTTGGTGCTACCTTGTTGTAGAGACTTTGGTGTGGCTAGAGATCATGGTGGGTAGTCATAGATGCAAACCACCAAGGAAGGTTGTAGGTTGACAAGAGCTCTAGCACTGTCATGAATATACAAGGACATTCTGACAATTGTGGGGCAATATATAAGATGTGCGGAGATCTGTAGGATCCACTATGTCTTGCAAATGAAAATGGATCTTGAACATAAATAGGTTTGTGGAACTTGATTTCAACAACTTCTACGTGACAATATCACTATGTAAGAATTGCTTGCTTATGTTTATATAATAGTTGGTGCTTACTTTCGTTTGATTTTACTTTTTCTCAAACTGTCATAAGTAAGTGAGAAATGAATAATTCCTTACCTTGTCAAAGGCTTGGAAAGTGGGATAAGATGCTTTAGTTTCATAACAAGCCCCAAGAAATTCTCAAAATTTGGATGACACGCGAGTGGGTTGTAGAAAGGAAGCACCGTACCCATTCATTGAGATCCTCTTTGTTTCAAGAATAATTTAATATTATCTACTGAACTGGGCCAACCATGTGAAGGTGGAAGCTCTTATGGCCCATCCCCCCCCCCCTCGCATCACTCGCAATTCCCCATACCCATTGCATGTACTTGAAAAAACAATTATGTGTAAATATGCAGATTTCATCATAAACAAACATTTACCATTCATTCAATAAAAGCTAACATTCATTAAACCATTCATTCATTCATTCAACACATTCATTCAATAAAATATAACATTCATTAAACCATTCATTCATTCATTCAACACATTCATTCAATAAATGCTAACATTCATTAAACCATTCATTCATTCAGTAGGAAACAAATCATGCATGACATTATATTATAAAAAATAATTACACAATATTTCTTCAGTCACTTCTTTCTAATTTTTTTTCTCTTTACAAAGTCAACAATAATCTCATCTTCTGGAACTTGTTGTTCAATTCTTGGTGCTTCACCAACTTGCTGTGATGTTTGCCTAGTAGATTACTCGTGACGTGGATTTTCTGGCAAGGGGTCTGTATTTCCTGCAATAATGTGAAAATGTTACATCGATATATTCTGTTATTATAATGACAAGTATTTCATTTAAAAAAAACATTACAAAGGTGTTTTTTTACCTATTGTGGCCACATCATGTTCTTCATATTCGTGTCCAAGCTCAACCTGTACAGTGTGACCCTCTACATTCTCTACAGTTTAAACATGGAGAAGTACAATTAATGTTCACCATCTGCAATGCTATATATAAAATTGTAGTATATGAATAAATTCATTATCAGGATTCGAAGCATGATCTTCAATTGGTTGTTGTCCATCCTCGACATTAAGGGGATTATTGCTTTCCTGCTCAAAATAGAGTCAATATTTTATGTCAATTATTTATAACGAATAGATTGCACAAGTAATAAATATGCATTAAACTATATAGATTTTATATACCTGTGCACCAGATAGATCACCAGAAGAATTTGTTTTCCCAGAAAAATATTTTTCAGCGTTCAACAACAGCTCCAAAGTCATGTTGGAAGCTAAGCTTCAAGTCTTCCTCAGTTGGCGCTTCTTTGAATCAGTTAGCCTGCATATTTGCAAAAATGTCATTAATTTACATTTTGAGGTGCAATAAAACGAATATAATTTGCAATTTATTATTTGGATGCATTATTGGTTTTTCGATACTTACAATTCGTGCCGCCAAATTCGAATAACCACCAGGCCCAAGCTTGTGCTGACCAATTTTTTCTAGTCTTTCCTTTGTGTCCTTTGATGTGTCTGGCAGCCTATGCAAGTGTTAAAATACGTTATCTGTTCCAATTTGATATAAAAATTAATAATAATAAGGTTTAGAATTACATTGTGGAAAGTATTGGATACCTCCCTGTTCTTGGTAGTAGTTTTCCTTCTTTTCTCAGAGCCCTCTCCTTTCCATATTCCACTAGGGCCTTCCACTCTCTTGCTGGAATCATCGGAGGGTGCTCATACCTAGGGTTCCTTTATAGGTGAACCATACATTGGTCCCGGACAATCTTCATATGGTGTCCAACCTTCTTTAGGACCGTGGCTCAATCAAAGGTCTTGTTGCCAAATAGGCCAACCAACCGATTAGTGAGCTCATCTTTTAAATTTTTCGTTTGTCTATCCCACCTTGTGCAGATGGTGGCCCTGAATATCTCCAAGGAAAAATCATTTAGATGTTTATAAAAAGCATCATTTGCTGCAAAATGATCATGCCATCATTAGTTGAAAAAAATGTTTTATCGGTATATTACAATCAAATTATAAACACTAACTTTAACAATTTATAATACTTGGGATCTTATCTATCTTTATTGGACCGAGATATTCGTCCACCAAAAATTTTTTCTGTATTTTACCCATTCTAGTGACACAGGAAGATCCAGGAAATGTTGCTTCAGCAATATCAATATTAGCAGGCTCTGCATCTACCCCTTCTTTTGCACGATCTGGTGTGTGTTGGTCACTAGCTTGTGCACTCACTGCTGGACTAGGGGGTGTCACGGAACCTGTTGCCGACTGTTTAGTCGACAACAATGGTGCATGAGTCAATGTACATGGATTTGTTTTCTCACGTGATGACAGATCTCCACGAGCATCACTGGGGACAACACCGCCTTGACCAATAGTGTGTGGTCGGAGAAAATCCAGTAAATACAAACCATATTTTATAAGTTCACTATCATATAAAAGTAAAAATTAAAAAGTTATAAATGAATTTATATTATGATTCAAGATTCCACAACTTACTTGCAAGGCATGAGACCTCTTTACCAAAACTTCAACCTTGGATTTAATCTCATATGTCTGCAGAACAATGAATAGCAGACAAAGGGTATCATCATTAATTTTTTTCAAGGTCTTCTCTATCATTTTAACCAGGTCAAGAGAAGAACCAATGTCAACATCGCACATCAAGTCATACACATCAAAATCTATTGATTGTTGTGATGATGGCTCATACGCCGAATCATTGGTCTGTAAGAAAAATATATAAAACATTACTGACGTGAAATCAATAAAATGATGAAAAAAGTATATTAACAAAACATATCTATCATGATAGATTCCTAAAATTACAACTAGGTTTACCTAATGCATCGATGATGGTGTTGTTTGATCCACAGCTGGGGACTTGCCTTGATCATCCCCCTACAAAGAAGAAGTAGAAAACATTATCATAATGAAACCAGTATACACATGAAAAAGACATAACAAAAAAAACATTATGCTACATATTATATTGGTACAATTCCAATGAATTATACATGTTGCGTCGAGGATCGTCTACTCATCGGATCAATGGTTATAGGTGACCTGCTCCTATCTACTAATAGGGAGGCTCCCCTTACAGAACCCTACATCAAAAACATAGAAAAAATTATCTAAACGGAAACAAAATACTCACTGAAAAAATATAATAACAAAACATTTTGACGTATTTAAACTGTACAATTACAATCAAGTTTACCTGTTTCCTCGAGGCTGTTGTCATCTGATCAACAGTTGGGTGGCTTCCATGATCAACACTCTACATCAAAATATAGATAACATTATATAAAACAAATGAATATACTCATGAAAAAACACAACCACAACAAAAAATTGTACATATTAAATTTGTACAATGGCATCGATGTATACCTGCTGCCTTGAGGCAGGTCTGGTCAAATCCACTGCTAGGGAGGTTCCCCTTACAGAACCCTGCATCAAAAACATATAAAAAATTACCTAAACGAAACCAAAATACTCACTGAAACAATATAATAACAAAACATTTTGACGTATTTAAATTGTACAATTACAATCAGGTTTACATATTGCCCCGAGGCTGTTGTCGTCTAATCAACAGCTTGGTGGCTTCCTCAATCAACACTCTGCATCAAATATAGATAACATTATATAAACGAAATGAATAAACTCATGAAAAAACACAACAATTTTTTTTTGTATATATTCAATTAGTACAATGGCATCGATGTATACTTGCTACCTCGAGGCAGGTCTGGTATAATCTACTGCTTGGGAGGTGCCCCTTACATAACCCTGCATCAAAAACATAGAAAAAATTACCTAAACAAAACCAAAATAGTCACTAAAACAATATAATAAAAAAACATTTTGACGTATTTAAATTGTACAATTACAATCAGGTTTACTTGTTGCCCCGAGGATGTCGTCGTCTGATCAACAGCCGGGTGGCTTCCCCGATCAACACTTTGCATCAAATATAGATAACATTATATAAAACAAACGAATATACTCATGAAAAAACACAACAAAAAAACCTTTT
This sequence comes from Larix kaempferi, assembly GCA_027924585.1. Taxonomy (NCBI): domain Eukaryota; kingdom Viridiplantae; phylum Streptophyta; class Pinopsida; order Pinales; family Pinaceae; genus Larix; species Larix kaempferi. The sequence goes on along the minus strand of BSBM01001603.1, from coordinate 330,578 downwards.
GAACATATTAAATTTCTACAATGGCATTGATGTATACATGTTGCCTCGAGGCAAGTCTGGTATAATCTACTGCTAGGGAGGTTCCCCTTACAGAACCCTGCATCAAAAACATAGAAAAAATTACCTAAACGAAACCAAAATACTCACTGAAACAATATAATAACAAAACATTTTGACGTATCTAAATTGTACAATTACAATCAGGTTTACCTATTACCCCGAGGATGATGTCATCTGATCAACAGCTGGGTGGCTTCCCCGATCAACAGTCTGCATCAAATATAGATAACATTATATAAACCAAACGAATATACTAATGAAAAAACACAGCAAAAAATAAAATAAAATTCGTATTATATTTTTACTATTACAAAGATGTATACCTACTACCTCAAGGAAGTTGTACTTCTCTTACCAGCTGCTGAGGAGATGCCCCGATCACTACCATGCGAAGTAAATATAGAAAATTTAAACTAAATTATAACAATAAACTAACTAAAAATTATTAAGATGTTAAATTCATTAATAAAAGGTTGGGTAAATTGTTAGATGTACCACTCCCATAGTAATTGTGTTTATATCTACTCGATTCAAATTGTAATTAATAAACAACTCTTCCCTTGCAGCTATTGATTTAATAGCACATACAAAAACATGGTTTTCTTCACGCCCCTCAAATTTGCAGTTGGGTTGCTTAATTGTAGACCCTGGTTGTGTACTGTTTATAAACCCCACAATATTCCCTGTGGCCTTTGGCTTTCCGTTGGTGTACAATGTTGCTCCTTTATTTTGATCTTTGTCTTTCAGTTGTAAATAATTTGCTGAAAACCCATATCTACACATACTTCGTGTGTATTGGACCAGGCGCATCCAATCATTGTAGTTGTAACAGGGTCCAACATACTCCATCAATTCTGTACATATGCCGTAACTGACCTTTATGCCATCCTTGCAAAACAACCCCAAACCATGTAATGACGATGGTGCAATTCGATATATGCTCTCATTCACACAAAAATCTGTGTTCAGTTGAGGAATATCCTTGGGTACCCATTGTTTCACTAGATGTTTGTACCTCAAGGGCACCTCGATGTCGCCTATTGTCTCATCATCATAGGAACATGACCCCCCTTCAGCGAGAAAAAAATCCATGCGTTTATGGAATTTTCTTCTGATATTTTGACATCTAGTTGATATAACTCTTGTAGACCTACTAGATGTCTCACTTTCCTCTAGCCTTCCTAAACTCCCCTCTCTCGAGGAAGACAAGTCTGAAAAATACCTTTTTGGTTCTACCTGCACCATGGGAAAAAATTTCAAATAGGACCTTGTTGGGTATGCATAGTTCATATTAGAAAATTACAAGGCATTAAGGCATGCATTTTCCACTATCATCATACATATTAGTACATTTTTCTTCGAGATTAATTGGGTTTGAATCAAGATTAATTGGATATAATGTGTCTTCACCTTAGTAGACTTAGCATTTTGATGAGTTCCTTATGGTTTTTATATTCATGCTTGATTGCTTGGGAATGAATGATTCTCGATTGCTCTCATTCTTGTTTGATTTTAGATGGTAACATAAACTTGCCATTTAATTGGTAGCTTGACATTTATCGTTTGAATAGGTTTATATGGTTGTGAGATCCATTATTGTTACTCTATTGAGACTTGGGAATTCACCACATGATGTCTTCACTTGAGTTTCATTTGTACCGAGCCTAAATATTTTCAACCGATTACCTTCACTTGCTCTTAGTTACATCGAAATTTCGTTTGGCACAAATTATTGTTGCTATTCATTTTGGGTGTGATCATTCAACCTGCCCAAAGCCATGAGGCTTGACCTTCAACATCACTAGCCTAGTTATATTATGGTTTCACATAAACTAAGTTAACCATGGAGGATTCACACCAATTCCTCCCAACATAACACATGTCGGTTCTCCTAGCCAACAATTTTATACAACTTGACCCTATTCACATCACATATGGGATGGAAACTACATTAACAAATTTCCTCTTATTGTAAGGTAACATTTGTGCAAATATTCTAGTAGTCCCAAACTTAGTGGTAGGGAATAACTCTAGTTTTACCAAACTCAAATCAATCCTATAGATGTTGACATTAATAGCTTTTTTGGTTAAGTTTTTGTGTTTAGATTCACATGTGAGTACACACCTTTATATGTTGTTTGGTGATGCAAGGTTTTAGATTTAAAGGTAATGATGAGATATGATTGTTGTATGTTTACTGATGCCACAAAAATCTAAATTTGTATGTATGAAATGAGCTATGGATGCACCCTCTAATCTACCCTTGGATGTTGGTGATAATGTTGTTTGCTAGGGAAATAAAATTAGACCTCTAATGTTCTCACCTACCAATACAATATGCCTCTATTATCCTACAAATTCGGTATTAGAAATCCTCAACATCATGGCTCTATTGATGCTTAATTTTTTGTGAGCATGTTGATTAAAATATAGGACATGTCACATCTTTCATGAAGCTTCTCTTGGACCTTGCTATTTTCCATGAATATATCATGATGATTTTTTTTATGTTTTCCCTTGATAGCATTGTAATGGAGTGGTTTGATGATTTGGGAAAAGGAGAAAAATCTTCATTTGTAGGTTTTATTAAGATATTTCTCAAGGAATGGGATCCTAACTATGAATATTCCTTGATGGAGCAATTTTTTTCATCCAATGAACCACCTTTGCATCATATTTCAAATCTAGAAGAAGAGGTGGATGAAGAAGACATGTCTAATGCATCTCCAAGTGAATAATATTTTATTGATGAAAGCACACAAGCATCCACTTCATCCTCTCTTTTTCAAGAAAAGGGTTTGATTTTGAATCATAGTAGGGACATGGACTGACGGAAAATTTGTAAAGACCCTATCTATGATAATTGTAGCGATGTGTCTAGTGAAAGTATTGTAGATTTTGAATCTTTGGGAAAGCCTAACATTGAGGAGGTAACTGTAGAAATTTGGTATGTTATTTTCCAGCCATATGCTCCTATTAATAATACAAATTTTGGGTGTCATATAAAGCATATTTGTACATATTTGTTTCAGCCATCTACGGAAGATTTCATTTTAGCACTTTTACGACAATTTTTAGCCATGTTCTATTAGGGATAATGCAGATTTTTCCTAGCATTTGGAGAATTTTATGATTCTAAACATGCATAAATTTTAAATGATAATGATAAGGAAAAGATAGAATTCTGGAAGTCTCTAGAAATTATCCATGAATAGTGCCTTACCCAAAATATGGTGGTAACATGCAATTTTAATGCAACTATTTTGTATAAAGAAAGGTGAGGAGGAAGTCTAGTCAGAGATTCATTTTGGGAAAAATGGAAGACTTTATGGCAGATCTAGGATCTGATTGACTCTCCTCCAATGAAAGGAATCTATACATGGATGAATCACATGATAGGACCAAGTCATATAGCAGTCAGATTGGACATTTCTTAATACATGGTTCATTTCTCCTAAAAGGTTTAAATTTGCAATCTAAAATACTCCCTCAAGTGACTTCAGATCATAGGCCAATCCTTATTTCTTTGGAAGTCCTTGAAGATGTAGGCCAACCTTGGGAAATTAAATGCATGTCAATATATAGTCCAACCTTGGGAAAGTAAATGCATGTCAATATATAACATTACATCAGAGATTCAAATGGATAAGGATTCCATTCGAATCCTCACAAAAGCATACTTACTAAAATAATGCAAAACCCCCCTAGGTGGCACATGTGTTCTCCAAGTCACTCCAAAGGCTCACAAATTTCTGATTTAGTGATCAGTTAGTGATGTGTGATAGAAAAGAATGCCAAATCCAGAATTTAGAAGGAAAAAACATATTGGAGGATGAGTTGGCCAAAAAACAGTTTCTACTAGTCAACTAGCTTTTACCTTTCACCAAAAAGTGGTAAAAAACAGTAAAAGCAACTAGTGTGCCTTTCTAATCCAGAATTGTCTAAAAATAGCCAGAATATAATCCAGGATCTCCAGGAATGCGCTCTAGTGGGTTTAGGAAGCTTGTGGTCCACACAATGGTATTTTAGCCAACTACCTAGTCTAATACATAGGAATTAATCATGAAATGATTAATTAATGCTACCAAGGTATTAAATGACATGGATGTGGGTTTTAAATATTCCAACACCCCCCCATAAGTCTGAATTTATGTGCTAAATATTAGAAATAAAAAATAACTAGGGCCTAGTAACAAGACATGGTCATCGAGTACAATACTTCCCTGTCCATGAAACAAGGAAAGAAGGAAAACCTCATTGGTAAAACCTCCCCTAAAAAATGGACATAATAAAAATTGAAATATTTCTTATCAATCCTTCACTCCACCACATGTTCAACCATCCCAAGAACTAATCTAAGATAGCTGAAAGTATTCTCAGTAAAAGATTTGGTGAAGATGTATGCAGTTTGCTCACATGTTGGGAAATACTGCAAATCAATGATCTGGTCATGCACTAAACTCCTGACATAGTGCATATGGATCTCAATATGCTTGGTCCTTTGTCTCTGTACTAGATCACTTGATACCCTTATAACACTATGATTGTCACAAAATATGATAGTAGGAGTACTAAAGGAAATCTCAAACTCTGAAATAATACCCTGCAACCACACTCACTGAGTAGCAGCATTCACTGCTCCTTTGTACTTAGCCTCTGCTGAAGATAGTGCAATTGCATTTTGTTTCTTGCTATACCATCAAACAGGACCACCTCCAAGCATGAATACAAATCCAAATGTGTATTTTCTCTCAAGACTACCACCATCCCTGTCAAGCACTCTATATGCAGATAAATTACTACCAAACACACAGAGCATATGAAATTTATTGTCAACCCGAGAAAGTCTTTTTATTTCAAAGGATAAGTGCACAATATATGCTTAAACACAAAACCATTAGAAGTGAATACTTTTATCTTCTATCATCCATATTCATCCCAAGAATCTATGCAATCCCAATTGCCTTCTAACTGCTATACTACAATCCTTTTCTATTATGCATCAACAAGAAATGGTATCAAATCTAATCAACAATTGCAAAAAGGAAATATCATTCGCATTCTAAAATAATCACTTGTCTGATCTAATCAAGCTGGGAATCATAAAGCATAAACTGAACATTACTCTAGAATTTCAAATGAAAGAGATTGAAGCAACTGTTCTAAGAAACTGAATTACAGAATGGAAATCAATCAACACATAACAGGAAAGCTAAATTGTAAGAGCTCCTGGGATCACGTATCAGCTGTAAGATGAACACGGCAGTGTGAACAGAAATTGAAATGCATAAAGCAACCCTGACTCAGTCGACTGTTATTCTATACCATTCACCAATCTCACAGAATGTAATCTTTTACTGAAAAACCCACACAATAAATATTGCTGCTGCGTACAAAGAAAAGAATAAAGCATCACACAACAAGAAAGAAATCCTATTTTAACTCAGCAATCTCTGTGGAAGATGGGCCCAGTCTTCACACAGAGACGCTGGTTGAACAACACCCTCTTTAACTCAGAAGTAACCCCTTATATTAACAGAAGAATGAGTACACAGTTTGGCTTGGCTGCTAATACCAAATAAATTAATTGTTTGCTGTCCAACCCCTGGGTCGAGGCAACTCCCCATATTTATACATACAAATTGTAACATCTAATCCTATAATTGGGCAGCCATGAAGATCTCTGATCTTTAGGCGCCCTAAATAACTAGCTGTTACCATGCGTGGCAGAACAGAAATATCCAAATATGAGAAAGTTATTAATTGACCCAAGAGTGACGGTCCTTCCAGCTTACAGCTAGACTCGAGCAGCAACATACTTAAGATAGCAAATTCTGTTACAACTGCCCTGTCACAGCTGTGTTTTGATTGATGATTCGAGCCCCAAGGATCCCTTCTATAAGCAATGAACGTCCCTTCCTTCATGACTTGTTCAGCTCCGATCTTCCTGCAGTCTATTTGTCTCAACTACCTTCATAAATCGCATCATGTTAGCACAAATTAAGAGATGCACAGCTTTAATTATCACAATCATAAGTATTAATACAATAAAACAATAATCGGCCATACCTTGGTAATTTGGGGAATAAGATGAGGACAATAAGTCTAATTGCCAAGATAATTGGTGTAGGACAAGGGCAGGGAAGATGATAAATGATGATCAAAAAGGGCCAATTCTGGGCTCAACATCTCCCCCCAACTACCCTGTTGCATGTCCTCATGCAACAACCTGCATCTGAATCGTGAACTGAGCTCTATCCAGGAGAGAGGAAGGAATGTAGGGAACTCAGGCATCTCATCTATCTTTTGAAAGGCTTCTGTGAGTGACCCAGCATCTTCCAACTTCACTGTTTCCCTTCCACTGCTACTTGCTGGTATCTGAGAATGCACTTGGTGTGGTGGGAATCTTTCTGCAGTCTCATTATGCTATGCCTGGGGGAGTTGAAAAAAAATCCTCAATCTGAATCCAACTCAATGACATCTCTAGGAGGTGGAAGCACTGGTTCTTGTGGGACAGTGTCTTCCAGTGCATCTAATTTTAACAGGAGAGTTGCTAGTTCTTGTGTAACAGCAACATCCTTTAAACCTTCTTCAGCAGCTACCTTTATTGCTTTTGGAGACACTGGTTCTTGTGTAACAGTGTCTTCTTTGTCCTTCTGCTGCTGAGACTGGATATCCTTTTCAATTTGCAGCTCCTCCTCCAAGATTTCAGTGTCACCTGAGCATGGTGTCTGTACCTATTCATCTTCACTACACTGTGTATCAGGAATGATATCCACTCCCAGGTTATCTTCCAACTGCAATTCAGGAGTTCTTGCTGCAGCTTCCAAGGATGTTGGTTCTTGTGTAGCAACATCCTGGCTTACCTCTTCATCCTTATTTTGCTGCAACTCCTCTTCTATGAGTTCTGTATCATGGGAGTCCTCTGGGGTTACAACCCAGAGTTCATCATTAAATTCCAGAGTATCCTCTGTCCCAGCTTCTTCTCCTGTCTGCTTGGCCGGTTGGACAATTATATTCAGGGTTGCTGGTTCTTGTGTTACAGCATCCTGTTCCAATTTATCACTGTCCTGCCTTTTTTTCTCTCCTTCTAAAATTGTTGTGTCCTGGGAACGTTCTGGGGTTACAGCATAAAATTCTTCACTAACCTCCAGAGTATCCTTCAGTTCCATGATCTCTGTATCGTGGGAACATTCTGGGGTCTCACTATATTCTTTTATAAGCTCCAGAGCATCCTTCATTCCAAGTTCTTCTCCCATCTGTTCTATAATCTCTATGTCGTGGGAACATTCTGGGGTTACCATACATTCCTTATAAATCTCCAGGGTGTCCTCCACACCAAGTTCTTCTCCCATCTGTTCTATAATTTTTGCATCATGGGAAGTGGCAGCTGCAGTAAGGATGTTTAAAAGTGCTGGTTCTTGTGTGACAGCATCTTCTTTTTCCACTGCTTTCCCTACTGTGGCTACAGGCTGTTGTGCTGAATAAGTGCTAAGTAAAATTTTATGGCATGCTTCCTCAAAGATTTCTCCACAGGTGGGGCAGAGTATTCGCTCATCCTTTTCTCCAGCTCTAGCAGAAGCTAATTCCTCCACTTGGTCTGCAGCCTCTATTAATGTGTACATTTTTCTTCCACCCTGCTTTCTGCAGGTTTCCTTCCAGGTTTCCAACTCCCTTCTAAGTGCTTGGAGGTCCTCTTTCAGCATTGCATTCTCATACAAGAGTCCTTCAATTTCAGGTTCTTCCTCCACTGGCCTTTGTGGGGCATCCATCGGTCTTGGTGTAAGGATTGGGGGCTCAATCTATGTCTCTAAGGTTGCCCATCTTTTCCTAGCTTCCTCTGCTACTGTGATTGATCGAGTTCGTTTCCTTCTGATTGGTGCTACTAGATCAAACTCATTGGTGGCTCTCTTCCTTTTCTGTGGCGTTTTCTTTTGTGATTTTCCTTTTTGGGGTGTTTCCTCTTGTGGAGCTGGAATATAGGGGGGCAAAACTGAAGTCAAAGGAATATTTCCCTGCCCCCCATGCTGTTCTTCTTCAATCACAGCTCCTCCTCCTACCCACTCAGGTGAAGACTCGATTGTAACCAGCTCAATATCTTCTTCCATTGCTCTAGCTCCGTCATCTTCAGGTTCCATTGTCGTAGCATTTGATGCTGCTCCAATTTCACCTTCTGCTATCGGAGCTGTCCTGTTATCTAGGTTTTCCATGAAGGTTTCATCTACATTGTCGCCTGATGGCTCTGTTTGTGCTTCCCCTTGCTCTCCTTCAAATGCAGTGTCATCCCCCACTGGTTCTGCTTGTGCTGGGGATTCATCTACCTCGAATGGCTCTGACTGTGCCCCTAGTTGTTCTTCCTCTGTGGTTTTACCCACCCCGGATGGTCCTGCCTATGCCCCTGGTTGTTCTTCCTCTGTGGTTTTACCCACCCCGGATGGTCCTGCCTGTGCCCCCGATTGCTATTCTTCTCCCATTTCATCCCTCCCCCCAACTTCACTGGAGGAACTCTGGTCCTCCTGTTGTGGTGGAACCTGTAATTGCTGCAATGGGATGACCCTCAAGGGAACAGGTTGCTGTGGTCGGGTTATAAATTGTTCCCAAGTTATATTATGTTGGGCAAGGGTTCTTACAATAATTAACTTGATAAGGCCATGGTGGGTGAGAGAGGACAGTGGGTGCTTCGCAGACTGAACAAATGTTGCCATATGACGCAAGTCGTGCAATAAATAAAATGGAATATTCAACAAAATGCCATGGCGGAGATGAGAAAGCAAAGGAAGTTCAGAGTTATACACAGTTTAGTATCTACCTTCGCAGGTAATGTATTTATTGAGGAAGACAGCAACCTGGTCCCATGGCCGCGGCAGTGACTTCAGTGCAATCCCTCTCCTGGATGCTTCAACTTGCTCTCCTGGAAATAAAAATTCTTCTCGTGCAACCGTTGCAGGGACTCGACGGTTAAACCAAGGTTTTCCCACCATCGGGATAACTGTAACCTCGGATATAATGACCTCAGAGACGTCTATACACAGCCCCCACACCGTGGAGTGCGTTTTAGTAAGATTCAAGGAAAATTGCAGGGCTGCGTCCCGATCGAATCCGTCCAATCGCTCAAAGAACTTGACCCAGCCAGCAGCTTGAAAAATGGCAAGAACTTGCGGATTCCGTCTGAGTTCCCGGGTATTGAAAGGTTCATGGCGAACTGGAATGCCCATGGTCCTGGCTGCAAACTGAACTTGCTATTCCACAGATTACCGGATCCCAGAATGGAGGTTGCAGCACAAAGGATGCACGAATCGCTGAGCGGAGATTTTGAGAGAATGACCAAATTTGGAAAGTTAAGCACAGAACAGTGTTTGAAATTTTCATGCCAAATTGGGGAAGGTGGCAGTTATTAGCGTTTACGTCGTACGAGGGAAAGGTTTAATCAGGTATAAATGGTGGTACGAGTGAAGGTACGACCAATATCGTTTAAATGATATCAATGCTTAATCACGTGATAAATGAAAGCCATACCTCATAAAACTGTGCGTCGGAAGGCTACGGAAACTGGTGGAGCATGCAGTTGGTGACGTCACGGAGCCGAACGCGTGCACAGTCAGACGTGGGATCATGATGACTCGAATAAGGCACTAATTTCTTTTGCCGGTGAAACACAAGCCATCGCGTCCTTGGGGTTGGAATGATGAGTTCGCCGGCATGACTGGGATGAATCAGCAGCATGATTAGCAGGTTGAAAACAATTCTTCTGTTAACACGGGAGTTACCACTGCAAGTTGCCAAAGAAATGATAGCGCGGCCGATGAAAAAGCTGTTGCAGCTGGCGGGAAAAGAAGTTACAGCCACTGGAAAAGAATTCACGGCAGCCGAAAAAAAGAATTTACGATATCAGGGAAGATTACGGCTGTCACGGAAAAGTTTTACGGCGGCGGGAAAAAAAAATTTACGACTATGGGAAATATGTTGCAGCCGCTGGAAAGAAATGGCAGCTGCAAGGAAATGATGTGGCAGTGACTGGTCAATGAGGTGGCAGCCGCTGGGAAATGAGGTGGCAGCCACTGGGAAATGAGGTGGCGGCTGCGAGAAAAAGATGTTGCAGCTTCCGATGTTGCAGCCGCCGAAGTTGCAGCTGCCGGAAAAAGGGCATTACGGCTACCGGGAAATGAAATGGTCGTGGCTGGTAAATGAAGTGGCAGCCGCTGGGAAATGGGGGTGGCAGCTGCGGAAAAGATGAGGTGGCAGCCGCGGGGAAGATGAGTTGGCAGCCGCGGGGACTGGGGTTGCAGCTGCCGATGTTGCAGCCGCCGATGTTGCAGCCGCCGAAGTTGCAGCTGCCGAAAAAGATTGACGGCTGACGGAAAAAGGGCATTACGGCTACCAGGAAATGAAATGGCCGTGGCTGGTGAATGAAGTGGCAGCCGCTGGGAAATGGGGTGGCAACCGTGGGGAATATGAGGTGGCAGCCGCGGGGAAGATGAGGTGGCAGCCGCAGGGAATATGAGGTGGCAGCCACGATGTTGCAGCCACCGATGTTGCAGCCGCTAATGTTGCAGCCACCGATGTTGCAGCCGCTAATGTTGCAGCCACCGATGTTGCAGCCGCCGATGTTGCAGCCGCTAATGTTGCAGCCACCGAAAAAAAACGACGGCAAGCGGGAAAAGGGATTTTGCGGCTGCTAGGGAAAAGGATAATGTGGTTGCCGGAAAAGGATATACAGCTGCCGGAAAATATGTTGCAGTTGCCGGAAAATATGTTGCAGCTGTCGGAGATTTTTTTTTTTTTTATAAAGCAAGGACGGCACAGGGAGATTTTCATTAACGGGCCCAAACTGGTTGTTCTCCTGGCGCTTCCCTGAAAATTTTTGAAAGACGACAGCAAGCAAAGAGATCAAATGCAAAAAAAAAAAAAAAAAAAGAAAGAAAACAACAACTATACGCTACAGCAAGAAATTATTTATGTACAGCAAATACAATTTTCAGTTTCAGATTTGGAAAAGGTAGAGAAAAGTTCCTGCTCTAGTGCCAATTGATAGTCTGGATCAGCAGCAATCTATGAAATGAATGCATCTTTCGAAATGGGCTTCCGATACAGTCGCAGTCTGTGGCCGTTAGCAAGTAATGGTATATGGTTTTCATCAATGGTCACCAGGCAAACAGTGCCGTTTTCAAATACCCTGTCAACCAAATATGGACCCAGCCATCTTGTGCGTAATTTTCCTTTAAAATCCTTCTTGAATCTGGAGTCGTATAATAGTGCCCAGTCTCCTTCACGGAAGATTTTCTTTTTGATGAATCGGTCATGCCAGTTAGATCTCTGTTGCTGAAGCAGCACAGTCTGGTCTAGTGCAGCTAACCGTTTCTCATCCAATTCATTTAATTGATTCAATCTTCTTTTCTGGGCTTCCGTTACATCCAGATTCATTTCAATGGCTGTTCTCAGGGTCTTGATCTCAAATTCAATTGGAAAGATGGCACTCTTTCCATACACCAGATCATAGGGAGAAAAGCCCGTGGTGTTGCGCCAAGTTGTGCGATATGCCCACAGTGCTTCTGGAAGCCTGTCAGCCCAATCCCTTCGATGGCTTTTAACTGTTTTAGTAAGGATTGCTTCGATAACTTTATTAGTGCTTTCCACCTGACCATTGGCCTGGGGATGATAAGGTGAAGCTATCTTTTGCTGCACATGATACCTCCGGAGCAAGGATTCAAATTGGTGTGAGGTGAATTGCGGTCCCCCATCGGTAACTACTTCCTTTGGTACCCCAAAGCGGGTAAAAACTTCACTGTACAGAAAATCAATCACCGCCTGGTCATTAGCCTTAGCCAAAGCTACAGCTTCTACCCACTTGGTCATGTAATCTGTACACACCAAAATGTAAACCTTCTGTCTGGAAGGAGGGTTGATAGGACCAACAAAGTCCAATGCCCACCTATCAAACGGTTCTAGTACCACTTGGGGATGTAAAGGCATCTGATCTGTCTTATTAGGTTGGCCCATCCTTTGGAAGCTGTCACAGGACTGAACATATCTTTTAGCATCTCTGAACAGTGTCGGCCAATAATAGCCCATCCGCAACGCCTTATGCCCTCTCCTTTTGTCTGCAAAGTGTCCTCCGCAAGGTTCATCATGACAGGCCTTCAGTATATGAAAGATCTCATCTTCCCTTACACATCTTCTAATCTCAAGATCAGGTCCTGTGTAAAAGAGATGGCCTTTGAGCCAACAATACCTGGCACTTTGCTGAATAATTTTTCTTTTCTCTCGTTTAGACATATGTGACGGAAGCTTTCCTGCAACCAAATAATTAGCAATGTCTGCATACCAGGGTGAATGAGCTGAGAGTGCGAATAAATGTTCATCCGGGAAAGCATCCTCAACAGGTGAACTGTCATCACTGTTAGTAAATCGTGATAAAAAATCAGCAACAACATTTTCTTTTCCAGGTTTATCTATAATAGTAATATCAAATTCCTGTAATAATAAAAGCCACCTGGTTACTCTGGCATTAGTGACAGGTTTGTTCATTAAATACTTAATGGCAGAGTGGTCAGTATGCACAAATGTAGGATACCCAGTAATGTAATGCCGAAACTTATTAATAGAATAAACAATAGCAAGGAATTCTTTTTTAGTAATAGTATAATTTAGTTCAGCAGGGGCTAAGTTTTTACTAACATAATAAATAGCATAAGGTACTTGACCATCCTGCTGTCCTAGTACTGCTCCAATGGCAGTATCAAAAGCATCTGAAGAAATGTGGAAAGGTATGGTCCAATTAGGTCCCCTTAAAATAGGGGCTGTGGACAGTTTCTCTTTAAGCTTATCAAATGTTGTCTGGCATGCTGCACTCCACACAAACTGTGCATCCTTCATTAACAATGAAAACAAAGGAGAAGCAAGTTTGGAGAAGTTTTCTATGAATCTCCTGTAATATCCAGCATGTCCCAGAAAACTTCGCACCTCTTTCTGAGTTGAAGGAGTTGGTATATTTTTTATCACCTTAATTTTTGAAGGATCCACTTGAATACCATCAGTAGAGATGAAATGTCCTAATACCACCCCCTCACTCATCATCATGTGGCATTTTTCAGTGCTTAGTGAGAGGCGAGCCTGTTTACAGCGAATTAAAACTTTCTTTAAATTTTCCAGTGCTTCCTCAAAATCCTTGTCATAGGGAGTAAAATCATCCATAAAAACTTCCATACTATCATTAACCAATTCAGAAAATATGCCAATCACAGCTCTTTGGAACGTTGCAAGTGCATTGCACAAGCCAAAGGGAAGCACCCTGTAGGCGAACGTTCCCCAGGGGCAAGTGAAGGTGGTCTTATCCTGATCCTCTGGACAATCTGAATTTGATTGTACCCACTGAACCCATCCAGGAAGGAGAAGAACTTCTTCCCTGATAGGGTATCAAGTACCTGGTCAATAAAGGGCAGAGGAAAATGATCCTTTTGTGTAGCTTTGTTCAGCTCCCTATAATCGACACAGACTCTCCATTTACCATTTTTCTTGGGCACAATTACAAGTGGGGAAACCCACTCACTATCTGAAATAGGGTAGATAAATCCTGCTTCCAAAAGTTTCTAGATTTCCTCCTTCACTATATCCCTCAAATTGGGGTTCATGCGTCGTTGGGGTTGACATACAGGCCGGGAGTCGTTTTTAATGTAAATATGATGAGTGCACAAACTGGAAGGAATACCCTTCATGTCTGTACACTCCCATGCGAATGCCCCTTTACGTTCCTTCAAGAGATTGGTTAGGCGCATCTGTTCTTCTGAGGAGAGACCAGGGTTGATGTTCAAAGTTCTTCCAGGCTCTACCTCAATAGGAATGCTTCTCGAGTTTTTCAAAACTGGGATTATGTTTGTGTCATTGACTAGCGCTTCCTCCGTAAGCTGTTCTTGTTCTTCTTTACCAAGGGTACTGTTCAGGAGTTGATAAACTTCTTTATCTACTGAAGTAGGTTCGCTAATGAAATTATTAATGGCATCGTCTTCTGTTTCGTTTTTGAAGGTTAGTGCCTTCCCTATTGTTAGTAGTGGCTGAACATCCTCCTCCTCTTCCTGTTCTATCCAAAGGGAAGTTTCAGTTTCTAGACTCGGCCGTGCTGGAGGATACAGGGTGAGGTTTTTGGTTTCCATACCATCAGATATAGTCATAGATCCTGATCGACAGGTGATGCAAGCATCAGCTGTAGCCAACCAAGGCCTCCCCAAGATCAATGGGTGTAATACCAGAAATTCGGCAGGGTATTCCCATGAGTCTACTGAAATGACAAGGTCGTCCAAAATCCCTTCGGGTCTGATGGTGGATCTGTCTGCCAATTCCAAGATGGTAGGGGTCGGTCTAATATTGGTGAATCCGAGCTTCTTTACAGTCTCCATTGTTATAACATTGATCGCAGATCCTAAATCTACTAGTACGTTGGGTATCTACGTTTGTCCTATGTGTACAGTGACAGTAGGATTGCCAGGATCCTCATACTTGGTTATAGGGGTTTTTCCGGTCATTAAAGCAGATAAATTCCCTATGACATGAACAGTAGGAGGATCTCTGGGTTTCCTTCCCGGTCTTTTAGTGCACAGGTCCCGAACAATTCTAGCATAAATAGGTACATCTTGAAGAGCTTGCAAAAGGGGGATCTTAACATAAAGGTTCTTCAATTCTCCTAAGAGATTGAACTGAGGTTGCTCCCCTATTTTTGGCAGCATCAGTCTCTCAGGGTAGGGTGGTTGCCTTACCAGCTGGGTAGGCTGCGTATTATCTGATTTATCGTTTAATGTTTCAGCCGTCCCATCTGAGGGATGCTCAGCACCTTCAGTGATAGGAACCGGATCAAATGGATGCTGGGAACTCTCTTCTTTGTCATGCACAGACGGTGGAATATGTTCTACTATCTTCCCAGACCGTAGGCGAATATCATTACAAGGTACAGGGGAGAGAGAGTAGGCCGGCATATTGAGAGCCTCCAATTGGTGGACTGTTTTATTATTTGGGTTAGGGTTAGGTTGGGCAGGCAGCTGAGGCCGTATTGGTATATTAGGGACAGGATTATTTTGCAGCTGCAGCTGCGACTGCTGAGGTGGGTATTGAGGATATTGATGAAATTGAGGATATGGAGGAGAATACGGTAACTGTTGAGGTGGAGGTGGTTGAGGAAACTGGTTCCCAGGATGGAAGTTCCTCCATCCAGGAGACCATGACGTAGGTTGATGTGATGGCTGTGTCCAAGGACTCCATGAGTTATAACCTTGCATCGCAGGTTGAGGAGAATTCCACTGAGCATAATTTGAAGGGAATTGTGTATTCACATTTTGCATATTAGTATTCCAATTATTCAAATTATTCAAAAATGGAAATGAATCGGGAGACATACCTTGATTTCGAGACTGCCAGGGTTTCTTCTGTGCAATGAAGTAGGCTGAATCCACTTCTGGAGTTGATGCCTGCAGAACAGCCTTCAGTTGGGGCAATGTGGGACATTCTTTCATATCATGGTTCAGCTCGCACAGCTGACACACTTGTATTTTGTCAAGAGGGCATTCTTTCAGTGGATGAGTCTTTCTACATCGGGGATAGAACACGCCTAGTGTAAGATCCTCCACTGCCTGTCTTTGCTTGGCCTTCAAGACATCAATCTCTGAAGAGATAGAGCTCATCATTTCTGTTTTAAAATTTTCAAGAAGATTGCCTATCTCCGCACGTGTAGCTCCCCCATTGGATGACTTCTGAGTTCTATCGAAGACATCATGTTCCAACTTATCTCGTTTATTCTGCTTGTTATGCCTAGAAGATCCCCTGGAGTATCTCTTACATAATTCCACAATTGTCTCAAAATATTCTTTAGAGATATCTCCTTTTCCTAGCAAATTTAACATGTCTAAACAATCGTCCCTGATCCCTCGAAGCAGGATTATCTTGAGCACATCTAGTCCCATGTTCGTCTGCCCAGCTCTCTGCACATTGTACAGCAGCCTCTCTACAAAATCCTCCAAACTTTCATCCTCCTTCTGTACCATCTTGAATAACTCCTCCCTTTTGTCTCTGGTGTTGCAATATTCTTGATATTTTTCCAGGAATACTTGCTTCATCTTATTCCAATTAGCAACAGTTCCTCCCCCAAGGCTCATGAACCATCGTAATGCATTGTCCTTCAGGGTGGCAGGAAAAAGCTTCAACTTTTGGGCATCTGTGACATAATCATAGCTGCGACAGAGGATATCGAATTCAAAAAGGAATTCGTCTGGATCTTCTGTCGCCCTGCCATGGAAGCGAGGCAACACCAATGGTGAGATGTTTTTCATAGGAGCTGTCCCTTCTAGCTGCTGGATTGGGAATTGCAATGTAGCCATAGTTTCTTCTGGCAGGGAATCATTTTCATGATGGTATTGTACCACTGCTTCTTCCTCTTCGTTCTCATGTCTGTTATTCATCTTTTCTTCTGTATCCTCTCCTTCGTTCGTTCCTGCGTTCCTTACCTCAGTTGTAACAACTGCGTATTCTTCAGTTGTAACGGCTGCGTATTCTGCAGTTGTAACAGCTGCGTATTCTTCAATTGTAACAGCTGAATCAGCCGTTCCTTCTTTAGCAGGGGTATATGCAGGAATCACAGCTGCTCCTGTATCTTCCACTGTGGATCCTGATGCTGACGCTCCAGGATCAGCAGGGCCTCTTCTGATAGGAGTCTCCTATTGACGAGTTCTGACAGCTGAATCAGTTTTGTCAACAAGGTCGTCGATGAATGTTCTTCTACCCAGCGGTGGACCTCGACCACGACCCGAACCACCTGCACTGTTAGTAATTTGTGGGGTTTTGGGGGTTGGGAGGTGATCGCGTTTTACCCTCCTTGTATTCATGCGAAGCAGATCATTCAAAAACAAACAAAAAGACTGTCTAAAAGCGATTATCAAATACGACTAATGACTAGTGTTTAATTTTTATCCTTCCCCGGCAACGGCGCCAAAATGTCAAGCACTCTATATGCAGATAAATTACTACCAAACACACAGAGCATATGAAATTTATTGTCAACCCGAGAAAGTCTTTTTATTTCAAAGGATAAGTGCACAATATATGCTTAAACACAAAACCATTAGAAGTGAATACTTTTATCTTCTATCATCCATATTCATCCCAAGAATCTATGCAATCCCAATTGCCTTCTAACTGCTATACTACAATCCTTTTCTATTATGCATCAACAAGAAATGGTATCAAATCTAATCAACAATTGCAAAAAGGAAATATCATTCGCATTCTAAAATAATCACTTGTTTGATCTAATCAAGCTGGGAATCATAAAGCATAAACTGAACATTACTCTAGAATTTCAAATGAAAGAGATTGAAGCAACTGTTCTAAGAAACTGAATTACAGAATGGAAATCAATCAACACATAACAGGAAAGCTAAATTGTAAGAGCTCCTGGGATCACGTATCAGCTGTAAGATGAACACGGCAGTGTGAACAAAAATTGAAATGCATAAAGCAACCCTGACTCAGTCGACTGTTATTCTATACCATTCACCAATCTCACAGAATGTAATCTTTTACTGAAAAACCCACACAATAAATATTGCTGCTGCGTACAAAGAAAAGAATAAAGCATCACACAACAAGAAAGAAATCCTATTTTAACTCAGCAATCTCTGTGGAAGACGGGCCCAGTCTTCACATAGAGACGCTGGTTGAACAACACCCTCTTTAACTCAGAAGTAACCCCTTATATTAACAGAAGAATGAGTACACAGTTTGGATTGGCTGCTAATACCAAATAAATTAATTGTTTGCTGTCCAACCCCTGGGTCGAGGCAACTCCCCATATTTATACATACAAATTGTAACATCTAATCCTATAATTGGGCAGCCATGAAGATCTCTGATCTTTAGGCGCCCTAAATAACTAGCTGTTACCATGCGTGGCAGAACAGAAATATCCAAATATGAGAAAGTTATTAATTGACCCAAGAGTGACGGTCCTTCCAGCTTACAGCTAGACTCGAGCAGCAACATACTTAAGATAGCAAATTCTGTTACAACTGCCCTGTCACAGCTGTGTTTTGATTGATGATTCGAGCCCCAAGGATCCCTTCTATAAGCAATGAACGTCCCTTCCTTCATGACTTGTTCAGCTTCGATCTTCCTGCAGTCTATTTGTCTCAACTACCTTCATAAATCGCATCATGTTAGCACAAATTAAGAGATGCACAACTTTAATTATCACAATCATAAGTATTAATACAATAAAACAATAATCGGCCATACCTTGGTAATTTGGGGAATAAGATGAGGACAATAAGTCTAATTGCCAAGATAATTGGTGTAGGACAAGGGCAGGGAAGATGCTAAATGATGATCAAAAAGGGCCAATTCTGGGCTCAACAATCCCAATCTAAGTCAGTAAAGCCAAGAAGATCTAGGCTAGAATCTGCAACATAGTGAATCCCAGCAGTCTTGGTGCCTTGAACATAATGCAAGATTCATGTCGAGTATGAGTCAAGTATAACAAGCTTCCAACAAGCTGCCTATACAAGGTGCTGTCAACCAAAGGTGTAGATTCTGCTTCTTCATCTCTAACTCCTGAAAGGAAATGAGTCTTTGAAGGCTTGCAATCAGCCGTATTGAACTTCTTTATCAGGTCATATGCATATTTGGACTGAGTTACCTTATTTCCATTCTCAATTTGAGAAATCTCAAGCCCCAAAAATTGCTTAAGAATTCCCAAGTCAGTCATGGAAAAAGCTTGATGCAAAGCAGTTTTTAATGAAGCAATTTGATCAGTAGAGCTACCTGTGATTAGTAGGTCATCAACATATAACACAATAATCAGAATTGAGCCATCAATCAGCTTCATGTAAACATTTGGTTCAAATTTGCATCTCACAAAATATTGTGACAAGAGAAAGTTGTCCATTTTGGCATACCAAGCTCTGGGGGCTTGCTTAAGCCCATATAAGGGCTTCCTCAACCTGCACACATAGCTAGCATAAGATGTATATCTTTCGGCTGCTGCATATAAATATCCTCCTCAGGATCCCCATGGAGGAATGCACTCTTGACATCCATGTGGTGCACTTCCCAGTGCTTGGATGCATAGATTGCCAGAACTAGTCTTATCGAATCCTTATGTGCAACTGGTGCCAAAGTATCATTGTATTCAAGGCCATGGGATTAGGAGAAGCCCTTTTCCACGGGCCTAGCCTTATAATTCACTTATGTACTATCAACTGCACACTTGGTTTCGTAGATCCACTTACACCTTACCAATTTGTTTCCTGGGGGGAGCTTGACTAGCTCCCATGTCTCATTATTTTGCAGTGAATGAAACTCCTCATCCATAGAATCCTACCATCTTGGGTCATGTGAGGATTAATCATATGTCTGAGGATCAAAATCCACCATCAAATAACATCTCTCAGGTAAGTAAGGATCATTCACATTGAGAGCAGTCTCAAATTGTGATCTATTCCTCCTTCACCAGCTTCCCGAGGATTGAGAGCAGTGTCCCGAGGATTTCCCACTAGTTCACCAGCTTCTTGCAAAGTCTTAACAGCCCATTTAGGCCTTATTGGTGAATTAGGATCTGTAGTAAAACTTTCATCATCATCATAAATATCAGAATAAAAAAATTCAAGAGCAGCATCACTTACTTCTTCAGGTGGTGGTGTAGAGGGTTCTCCAATTTCAACATTCTGAGAGGGCTCTTCCTCGAATTGAACACTTCTTTCAATGAAGGATTTTTTGGTAGCCATTTTCAGCAACTAATAGCCTTTGGAGTCCTCTAAATATCTAACAAAAATACAAGGTTGGATTTGGGGCTGCATAGCCCTCCTCTTCTCAAGTGGAATTCTAGCCCAAGCCTTGGAGCCAAAAATCCTGAAATGAGAAATATCAGGTTTGTGCCCAGTCCAAGCCTCAAAAGGAGTGCTTCCTTTTAGATATTTGTGAGGCACTCTATTTTGAATGTATGTGTCACAATTTATTGCCTCATCCCAAATCCCTGGAGATAAATACTTTGCCTCAAGCATGCATGTGGCCATCTCCTTCAATGATCTGTTCTTCCTCTCAGCAACACCATTCTGCTGAGGTGTGTATGGAACAATGTGTTGCATTTGTATGCCTGAAGAGGCACAAAATTGCTGAAACTCATATTTGATGTACTCCCCACCATTATCAGATCTAAGGATCTTCATATGTATACCAGACTGGCTCTCAATTAAGGCCTTGAAAAGCTTGAACATACCGAACACTTTAGACTTTAGCTTGATGAAATAAATCCAACAGTACCTAGTAAAGTCATCTATGAAGGTAAGGATGTGTTTGGCATAGTTCAAAGAGTCATGGTGGAATGGACCTGATATGTCACTGTGAATAAGCTCCAGGGGTGTTGAGGTTCACTCAATTTTGGCTCTCACAAATTTATGCTCTAGGTGCTTTCCTAGGATGCAGCTTTGATAGACACATTTGGAAAACTTGATATTGGGCAGCCCTATGACCATTTCTTTCTCGTGGAGTTGGGAAAGGTATTTATAATTTAGGTGACCAAATATTCCATGCCTCAATTTGCTTGACTCAGTGGCATGGGTTAATAGAGAAAAAGGTGAGGGGAATGGCACAAAATGAGAAAACCTATAGATTTTTGAGCTATGGTCAGCAGAACCTAAGGCAACAATTCGGCCTGTTGACATTTCACATATATCAACATCATTAAGTGTAAATACCACCCTTTTGGGTGATCCTGTGTGATTCATCTGGTATACTGACAAAATTTTAGATACAAGTCCTGGAACATATAAAACGTTAGTGAATGTACCAAAATCTAGATCAATGTTGCCTTTACCTTTGCTTGAAGTTTCAGAATCATCACCCAACACAATGTTTGGACCACTGGAAGAATCAAGAGATGTGAAACTTTGTCTTGTGGAAACCATGTGCCTTGAAGCTCCTGATTCAATTATGAATGAGGTAGGTCTTGATGTGCTTTCATCAGTGCATGCACTCGCTCCTTATCTTCATAATTGTTTCCTCCATCCTTCCTCCTTGCGCTCTCAGGAAGATGAATGTTGGCTTTCTCCAGTAGTTGAGCCATTTGATCAATGGTTTTCGGGATTTCGGGATGAAATCCCCTGCTGCAATAATTTCACTTTGTCTTCTAATTCTTCTTGTTTGTATTTCCCTTGAAATTTTAGGAGTCTTCATGGACTTTCTGCTTTTCCTTCCTCTAATTAGTGGGCTTCTTGAAATTGACCTTCTTCTTCCCTTTTGAAACCTTTGAATCTACAACATTCAAACAATGATCCTTTGATGGATTTTTGATGGCTCCCATCAAGACCAACATTTCTTGTTCCTTTGTAAGAGACTCCATGAATTCTGAAAGTGTGGGGCTCTTCTAGTTTCGAACTACCTTCCTTATAAAGTGGAAGGTCGAAACAAAGACTGAGTAATCAGGGCCAATCTTGGAGAGAATGGCCAAGATTAGTTTCTCATCCTTTTTATGAATTCCACATTGCTTCAACTATAGAACAAGTGACTTGAATTTTGAGAATAAATCCTGGAGGTTATCGAAATTTGGTGGACTCAATGAAACTAGTTCATTATCCAGTTGTTAGCCTCTTAATTCATCAGTCTTTCCAAACAATTCTTGAAGACTTAGCTAAAATTCATTGGGAGAGGTAAGACCATCAATATGGAATAGAAGATCCATGGATGTAGTGAGACACAATAAACCATAGGCTTCATCTCTTTGATTATGCCACTTTGATTTCTCAATTGTCGAGGTTGGCTCAGGTTCAGTGGCCATAGTCACCCTGTAGAGGCCTTTGCTCCTCAAAATGATCTCCATCTGTGCTTTCCAGTAAAATTAATTGAATGGAGTGAGGATGATCTGATGTAACTGATCCATGGCAGCTATGACATATCTTTTGGAGTGATTTGGGTGCACCCAAAGATGATTTGTTGCGCCCTCGGGGTGATTGAATGTGCCCTGTATATGACTGAATGTTCCCTCCTTGAGATTGCTTGGATCCTGCAAGACAATCAATGGAGAAAAGAATAGCTTTATAGATCTGATACCGTGTGAAATTTAGTTCACACCAAGATCTGATCAAGAAATTACAACTCTCACAAGTAATTCTCTCACAACTAGTCAAGAACACTGAAAAAATAGTCACATACGATGCAAACATAATTACTCTCATGAATAATAATACATCAGCCAACCTTGGGCAAGTAAATGGCTGTCAATATATAACATTACATCAAAGATTCTAATGCATAAGGATGCCATTTGAATCCTCACAAAAGCAGACTTACCAAAATAATATGAACCCCCCCTAGGTGGCAAGTGTGTTCTCCAAGTCACTCCAAAGGCTCACGAATTTCTGATTAGTGATCAGATAGTGATGTGTTATGTAAAATCATGCCAAATCCAGAATTTGGAAGGAATAAACATCTTGGAGGATGATTTGTCCAAAAAACAGTTTCTACTAGTCAACTAGCTTTTACCTTTCACCAAAAAGTGGTAAAAATAGTAAAAGCAGCTAATGTGCCTTTCTAATCCAGGATTGTCTAAAAATAGCCAGAATCTAATCCAAGATCTCCAGGAATGTGCTCTAGTGGGTTTAGGAAGCTTGTGGTCCACACAATGATGACTTGTGGTGCACACAATGGTGTTTTAGCCAACTACCTAGTCTAATACATAGGAATTAATCATGAAATGATTAATTAATTCTACCAATGTATTAAATGACATAGATGTGGGTTTTAAATACTCCAACATCACTCACCAAGAAAAGAAGGAACGAGTACCTGTTTAGAGTATTTGATGTAAAGTTGAAGGTGGATCTTAGTGAATACCTCGATAAAATACTAGAGACGCAAGTTCATATTTGACAACATTGGCAATAGTGAAATGCGTAAAATAAAGTTGAATTTTGGAGAGACACATGGCAAGGTTTTATGACATAGATGTTTCCTTGTGCTTGAAATATAGCCAACATATTCCTCCATAGCTTGTTGTATTGTTAGTCAATTTAGGGGACCTTCAACCTCAATGTGGTTTGGTTAAGTGACCTGAAAGAGGACCCTCTTGAAGTTAAAGAGGACCCTCAAGCTGGGTACCCACAAGGATAAAATGCTAATTGTCTCACACAGTGGGCTATGTCTGAAAATGAGACTACAGGTTGTGGATCCAAGAGTCCAGAAGTTCCCCATTCATATATGCATTATATTTTGGAAGATAGATGGTTTTTTCTGTATGAAAATAAAGTATTTGAGGCTAGTTGCACTCCTTGAGAACTTAAAGGAGTTTGGTGATAGTGTCTTAGAGATCTGGTGAAGAAGAAGAAATTTTAAACCATTGTTCAAAATAATGACTGAGTTAATAAACCTATGAAGTGATTTTGGTATATTGGATATAGCTATAGACAAATGATATACTAGATTATGAGACATAATTATTTCAAAGATTTCTTACATTGATATATTCAAAGAAAAAAATATTAAAAAAGAGAAAACATATGCCAATTGATATATATGCCAAAATAAATGATGAGCTAGTAATGCTTTCTTAAACTTCTTTGCGAAGTGGATAGGTATCCCTATATATAAAGCATAGATTTGGTTAGATTTTTACATAAAAAGGATCAAAACCTTAGATCCAAACCATAAAATTGTTGTAGAAGGTGTATGAGTAGAATAAACTATTAGATGCCCATGTACTAGCCAGTGTGATTTCTTGCCAAAATATTGAGGTGGTTACAAGGTGACAAAAAACACAATATTTAGAATGAAGTAGATGAACATCCCCTTTTAGAGATATATCATTATACAATATGGAAGGGCATAGAATTAAAACCCACAAAATAATAAGCTAAAGACTCAACAACATTGGCTTCGATGCAATGGTGAAGGATCTTGTGACATAGCTTGTTGTGGAGAGGGTTGAGATCATGTAATGATAACTCATCCTCGTGGGTTTTGGAAACCCTATAAAGGTCATTGATTTAGATAAAAACAACTTGGGCCACAACTGTGGAAAATGAGAAGAGGGAATTGAGTGGATCCTTATAATGTTGGATTCATGTACCCCATTCTTTTCTCCATTATATTGTTTCCTCTTCGCTCTTAGTTCAACGACTTTGTGATTGATTCATTTATTTTCATTGAAATCATATAACAAATGGTGAAGGATCTTTGCATATAGGCACTCTCCATTAGAAAATCACTTAACAATTCTACATAAATTTGCTCCAATCCTTTAAACAACATGGATAGAGGAAGGAGCGTGAATAGATCATAAAATGCAGGTCATAAATTAACCAGCCGATTTGAAGAGAATGAGGTGGCACCAACTAATGTTGATGAGAATATTTCCAAGAAAGGGGAATCTATAAAATAGAAGGATCCTAAGGTCTCAACTAAATAATTTGGGTGGGACTAATGTAGGAGGAGAGGAAGGAAGATCCATAGTTGAACGAAATGAGTTAGAGATGAAATATGAGGCTGTAGTTTTGTTGGTGACAAAGATAATGTATATACATAAATTTCAGTTGTAGGCTATGATATACATAAATTTGAATTCTAGTGAAGATGGGAAGCACAATTTGGAGTGGAGATATTGAAGTGGAATTGAGAAGAGTTGAGGTGAAAAATCAAGTGGTTTCTTTCTATGTCTATTGCTATATCCATTGGACATATTTAAAAAATCCTAGACTAGTCAATTTGTGAATATAGTGAAAAGAGATATTGTTGGAGAGCCATGTGCTCTTTATTGGAATACCTAGGTTGGGTAGAAGTCTGAAAGGAAACCTATATTTGAGGAGATATTTCCTAGATTGAAGATTTGATACCAAATGATAAGGCTCAACAAGCCTCATCTAAAAAAAATCCTGAAAGAATGTAGAAAAACCTAGACAAGAGGATAAAGTGGATATTTATAGTGCAACCAAACTTCTTGAGAATGACCTAAGTATTTTTCCACACAAACCATTTGCATGATAGAGGTATGAAAAGAGCAACTGAATATGTCTTTTCCAGAGTTCATAACATAGGTATATGTGCAAACTTGAAGAATTTTAAGACCAGTAGTCAAAGGATATTTTGGTTAAGGCTTACACCAATAACATGGAAAGTTTTGTACCAAAAGGAGCACCCAGTCTATAAGAATTTAGTCAACCTTGTTGTACATAAGTTTGTATTCCATTTGGTAAGAAATAGAAAGACCTTGTTTGAGACTACAAGATTTGCTGAAAGGATTTTGAAGGAGTGGTTCAAGAATGAGTTGGTTTTCATGGTACTTAAGATTGGGTAATGGTTTGGTGTCTCGTGATGTTTTCTCATTACTTTATCTTACATTAGGGATTATCTTGATGCTAACTCTCATGCTCTCATGTTTCATACATGGCCTTATTGATTTTGGATGGATAAATTTGCTTAGGGTATCATGGTTGGTGTGTTTTCCCCTTTAGAATACTTCACCTCTATGCATTGATACTCATTTTGATCCAACAAGACAAACTATAGAAGTCATTATTGAATCTTGAACCAACAAAAACCAATAAGCAATTTAGAATTTTATAATATTACTCACCGATTTTGGAGGCATTGTATCCTCTATTGCCCTACTCGGCTATGTTCCGTGTTTCTAGCTCAGTATGAGATCCATGGTTTCTCTGCTCGGCCTCCCTCTCCCCTACATGGTCAAAACAACCCCAGTCATTATTAAAAAACATAACAATCAGATAATGAAGCAAATAGAGCTGGTGAGCTTACCTTGTCTCCTTAGCTTTTGCATAAAGAGGGTATAATTTGTAACTAGAGATTGCTCCCCTAGGCTAGCACGAACAACATAATAAAAACAATAGCACCAGGAACATCCACGGGTCTCTAATGATTCAGTTAGGCTGGGTTGCTCAGCTCACAGTCTATCTTGCTCTGCTCAACCTCCCTCTCCCCTACACAGCTGCAATAACCCTTGTCTAAAGGAAGATATCATAACCATAATTTCTCAATAAAATTCAATGAATGCAAGATTAATACATAATTCATGGTATCATCCCATGGCATTAATAAAAATACTAACAATCATATAATGAAGCATACATACATGGTGTTCTTACCTTGGTTCCTTAGCTTCTACACAAATAAGGTATAATTTGTAACTCGAGATTTCTTCCCTAGGCTAGCATGAACAAAACCATAACAAAAGGTGCATCCACGGGTCTCTAGTGATTCAGTTAGGTTGGGTTGTTCTACTCATCGGATGGCTTGCTCTGCTCATCCTCCCACTCCCCTACATAGCCGCAATATCCATAGTCTGAGAGCGGACGACTGGGTTGCTCTGCTCATGGGATGGGTTATGAGTGCTCATTGGATGGGTTCGCACACACCATCATTCTCAAAATAGTCCAAAATGGGTTGCAAGTGCTCATGGGTTGGATTTTAGGTGAATTACACACCAAAATGGTCCAAAATAAAATTTATTACCTTAAAATACATTTTATATATCATTAAAATATGTTTTTATATTTATTTATTATTAAAATACGTATTAGGCCATAACATATTTAAAAAAAAAATGTTTCCAAAATCTATTCAATGTGTTCACTCATGGCCCCAACAAACCTCACTTCTAATCCCTTTGCTTCCAAAGCCCCTCGAGAAAAGAATATAGGTGATGGTGAATGGATGTAGGTGCAAAGAAAGAAAAAATATTGTAAATCAACATTTTTGGGCCTTTCTCTAACATAGTGATCCCTATCCTTGAATATCTCAACTTCCACAACCTCATCCTCATCATGTGGCCTTTTGCAACATATATATGGTGCCAAGCATGTCATAGAAAAGATGCATATCCCTAACATGGGATTTTTTTTCCCTCACAATAAAATATAGGGATTGGGTTTTATTCATCTCTTCCTTGTAATTCATGACATACTCAAACATTTTGATCAGAATTAATGGCCTTAGAAGGAGAAAACAAGCAATTTTCAATTTTTTTCATGGTGGGATTCTTTTGGTGCACCTCCGAGCCTTGAATATAAAGAGGTGGAGAAAGAATATGCAACAATTTTTTTATCAATATTTAGAGATTAAATGAAATTGGAAGAAAATATACCATCCATCATATCTTGAATTCCTTTGGTGGGATAGGTGTGTTTTGATTGCAAGGCATCCATGTTTTAGGATTCATGTTGTGAGTGAGATTCTATTTTATTTGGTCAATACATGAGTGCATTTATTTTAATCATTTTTATGTCAAAGGATGGGTGGATACATTGTTTGCTCCTAAATTTGATAAATAAATTATTGATTGGGGTGTTCATCCATCTCAATGGTTAGTCTAAGCTTTGGTTAATTTGGAAATCCATATAATTGGTAAACTGAGTGAGCTTTTTCCTCATGAGAAAAATCATAAATTCTTCTTCATTGAAAACAAGACTTGGAGTTTGCTCAAATTGTCAAAAGTTAAGAATGCCATTCACTACAAATGGGTCTTCCTATCAAATTATAATGGATTTCACTTGATTGACAAGTATAAGATGATATTGGAACAAAATATTTATGCACAATAGGAAGGGGTGCATTTTGAATAAATATTGTCCCTAACAATGCAAATCATCAAAATCAAATTGATGTTGGCCTTAGAAACACAATTTAGTTTGAGCTTCCATCAACTGGATGTGATCAAGATAGAGTGAATTCATAAATCAATATCTAGTGGAGGATGTCTACATGACTTACGAGAAAGGATTTGAGGAAGTAAGTAAGGGGATTTGTATTTCAAATTAATAAAATAATTTTATGGCTTGAAGTAAGAACTAAGGGAATGGTGATCCATGAGCATATGAGAGATAGTGTTTTTTAGAGGAGTTCAATGGATCCAAATATGCACATAAAAGAACTGGTAACAACATCATACTTATTATTTTCATTTATGTATATGTTCTCATAATCATGAGTGGTGTAGGAGCAATTTATAAAGTAAAGCAAGACTTGGGAGAAAAACTTGAGATGAAAGAATTGGGGCTTTTGCACCACCATCTTAGTTTGGAGGTATGGTATAATGGTGGAAACATCATTATTTCTTCATAAAAGTATGTAAAATTATTTCTTAATGAATATACTATGACTAATTACAAACGATTTACCACACCATTAGAGACTAGGTTGAGGCTAGACATAGTGGAGGATCCAAGGATGTTACCTTGTTGATCTGAATTAGATCTTACACAAAAATTGGATTCAAGTTTCACTACTACATTTTTTAACTTTAAGGGGGGTTTTATTCCACCCCCAAAAGTCATTTTTGGGGGTGATTTTGGAATTAGAGGTGGTTTTGAGAAAACCTCCCCCAAAAGCACTCATGCAAAAAGTCTAGGATTTTAAGGGCGATTTTACATTAGCTTCAAAGCACCCCCAAAAGTGACATTTGGAAGCAACTGTCAACCCCCCTTGTATCCACCTGTAACAGTAATTCAAAACCCCTGTTATAACATTTGTTTTTGGAACCTATGGTGACGGTTTGGCACCCCCCTCTTAGTAGGATACATTGATAGTTTTGAACCCTCCTCGTATCTCTCATTCTAGCACTAATGGAGGTAGTTTGGGACCCCCCTCTTGGACACCTATGAAGGTGTTTTGGGACACCCCTCTTGCTATGTGCTTCTTTAACCAATGAAGCCACACCTTCCCATGATATTCCATGACCAGATTGTTCACACCGTTCAGTCCATACCTTCATCCAGTCAAGATTGTTTGCGATGTATAAATGAAGTGCATCCCACTCTTGACCAACTGTTTGATGAAAATAAAATTAAACTTCAATACAAATGTATATTCACTTAACAAAGTATACACTCTTAATTTATACATATTGAATATAAAAATAGAATATGTATGATATATACATAAAAATAAAGAGTCAAGTTTATTATATTAATTAATCTCCACTAGCTAATAATTACCTTTCACCTTCCTTGATCTACCTTTCCCCTTTGGGTACTCCCCTTCGAAATTGTTATTGGATTATGTATCACAAATGCGACGTAAATTGAGCTTTGACTCTAAGTTAGGAAAATATTCAATAATATACAACATGTTTTGTTATACCATATATCCTTCCATCATAGAACCCTTGGGATGTGCTCATTATCTAACCAAACCCTTCAAAATTTTCAAGTGCCTCTCAACCATCCACATGGACCTTGAGTGTATAGGTCCACACAATTCAATCTCCTCAACTTGGTGTATGAGGTAGAGTTCTTGTGCATTGAAAAATGTCGAAGGTAGATGCTTCTGCATTTCACACATGAGACGAGGAATTTCTCTCCTCCAATACTTTATATATTATTTATGGATTTCTTTAGATGACAACCATCTACAAGTGACGAAAACCAATCACGATATTTAACAAAAAAATATATATAACATAACATGAATTATTGCACAAAAATCAAATATGAGTTCTACGATGAATTAAACAAACACTAAGAGCATGCAAAAAATCGCTACTTACCTATGTACTTCCCAATATTATATATAACTTGTTTGACATTGTTGTTGAAGTTGTCCGAGAGAGAGAGAGGTAGAACATATTGTAACAATATACAAATCATTTCATTTTTTAAACAAAGAGTAGACAAATAAAATACCAACAATATGCACTGGAATTTAAAAAAAAAACAATAATTATGTATACCACAATAATCACCTTCATGAAGACATGCCAATCATGCATTTTTAGCCCCGCAAAATCACCTTTCTTTTTTATGATATTCTTCATGTTCACACAAAATCCGGTGGGAAATTTAATTTTTCGCATTACTTCTTTTACAACATTACTTTGCTGCTCTATTAACATCCATGGAAGTGAGTTTATATTAATTTGGTCTCCATTGATATGAAATTGAATGACGTATTTCATTGCATGGTTTCCTTCTTGAATGTCTTTGAAAATTTTGACAATTTTTTCTTTCTCACTCCTTCCATCCAATATTTGCCATAATGTTTCAGTCACATTCTTTCTGATATTCATTTTAAACAAATGAGAAATTTGTAGGTGCTTATAGTAGGGCAACCTACTAAATTATTTAGGATAACTTTTCATTCCTCGTGGAAGTCCATTAATGCCTTCATGATCACGACGACCATCATGAATCATAGTTTATAAATAAATTACAGAAATCAATGTCAATTACAGTAAACAACACACAATAAAAAAAATACATAACATTTCATATACAATGATTCATACATAACTTGACGATTTCTATTATATTGCAACTTCCATAGGTGAAGTGTCATTCTCTGTGGTTTTAATGCAGTCTCTTGCTTCCCAGTAAACAGATGTTTTTCGGTAGTTCGACACCTGTGATTCTTAGAGAGGACGTGCCTATACTCATCAAACACCTCCTTTCCTAAGCTTTTTAAACGACGAGATTTGATCTTAGGACCACAAGTTGGACATGCAAATTTTTCCTTTGTCTGAAGACCTACATAAAGAGATGGATTA
This sequence comes from Larix kaempferi, assembly GCA_027924585.1. Classification (NCBI taxonomy): domain Eukaryota; kingdom Viridiplantae; phylum Streptophyta; class Pinopsida; order Pinales; family Pinaceae; genus Larix; species Larix kaempferi. The sequence continues at coordinate 300,001 of BSBM01001603.1, read as the reverse complement.
TCTATGTCAATTATAATTATATTTAAAATGAATGGATTATTTAAAAAAACATGCGTGCATAGTATATTAAATAGTTCATAAAATTAAATGCAATCAAAATGGAACTTATCATTACAAACCGCAAAAATGGGTTAACCCTGGGGCATCATGTATTGTCCATACAAGCATTGCATCGAATTGAAATTTCCTTTGTCGTATTTGTCTAGATACGTCATACATAGTGATGCCATTCCATAACTTTAGTAGCTCGTCAATAATAGGTTCGATATATACATTCATATATTTAACTTGGTACTTACATGATTGATTATTTGAACATATAAAATATATAATTATGAGTACCATTTAGATATATAAACCATGCACAAGAGAAAAATAAAATATACATATATGACATTATGCAACAAAATACGACAAATAAGATGCCACTACATTAAAAAAAATGTTGTAGACACAATATACTTGGAATAATCATTGACAACATTATGTACTCCCTCTTTATTGACAACCATAGAGGAATGTTATTGTTGATAACAAAAATAGGCCACACTGAGTAAATGGATCTCATCTCTGCAAATGGATTGAAACCATCTGTTGCCAAAGAAATCCTAAGATTACGAGGTTCTTATTTAAAGTGAGGCCATTTTTCATCCATATCTCTAAATGTAGACCCATCTGCAGCCATTCGAATAATATCATCTTGAATTTTGTTCCATGCATGGTAATCCATAAATTGAGCTATGTTTTTGCACCTGAACAGTCGTTGCAAATGTGGAATAATGGGAATATAACGAAGAACCTTGCAAGGCACATTTTTGTTACTTGATCTGTTCGATATATACTAATATGACATTCTGGACATGTTGCAAAATATTCATGTTGATTATAATATATAACATGGTCATCAAGGCATGCATGAGTTGCTTCATACTGCATTCCAATTTCTTTCATGATGGAAGATAAATCTCGATATGTGCAAGGTAAAATATTTGACGGTGGTAACAAAAATTCAGCTATGAAACACATATAATATATAATTTAGCTAACAAGTTCAAATAAAAATCTAGTTAATATAATATATAAATAATATTAATGAAACACATTTCATCCATATTAATTTTACTTATGAAGTAACAATAAAATTATTAGATGAACAATGATAACCTTTAGTGCGATCATATATATTATGTGATGGAATGTATTACATATCTTAACATCCATGTGACTGATATGTTTGAAAGACCATTCATAACCTTCAAGTTCATTATCAACAATATAGCAGAGAGAAGATTTGAGTTGGAGCCCTCATAAAGGGGTTCATATGCCTTCTCAAGAAGAGGTAAATCATGAATATCATCAAAATCATCATTTTCATGATCATCATCATCATCATCCATTCTAACATTAAATGAATCATGTATCAATGTATTTGTACCATCATCTTCAACTATGTTATCAGTATGATCATCTTCTTCAATATGATCATTAACTTGTTCTCCATTATTCATAGCTCCATGTTCCTCCGGTACTTGTTCTGAAATCACTTCCTTCGGATGATTTTCCGTAGGATGTCTTTCCTTTATAATTACATGAAACCATCAATAGATATAAGTTAATATAAGAAATATTAAAATAATACAAACATTTACAAAATCAATCAATAAAAAGAATATATATATAATGCAAAACTTGCAAATGGACGATATTCATGTCCCCCCTCACCGTGTCCATGTTCCCTACAATGTTTTCTGGTTGCTGTGATATTTACTCTTCTCCTTTTAAAGCCCCTGCATTGAGTACATGGACAATAACATTTCTCATCGCCCTTTCTTTCTAGTCCATCCCACAATCTAGCAATCAATTATCGATTTTGTTTGTCTGGATCAGGAATATTGCTATTTGACATTTTCTCTATATAAAGAGATTGAATGAATATTATCAATCTTAGAAAATAAATCTCCACACTTCACTATTTTTAATCACAAAAACAATAGAAATAATTGTGTATTCTTTTACGGAAAACAATCTATGCGAAGAATTTAATTTCAGCAAACCGTCGCTTGTATAGCAAACATGTCGGAATGTTTCCATTATTTATAGATTTTAAAATTTAAATCTTCGTCGGAAATACGACGAGGTGACCATAGTTACTATTAGAGATTATATGTCGGATATCCGACCATAGTCATTGGATATCCACCACCTGTCGGATATCCGACAAGGCCATGTATCAATTAAAAAAATTGATCAAAATTCATAATTTTTTAGATGAAATCCGACGACACGGTCAATTTCATCATATGTTGTCGGATTTTCTCGTCGGATTTTGGGTCATAATTTCTTAGTGACTTCATCCAGCCCATGCCCTTCAGTCATTTGAGAAGTGGGAGGTTGAAATTATTGGTTCCATTAATCCACTTGAAATCCCTTTACATCATTTCCATAACAGACTATCTGACAAAGTGGGATAAAGCAGCACCAGTGCAGGATTGTTCCACATAAACAACAAATCAATTCATCTATGAGAACATCATTGAATGGGTGTCATAAAAGCCTCACCAATGATCTAGGAATGCATTTCATGAGTAGCATGATTGTGGCATTAAAAAAGGAGTTTCTCATACATCATCATAAGATCAATCCATACCACAAGAAAATGGTACGATTGAAGCCTTTAACAAGATTTTGGATATGGGATTAGCCAAGGTGTGTTACACAAACTGGGATAATTGGTATGAACAATTTCTTGCAGTATTCTGGGAATACATGACCACAATGAAGAAATTACATAAGCATACCCTCTTCCAACTAGTGTACATAAGAGAAGCAGTAGTTCCTGTTGAAATTTTCATTCCCAGTCTGTACATCGCACATGCAACCCATATGACCAAGGAAGATTCAGTTGTGGAAAGAATAGTATAATTAATGGAATTAGAATAATCCCTCTTTTTAGTTTATTATTACCCAAATGTGGAAAAATAAAGATAGAAATCCTAGAATGATAGCCACATGATACATCAAGAGAAATCATTTCACAAAAGGAAATCACTTTCTATTATATGAAAACAAGTTCTTGAAGAATCGAGGGAAGCTTCAAATGCATTGGTTGGGACCATTCATTGTTGAGGAAGTTTGAGACTCTAGTTCTGTTAATCTTGTGCAAGTCGATGGAGATCTCATACAAGGATGGGTGAATGGCACATTCCAAGCCCTATATTTCTAATTAGTATCCCAATAAGGCATCACTCCTATCATATGGGGTGAGGTAGTGTAGGATTTAGCGCTATAATTTTGGTTTTTATTGTCAGTTGCATCAATTTAGTTTGACTTTTGCACCGGTCGTATATGTTTTGTGTGTCGAACTGGAAGTTTTTAAGTTAGATAGGTCACACCCTTGTGGTCAAGGAACCCAGTCTATTAAAGTATTGATTTTGCTTAGAATCTAACTATTTATCATCATACATATCCCATGTCATGTCATCCAGTCTATTTTTTCAATGTTAAAGAATCATTAAGACATGACTAGACAAAGTCAATTTCCCACCACATATGCCATTCATGAAGTGTCAAATTCCTCTATTGTCATGGTTAAACAATAAAAGTGTCTAAGTCATGTTTTGTTTGTCACTTTGACTCATTGAGAGTTGAAGTATTTTTGAATTGAAGCCCTCACAGAAAACTATGCAGTGCGATCAAAGAGCTATTTCGAGGCCTCCAGTCCACATTTTTTACCAATTTTGTGCATCATATATGGGGAAAGTAATGAGAACCAAAGAATCTAGTAATAAGGCCTCAACGAAATAGAAGTAAAACCTCCACAATAATCCGAGCGACCCCAGGATCAAAATCATTGGAACTTGTAGGGGAAAGTCGACCAAACCATACTAGTTGATTGTGATTTTTCATACGAAGACCTATGCCCTAATGTGAGTCCTAAATTCTATAAAAATTACATCCTGTTTGAGAATGGAAATGTGGTCGCAATCTGGAATCTCAAGTTTGAGTTGCTCCAGAATTTAATGTTAATAAACCTTAAGGATTTGTCAGTGTTTAGAATGGCGGGGGAGGTTCTCAGGTGCACGAAATTCTTGATCAACATAGTTCATGTAACATCTCGAAATTTCATAAAAATTTAAAATTTTTGATAACATCCCTAATTATGATAATAATAATTGCATAAATAAATATTGAGATTATGACAGCATTAGTTGTACCATTGTTAGTACTAAACATGCTTATTTTCTGTTTTAACACCAATAAGATATTGACAATTGTTAACACATAACTAGTAACATGATTATGATGACAATGAAATAAATAGGTTGGAAAAAATGATGCGACACATTCTCTTTTGCAAAGATACTGACAGTTTGACTTTGCTGCATAAGGGTGTCCTACAAGGTACCCTAGAGCTTACTTAGCTGCAACGCTAAATCTTATTGAATGTCCTATGTGCAGGCAACAGGTAAGAATGAAGTACGTGTAGTTTAGTTTCAGCGTCATAAATAAATAGAATATTATAATTTATGTTGCGACTCTCCAAAAGTGAGCAGGTATGGTTTTCAATGCTACAATTACTATTTAAGATGTTGTCTGACAACCCCACGATGTTTAAAATAGAATTATCTATGTACGTCATTCTGTTGGTGGTTTTGTCATTGTACTAGCTGGCTTAAATGTCATCTTTATCATTCCATCATTGATGTAATACATGTATCACAAGGTCATTTAATGTTTGTATGAAAGAGTAAGGTAACGTTTAGTTAGTCTCCCTGCTGAATATATCATTAGATTCACCGGAAATCTACTCAACAAACTATTTATTTCTATAACTTTAATAATAAATTTCTTATGATCACATCCAAATAGTAATACTAAAAACTCCTATGTATAGGCTATTCCATCCATAGCTTTGCAATATTGAAAAATGGTGATACTTATAATCTTTTCAAAGGCTTGCATCTAACTAAATGAATGGTATAAAAGTGAAACCATATCAATTCTAACTATAGTTACTTTATCAACCATTAGCTAGGACACGATGTTGGTATTTAAAGTTCACACATAATAATTTGGGACTTTATAAACCTCGAATGGTTATACTTTATAATAGCATAAATCTATGCTATGACCTAGACTTTGGACTATATAAATATACATATAAGCATTGAAAGGTTATCTTATATGACCACAAGACTTGTTAATACAACACCACTTGGGACTATTTAAAAGTTGTTTGATAAAACAATAACACGAATGTCGTGAAATGTAATCTTTAGAGTCCATACGAACTTAGGATTTTGTTTTAATATAACATACAACATTATAATGTCATGTAATAGAGTTTTGAAATGTGACGTTGGGAAATGAATCGCTGACATGCAATGAATGATGGCAGGTTGACAGATGCTAACTCATTAATGTGATACGAATGTTGAGCCATCAGGAGATCGTCCTTCGATCCTGCATTGAAGTCTTGACATGATAACTCCCGGTGACAAGGATCAAATCCGATCCACGTAAAGTGATAACGCTGAAATGGCGAGGTTTGAGACCATTGTGTAAAGGTTGTATGTGATACTCCTCTGAGCTGGAGTGTAACATGATTCAATCGTGATCCATTGTGGCCTATACTCTGCATATGAAAAGACAATGTATTAAATGCTAGGGTTATTCGTCCCATTGTTGCATCATTGGCACATTTTCGATCGTTGGATCAAACCCTAGAAATTTGGTCGACATTTTGGTTTATGAGTTGGGCAAATGTTGTTTAATGTCTCCATTGTTTTCGGTCTGTGGCCGACAAGCTGCCACATTTTTAGCCTAGACTTTGTATGAGGTTCGACCTCGAGACCTCTGGTTTGAGAGGGTTACAGTTCTCTTCCTTTAACAATGGCGTCATTTGATAGCCTATGTATCTAGTTTATATTGTTAATGGTTGGTAGTTCTGGAACTCGTCATTATAGTTTGAGTCCACGATTTGCCTTGGTGTAAATGGAACGAGGGTTCTCATCTCGTCTTTAGTGTGGGATCATCCTATAGCTAGTTAAAGTGGAATGCTTTGGTACTTACAGCAATGTAAGTTCTTCTGTAATGAATAGTAATTCATTCAAAGTGTTTTCATCTTTCAGTTTCGAAAAGGCATTAGTCATCTAAAATTTAACCTTTGTTTCATGTCAGTTGCAGGTTATGCAGTAGAGGAATGGGAAAGGGTTATGCAAGGTTGGAGAGTTTTCAACCGGTAAGCTACGGGTCTTTCCAAACCTCGTAGGTGCTCTGTGACTGTGTTGATGAGGTTTCATGGGTTGAGAAATTTGGTCCTACCGTGACTCGTCATTGTTTTTTGAATGGAGAACTTCGAACTACCCATTGTAAATCCAATGATACTATTTTTCAATTTTGTAAATTTTTGTTTGGTTAAAGGTCTTTGGTTCTCTACCAAGTTATCAATATTCGTTGACTGGAGAATGTAAGGCTCATCAATGATAAGGTTTTAAGAACTCGTTTCGATAATGGTTTTGGGTATAAACCCTGTATGTGTTGTTTTGGAAAAACATACTGTAACTTCCGCTTTCTGGGCATATCGTCTTTGTTTACTTGTAGTGGAAACTTGTAATGGCTTTAGCCACTGAGCCACGATTTGTCTTCTTTAAGTTATACGAATGATACATGGAGCTGAGGCTCGTTTATAATGATTACATCTCTGTCTTTTGAGAATGATAACACATTGTCTCTGTCTGGGTTTAAATGGTTGAAATTTATCATATAAATCGTGTCTGTCAAACTTATTTCAAGAACACGAAATCTGTAATGGAAGTCTAAAATTTCTTTGTACAACGATAGAGTAGGTTTTGTTTTACTATGGAAAGAAAATAACGGGCTACGCCCCTAATGATGATTCTTGTGATTTCAAGCAATGTATCAAACCGAAAAATAATGGGGGTGAATGTATAAGTCGGGTCTGTGTTATAAATCGTACTGCTGTAGGTTGGCTTTGTAAATGTTTTGGTTAGGGTTTATTTACTCTATCAAGATAGTAACTATACAATGTATGATGTTCAAATAGTAGAGAATTCGATTGTAAAGATAACAATAGGTCAAACCCTAAGTTGTGTTCTAATGTTTGAAAAAGAAAATAAAAGTTTGTGAATGGACTTTCCAAGGACTTTTGTTTTGAACCGAAACTTGTGTATAAAAAGTTTGCAATACGATAGAAAAGGAAATGGAAACTTAACTAGATGTTATTATGAAAACTCAGTCTGGAAATTGATACTTATAGTTCAAATATCTATCAAGAGAATATTGTATTATTTCCATTATCCATTTGAACTGAAAATTTATAGAAAAGGATATAATAGGAAATGCAAATAGGGTGTGTATGTGCCTTGTGGAAACTGTGTGATTGTTTGCATTTACAACATGTGAATGATGATATCAATACTGTTTAATTTGAAACTGTAATATAAATATGCTTTGTCGACTTACTTTTGAATACTATATAAAATAATGGAATGAGCAAACTGTAATATATATACACAGATAAAAGAACAATACTTATATTTTATGAAACAATGTTGTAGTTTAGGACCATTTTATATAGTAAACTTTACTACTAGAAAATATAGGGCAGAATAGTAAAACATAATTCAATCACTGTTCTATCTATTCGAATCAATGGCATTTTCCTATCTTCTAATCTATTTTTAATTTGTGTATCTATACTAGAGTACGATGCTTCAAAATAGCATGTGGAAAAATATAGATATTGGTTTATCAATTTAAAATAAACATTAAACTTAAACATTCAGACTTTAAACAAATCTAGGATTGAATTCTTTTCGAAGTAGAAAGATAGAAAATGCTAATTAAACATAACAGAATTATTAACTGAGAATAAGTAAAAAAATATGTAGAACCTGAGAAAATCTGTAGGGAAACAAACAACCCAAGAAGACTGTTCCACCCAACCAATTCCTGAAAACAGTCAGTACTGTCTTAGGACCCCCGAGCCTGTTCACTGAACCACCAGGAGGAAGAAACTCAGGAAATAGGATTTCTTCTTCCTGTAGTAAATAAATTCAAAATATTCAATAGTTAGCAGTCCAATAGACTTGCACTAGCATCCCTGGTTCTTCTCAGCAATAATGCAGACTTAAGATTACAGTCACCACTAGCTTCCCTATTCGAATCTCTCTGTGATCACCTGATTCACATGAGGAAAATATTCTGCAGAAATATTGATTAAGAGCTTCCTGCTCAATTCGAATTTTCCTTTATAGGCTGCCTAGGCCTTTTTAGATGTTACTGGGTCATTAAATGAGTTGCCTTCTCACTCCCTCCACATGGGGGGTAATGCCCTATTTTTAGGGGTAGTTGTCCCATAACCAACGGCTAGTGGTGTGATTTAAATACTACCATTTGTCCCATACCTTCCAACAGCTTCCATTCCTCCTAGTGGGTCAATGAACACTCATTCAACAGTCCTCTTTGGTGTTTGTCTCCTAATTCATTTATTTAAATAATAATATTCAGTAATTGCATTCATCCATGATCAAAACTGATCATAATTACAAAACTTTGTAATTTAAATTTAACATAAAGTATTTTGCAAATAAAATAATAATTCTCAAAAATTTGGGTAGGTGACATACACCCCCATTAAGTCTCAACATCGTCCTCGATGTTGGCTAATCACTCCTTGAGTGTTCCTGAAATAGAGTTGGGTATGCTGCCTGCATACTACTCTCCAACTCCCAGGTTGCCTCTTTTGGGATAAGGTGCTTCTATTGCACCTTCACTTGCCCAATGCTGCGATTCCGGACAATAGTTTCCCTCCTTCCAAGGATACAATCCGGTTCCACCAGAAAATATCTGTCTTGTCCCACCTGTACATCATTCCAGTTCACAACATGAGTAGTATCATGCACATATTTCTTTAAAAATGATATATGAAAAACATTATGTATTTTAAGTTTGGTGGCAAAGCCAGTTGGTATGCCACTGCTCCAACCTTAGACAATATTTCAAAAGGACCACAATACCTGGGTACCAACTTGGCACAACTTCCCAATTTCACTGAACTCTTTTTCGGTCTTACCTTGAGGAATACATGTTGACTAACCTAGAACTCTTTATGAGTTCTTTTTTAATATGCTTGACTTTTTTGCCTATCTTGGGCATCTTTTAAATGTCCTTGCACCTGTTTCACAATTAGTTCTAACTCCTGCAATAATTCAGGTCCTAAAACAACTCTATTTACTGGATCATTCCATGAAACAGGTGTATTACATTTCCCACCATAAATAATTTCAAAAGGACTAAGTCTAGCCGATGCATGATAATGATTATTATAAGCAAATTATGCTAAGTGCAAGTAGTCTTCCCACTTACCAGGCTGATCCTTAACATACATTCTTAATTAATCTTCTAAAACTTGGTTTACTCTTTCTGTCTGACCATCCGTCTGTGGATGAAATGCTGTACTGAAATTTAAAGTTGTGTTCAACCCTTTAAATAGTGACCTCTAGAAGTTACCTGTAAACTTTGAGTCACGATCTGAAATTATTATTTCGGTATTCCATGTAGTCTAAAAATCTATTTCATAAAACATTCTGCAATATTTGGATCTTTATGAGTAGTCTTCACAGGTATAAAGTGTGCTACCTTGCTGATTTTTTCCACTACTACCATAATAGAGTCATGTTGTTTCTTATTTTTAGGCAATCCAATAATAAAATCTATGCTGATCACTTCCTATTTCCAGCTTGGTATTGGTAATGGTTGCAACAATCCAGCAGGATGTTGGTGTTCAACCTTCACCTTCTGACAGTCCAAACACTTTGCTATGTACTCTACCACCTCATCCTTCATTATGGGCCAATAGTATTCTTTTCTTAGCACAGTAATGGTATTTTGATAACCTGGATGACCAGAATAGTGACTTTTATGCATCTCATTTAATATCAGAAATTTTATTTCTGGTATATCTGGTACATACAATCTGTTTTTAAACAATAATAAACCATTTTCCTTCATGCTGTAATCTGCCATACAATTTTTAGAATTGTTATTTGCTGTCTTTTCCTTCATTTTTCTGTATTCTTCATCTGTTTCACTCTTTCCCAGAATCTGATTTTCTAAATCAATTGAATAAGTATTGATTGCTGAAATGACATTTAATTTTGCCTTACGACTCAAGGCATATGCAACCTTGTTCTCTTTCCCTTTAATATGTTGAATTTCAAAATCATACTCACTTAAGAACGTCAACCATCTAGCTTGTCTAGCATTCAGGTTTGTTTGATCTAATAAATATTTCAGACCCATGTTATCTGTCAATAATGTAAATTTTTTGCCAATAAGGTGATGACGCCACATTTTTAAGGCATGAATAACTGCCAGTAACTCTAAATCATAAGTAGAATAATTCTTTTCATGTACTTTTAGCTTTCTAGATTCATATGCCACCGGATGTCCTTCTTGTGTCAAGACTCCACCAAGTCTGTCATTGCATGCGTCTGTACAAACTACAAAATCCTTGTTGGGGTCAGCTATCCTCAAGATAGGTGTTGTCGTCAATAGTTCCTTTAATTTCTTAAAGCTGTCAGCACACTTCTGATCCCAAACAAATTTCTTCCCTTTCTTCTGCAAGGAAGTTATGGGGTTGGCAATTTTTGAAAAATTCTCTATAAACTTTCTGTAATACCCCATAATTCCCATAAATGATCTTACATCCAACACATATTTAGGAACCGGATAGTCGTTAATGGCCCTTATCTTGTTGGGGTCAACCGAGATTCCTTCTGCTGAAATTATGTGTCCTAGATACTGAATTTTGTCTTTGTGGAAATCACACTTACTAAATTTGGCATATAGTTGATGATCTCTTAATACTTGTAGGATAATCCGTAAATGTTCATCATGCTCTTCTTTTCTTTTTTAGTACACTAAAATGTCGTCTATAAACACAATAGAAAACTTGTCTAAGTATTTATGCAAAATGTTATTCATCAGACACATAAACACAACCAGGGCATTAGTCAATCCAAACGGCATGACTACGAACTTGTAATGTCCATACCAAGTTCGAAAAGCTGTCTTGAAAATATCTTCATCCTTAACCCTTACTTGATGATATCCTAATCTTAGATCAATCTTTGAAAATACTGTTGCTCCACGCAGTTGATCGAATAGATCATCTATGCAGGGCAATGGATACCTATTCTTGATCGTCATCTTATTAAGCTAGCGATAATCTATGCATAGTCTTAAGGTTCTGTCTTTCTTCTTAAAAAATATGACAGGTGCTCTCCAAGGAGACACACTGGGTCTAATATATTTCTTGTCAATAAGCTCCTTCAACTGTGATTTTAATTCGTTTAACTCTAGTATGTTCATTCTGTATGGAGCTTTAGAGTTTGGTACTGCTCCTAGTATCAACTCTATGGTAAAATCTAAATCTCTTTTGGGTGGTAATCCTGGTATCTCCTCAGGAAATACATCTTTAAAATCCTTTAGGATAGGCATGTCCTCTAATTTCAGTTTCTCCTCTTTATCCATAAACTCATCATTTACCACGTTTACTACAAACATTTGGCATCCTTTCCTAACTGCCCTCTTAACTTGCATGGCTAAAATCTATCTAAGGGTTACTTTCCTTGGAATGCCTTTTATTTCTACAGTTTTTCCTTCATCATCTAAACATGTAAAAAAATTTCCATAACAGTTCGGGATGACATGATGGGCTTCTAACCAGTCCATCCCAACTATAATATCGTAAGAACCTAAAGGCAGGATGTTCAACTTGATTTGTGTTTGTAAATGATTCATGGACAAGACACAGTTTTCTATAAAATCGGATACTTTCCTCTTTGTTCCAGTTGCTAGTCTAACTAGCCATGATTTACTAAACTTTTCAGTTTTCAGTTTAAGACTTTCCACAATATCTGGTGATATATAACTTAAACTAGCACCTGGGTCAATTAAAACAGTAACAGGATGGTCATGTATCATACCTTCAATCTCTACCATGGAGATTTGATGATCTGCTTGCCTGTTGTCAAGTGTTGCATTAATTCTTGGCATCTCCCTTGCCACGTCTCCAACAGTACGTTCAGTCTGAATAGAGTTGATGTTGTTTGCCTTCCGCTTCCTTAAGGGACATTCTGATGCATAATGGAGGCCTTGACATTCAAAACATTTAATATGTGTCTTTGGCTCACTGGTATTGGCAGTATTAGGTGCATTTCTGGGTGCTATAGAATTCTACTGTGAATTATTTCTGGAATTGTTCCCTTGATTATTCTGGTTCTGAAAATTTTTCCTTTGAAATCCGGAATTTCCACTGAATCTGAAATTTTTCTTTTTCTGCTCAAAATTGTTGGGCTTATGATTTTTCCTGTTTGACATTCCCTCTCTTTTCCGATTTGTGTCATAACATAAAAATGTCTTCCTCATTGCCTCTTCCAAGGTTTTAGGACTATCATACTCGATTCTGTCCTTAATACTGAAAGGTAAACAGCTCAAGTACCTTTGTATTTTTGGTTTTTCTTCTATGAGGTATGGTACATATCTCAGTAAGTTCATAAACTTACTGTTCATTTCCTTCATGTTCATACCTCCCAACTTCAAATCGTAGAACTCTTTAGATTTTTCTTCATAGTACTATTCAGATAGATACTTCTTCTTAAAATATCGTTTAAAATCACTCCAGCTTACATCTTTATCCTTGATACCTTTTACTCGTTTGATGTCCTACCACCAAATATCCGTTTTTCCGGTCAACTTATATATAGCCATTTTTTCCTTTAAGAACTCTGAATAGTTATAGATCTAGAATTATTTCTTCATACCAGACAGCCAAGCTTCAACTGTCTCACCTTTCTCAGTTTCTCCATTGAAAGTTGGAGGTCTTATCTTCTTGAATTCTCCAGAGATCTGCTCATATTCCTTATGATTTTTCCTTCTTGGTTTGGAATCTCCTTCACTGTTGTCACTGGTATAGTTACATTTCCTTTTGCGTACTTCAATAGCATCTCCTGATGAGGTTGAGCTATCTTTTACTTCACTAATTTTTATGTTCTGATTTTTATCAGGGTGAGGCATATCCTCAACTTTGGAAATATCTTCATTGTTTCTCTCTTATTCCTCTGTTTGGCTGTGTTCAAACAACACTTGATTTAGTTGTTCTTGTGCTTGCAGAATCCTTTCATTATCTTGTTTCACAGATCTGATTTCTACTTTTAATTCTTGAAAGGCACGTAACAGTTCCGTCGAACTGTTATTTAATTCCCCATGACCTTCCTCTACAAAGTGCTGTCCCAAACTGTGACTGTTTGGCTGAAATCTGTCACTTAAATGTTCAGCTGAGTTCTCCATACCTGTAACTAAAAATAATTTCTGGATAACATAATAATTAAATTTTCAATTTAGTACAATTTTCTGCTGTATGAAAATTTTCTGTTGCATGTTTTGGACCTCATTCAGGCCTAGAGTTCGAATCTGTGCTCTGATACCCCATGTAACATCTCGAAATTTATAAAAATTTTAAATTTTTTATAACAGCCTTAATTATGATAATAATAATTGCGGAAATAAATATTGAGATTATGACAGCATTAGTTGTACCATTGTTAGTACTAAACATGCTTATTTTCTATTTTAATAGAAATAAGATATTGACAATTGTTAACACATAACTAGTAACATGATTATGACGACAATGAAAGAAATAGGTTGGAAAAAATGATGCGACACATTCTCTTTTGCAAAGATACTGACAGTTTGACTTTGCTGCATAAGGGTGTCCTACGAGGTACCCTGGAGCTTACTTAGCTGCAACGCTAAAGCTTATTGAATGTCCTATGTGCAGACAACAGGTAAGAATGGAAGTACGTGTAGTTCAGTTTTAGCGTCATAAATAAATAGAATATTATAATTTTTGTTGTGACTCTCCAGAAGTGAGCAGGTATGGTTTTCAATGCTACAATTACTGTTTAAGATGTTGTCTGACAACCCCATGATGTTTAAAATAGAATTATCTATGTACATCATTCTGCTAGTGGTTTTGTCATTGTACTAGCTGGCTTAAATGTCGTCTTTATCATTCCATCATTGATGTAATACATGTATCGCAAGGTCATTTAATGTTTGTATGAAAGAGTAAGGTAACGTTTAGTTAGTCTCCCTACTAAATATATCATTAGATTCACCGGAAAGGTACTCAACAAACTATTTATTTCTATAACTTTAATAACAAATTTCTTATGATCACATCCAAATAGTAGTACTAAAAACTCCTATGTATAGGCTATTCCATCCATAACTTTGCAACATTGAAAAATGGTGATACTTATAATCTTTTCAAAGGATTGCATCTAACTAAATGAATGGTATAAAAGTGAAACCATATCAATTGTAACTATAGTTACTTTATCAACCATTAGCTAGGACACAATTTTGGTATTTAAAGTTCACACATAATAATTTGGGACTTTATAAACCTCGAATGGTTATACTTTATAATAGCATAAATCTATGCTATGACCTAGACTTTGGACTATATAAATATACATATAAGCATTGAAAGGTTATCTTATATGACCACAAGAATTGTTAATACGACACCACTTAGGACTATGTAAAAGTTGTTTGATAAAACATTAACACAAATGTCGAGAAATGTAATCTTTAGAGTCCATACGAACTTAGGATTTCATTTTAATATAACATACAATGTTGTAATGTCATGTAATAGAGTTTTGAAATGTGACGCTGGGAAATGAATCGCTGACATGCAATGAATGATGGCAGGTTGACAGATGCTAACTCATTAATGTGATACGAATGTTGAGCGATCAGGAGATTGTCCTTCGATCCTGCATGGAAGTCTTGACATGATAACTCCCGATAACAAGGATCAAAGCCGATCCATGTAAAGTGATAACGCTGAAATGGCGAGGTTTGAGACCATTGTGTAAAGGTTGTATGTGATACTCCGCCGAGCTGGAGTGTAACATGATCCAATCGTGATCCATTGTGGCCTATACTCTGCATGTGAAAAGACAGTGTATTAAATGTTAGGGTTATTCATCCCATTGCACATCGTTGGCACATTTTCAATCATTGATTAACAATGATATTGTTCGTTTGATCAAACCCTAGAAATTTGTTCGACGTTTTGGTTTATGAGCTAAGAAAATGTTGTTTAATGTCTCCATTGTTTTCGGTCTGTAGCCGACAGGTTGCCACATTTTTATCCTAGACTTTGTATGAGGTTCGAACTCGAGACCTCTGGTTTGAGAGGGTTACAGTTCTCTTCTTTCAGCCATGGCATCTTTTGATAGCCTGTGTATCTAGTTTATATTGTTAATGGTTGGTAGTTCTGGAACTCGTCGTTATAGTTTGAGTCCATGATTTTCCTTGGTGTAAATGGACAGAGGGTTCTCATCTTGTCTTTAGTGTGGGATCATCCTGTAGCTAGTTAAAGTGGAATGCTTTGGTACTTACAGCAATGTAAGTTCTTCTGTAACGAATAGTAATTCTTTCAAAGTGTTTTCATCTTTCAATTTCGAAAAGGTATTAGTCATCTAAAATTTAACCTTCGTTTCATGTCAGTTGCAGGTTATGCAGTAGAGGAATGGGCAAGGTTTCTGCAAGGTTGGAGAGCTTTCAACCGATAAGCTCCGGGTCTTTCCAAACCTCGTAGGTGCTATGTGACTGTGTTGATGAGGTTTCATGGGTTGAGAAATTTGGTCCTGCCATGACTCTTCATTGTTTGTTGAATGGAGAACTTCGAACTACCCATTGTAAATCCAATGATACTATTTTTTGATTTTGTGAATTTTTGTTTGGTTAAAGGTCTTTGGTTCTCTACCAAGTTATTGATCTTCGTTGACTGGAGAATGTAAGGCTCGTCAATGATAAGGGTTTTAAGAACTCATGTCGATAATGGTTTTGGGTATAAACCCTGTATGTGTTGTTTTGGAAAAGCATACTGTAACTTCCGCTTTCTGGGCATATCGTCTTTGTTTACTTGTAGTGGAAACTTGTAATGGCTTTATCCATTGAGCCACAATTTGTCTTTTTTAAGTTATACGAATGATACATGGAGCCGAGGCTCATTTATAATGATTACATCTCTGTCTTTTGAGAATGATAACACATTGTCTCTGTCTGGGTTTAAATGGTTGAAATTTATCATATAAATCATGTCTGTCAAACTTATTTCAAGAACACGAAATCTGTAATGGAAGTCTAAAATTTCTTTGTACAACGATAGAGTAGGTTTTGTTTTACTATGGAAAGAAAATAATGGGCTACACCCCTAATGATGATTATTGTGATTTCAAGCAATGTATCAAACCGAAAAATAATGGCTGTGAATGTATAAGTCGGGTCTGTGTTATAAATCGTACTGTTGTAGGTTGGATTTGTAAATGTTTTGGTTAGGGTTTATGTACTCTGTCAAGATAGTAACTATACAATGTATGATGTTCAAATAGTAGAGAATTCGATTGTAAAGATAACAATAGGTCAAACCCTAAGTTGTGTTCTAATGTTTGAAAAAGAAAATAAAAGTTTGTGAATGGACTTTCCAGGGACTTTTGGTTTGAACCGAAACTTGTGTATAAAAAGTTTGCAATACGATAGAAAAGGAAATGGAAACTTAACTAGATGTTATTATGAAAACTCAATGTAGAAATTGATACTTACAGTTCAAATATCTATCAATAGAATATTGTATTATTTCCATTATCTGTTTGAACTGAAATTTTATAGAAAAGGATATAATAAGAAATGCAAACATGGTGTGTATGTGCCTTGTGGAAACTGTGTGATTGTTTGCATTTACAACATGTGAATGATGATATCAATACTGTTTAATTTGAAACTGTAATATAAATATGCTTTGTCGACTTACTTTTGAATACTATATAAAATAATAGAATGAGCAAACTGTAATATATATACACAGAGAAAAGAACAATACTTATATTTTATGAAACAATGTTGTAGTTTAGGACCATTTTATACAGTAAAATTTACTACTGGAAAATATAGGTTAGAATAGTAAAACATAATTCAATCACTGTTCTATCTATTTGAATCAATGGCATTTTCCTATCTTCTAATCTATTTTTAATTTGCGTATCTATACTAGAGTACAATGCTTCAAAACAGCATGTGGAAAAATATGGATATTGGTTTATCAATTTAAAATCAACATTAAACTTGAACATTCAGACTTTAAACAAATCTAGGATTGAATTCTTTTTGAAGCAGAAAGACAGAAAATGCTAATTAAACATAACAGAATTATTAACTGAGAATAAGTAAAAAAATATGTAGAACTTGAGAAAATCTATAGGGCAACAAACAGCCCAAGAAGACTGTTCCAACCAACCAATTCCTGAAAACAGTCAAGTACTGTCTTAGGACCCCTGAGCCTGTTCACTGAACCACCAAGAGGAAGAAACTCAGGAAATAGGATTTCTTCTTGCTGTAGTAAATAACTTCAGAATCTTCAATAGTTAGCAGTCCAATAGATCTGCACTAGCATCTCTGGTTCTTCTCAGCAATAATGCAGACTTAAGATTACAGTCACCACTAGCCTCCCTATTCGAATCTCTCTGTGATCACCTGATTCACATGAGGAAAATATTCTGCAGAAATATTGATTAAGAGCTGCTTGCTCAATTCGAATTTGCCTCTATAGGCTACCTAGGCCCTTTTAGATGTTACTGGGTCATTAAATGAGCTGCCTGCTCACTCCCTCCACCTGGGGGGTAATGCCCTATTTTTAGGGGTAGTTGACCCATAACCGACAGCTAGTGGTGTGATGCAACTGCTACAATTTGTCCCATACCTTCCAACAACTTCCATTCCTCCTATTGGGTCAGTGAACACTCATTCAACAGTCCTCTTGGGTGTTTGTCTCCTAATTAATTTATTTAAATAATAATATTCAGTAATTACATTCATCCATGAACAAAACTGATCATAATTACAAAACTTTGTAATTTAAATTTGACATAAAGTATTTTGCAAATAAAATAATAATTCTCAAAAATTTGGGTAGGTGACAGTTCATGGCCATTCTTGATAGCTAGATAGAAAGTATCCCATTCACATAGATGAAATTCACCATCTTGCGAGGTTTTTTATGTTTGAATAATATGTCTCCAGGGTGTTTCAAGTGGATCACAAGAGAAGTAGGACACGCACAAAGCCCAGTTTATATGAAAAATATGGCGTGAAGCGAGGAGGCATCATCAATGACATCAATAACCCATAGGTTAAGTTTGATTTTTCTTGCATTTCATCGCAGGGAGAGAAACGCTAAAGTATACCAACGGAAGGTGCACCCTAGATACCATTTCAGTGGCCAAGTTCTGCGTCCAAGGTATTCAATTGAATTGATGTGAATATCTCATGGATGAACTATTTCAGGCATGCGTGGATGCTCATAAATCTAGTGGATATTTTAGTTTTGGCTATTTATTGGTGTCCTTTGTTATAAGAAAATGGAAACTGTTGAAAGGACATGAATTTCCACCTCCTACGAATCACCAAGTTGAATTTCAATGATTCGAACCCTGTATAAGTCATCGTGATGACAAAAATGCAACCTTCAATGATACTACATTTGGACATTGGTACAACAATATGGTTTCTTCTACCACTGTTTAGATTTCGTTATAGTTGTTGAACAATTGCACATCCAAGATCTGGTTCTGGATGGACCAAGATCACACACTTTTACAAATGTGTGGAGTCGAGCTAGAGGACTTCAAATGAAGGAGATTCCCTTTTTCCTTTGAAAAAGAGGTATACAACTGACCAATATTTACTACTATGAAGACAGCTAAAGGTACCATATACATATTCCCTTCTTCCTTGTTTAAAGTGGAACAGAAGCACAAGTCAGACATTGGGCTTGGAGAACCTTCACCCACAGACCTATCAAACCCTGCTCCCAGCTCCATTCCACAAATACTTGTTGATAGAATTCCTAACATTGTACAGATCCCTATGAAAACAATGAAATAAGTCCTTTCCCTCTTTAGTGTGTCTAAGCTCCCTGATGTCACCAAACTTATCACGGCCAAGCCCTCTAGTTTCCCCACTCCCCTTCTCAAACTTCCACCTCCTATTGCGGAAACTAAATCAGATCCCTCATCTCTTCCCTTCTTTATTACAACCATCCAATAGAACATGTCCTTGGCTCTATTGTGGAGTTTCTCACATCCTTTAAGGGTTTTGAGTAGTATTACCAAAAAAAACCTATTATTGATATCCCTTATGACCCCATCCCCTCCATCCATGGCACCCTCATTATACTATTTCAACACAAAGTTTGGAAATGCCAACATAGCAGCATAGAAGAAGCTGAGAAAAATAGATCCGCATCTTCACCAAATGGATTAGGTGAAATGATAGATAACGTCTTGGTACAGGATATGGAGCAATTACTCGATAGTAAAGGTGGTGATGGTGGATGAGATGAAGGCCGAAAGATTCCATCCAAGTTGCCATCCAAATGCAAAAAATACATCCTCCTACTGGAGGACATTCCAATTAAAGAAGTGTGAGATGAAAATATATTGAAGGAACAGCTTCAGAAAACCCCCCACATTCATTCTCTTCAACATATAGTTTATCAATGACTACACAGCTACAACAGCTTATGTAGGATCCCAAACATTGTCGAATCATACTCTGAATATTTTACGAACATAGCAATATTGTTCCATTTTTTAGTGAAGAAATCTAGATGACAATCATTCAGCATTGATAGTATCAGTCGAAAGCAAAAACTCAGATGCCTGAACAATCTACACACTCCATTGTGAGAGGACAACCTCTATGCACCTTGCCTCCAGGTGTTGCGATACCTAATCTTCTAGGTTAGTCCATGGCATATTCATTTGGTTGGATTAGGACCATGACTATATAGGAAAAATGAAGAATCATCAATGCAAATAATTATCATACTGCCCTTCATAAGCCTTAAAATTAGGCCCAAATCCACTTGGCTGATGCCATTTCCAAATGAAACCAAGAGAATCATGCTTGCCTAGCTGTGAAAAAGATAGTAACAACCATCTATGATCAAGTGAAATAGATGTAGCCTCGAGTCTGTTAACACATCCCTGCTGCACCAAAGGATATATCACTTGAAACCCCAGATGACAGCCTTTAGCTCCTCTGCGAGTCTTGGAAGCACTTGGAAGTTGAAACAATGGAGTTGAATAAAGAAGCTGCAGCCACAAAAAGTCAAGGGGATGCACAAAAACAGTAGTTGATGGCTCTTTTAGAACATAATACCCATCTAGACATTATAAATAAAGCATTTTTTTGTTATCCTTAGTGTTTAAACCATGTTGTTGACCACCTAGTCCAAAGTCCTCATCATCCTAATTATCCATGACCTTGGTTTTGTCATTATTTCCTCATTATCCATGCATTCACCCTCTTGCATGATTTTAGGCTCATATGTACCCTCTTCCCTAATTTTAGCCATGTACCATTAGTTACGATTAGTTAACTGGGGCACCCTCCTTGATTTCATCCATTTTTGGATGATTTGAGCATCAATGACATCTGACAGTCAACTAATGCGCCCTCCATAACTAGTTAACTCTTGCATGCACCCTCATGTGCCATTTTGATCCACCAACCATTTGTTACACTCAATTAAATGATCTCATTCAGGAGTTACAACTGAAAATCATGTCTAGTGATGAAATCTATGCCAATTAAGCCTGCCAAATGTTTGGAATCCAACTACCTCTTATGGCTCATGAATTTTTCTATTGAAGATGTATTATAAATGTATACACAATGTTGAATAATAGAAGCATGGAAAGTATTCCAATTGAGTTCCAATCTTCTTGTGTCCTTTCACATTTTTTTCTCTATTTTCTTGTAGATCTGTATAAAATTTGTGAAGTTAATTTTGTTGCTGGAGATCCACCTGTGAAAGAATTTTCACATGGTATCAAAGCGGTCCAGCTATCCAGTTCATCTCATATACTTCCATTGATGCACCATAAGCAGTGGAGGTTCCACACAAATATTGGGGCTATTTCCTTGAATCCATTGGAGATATCCTTTGGATTTCACCTAGGTGTGATGCACTCCCGAATTTTCTCAATGTCGAAGTAAATATTGAGTGTGTTGATACAAAATTTTCTTCCAGAGTGTTTTTTGCAAGTTATTGTCTCACCAAGAGCACATTAGCAAAGCATGGTTCAGATTCAATACATGATCCTGACTCCATTCAATTATTTCGAATGGAATTCCAAAATGGAGGTCCTACTTCAAAGTAATTGTCTCTACAAAGTCACCATGTCGCTACAAAATGAACCATATGATGTTGTTGAAAAAACTAGGTGGTTTAACAGATTAGATTAATTTTATGGTTTTCTTTGTCTCTGCATAACCCAATATAATTTGTTTCATCTTAATGGTTTAAAAACCCCAAATAATGTGTGTACCAAGCTTGAGTCCCTCTTTTGAAAGCAAGATGAGCTAAGAAGTCATCTATTGGAGAATGAGTTGATCTCATTGATTCCAAGCAAATTTGACACTGCAAGATTTCATCTAAAAGTTCAAATCACTAGTGCTTCATCTCAAGAAATGTGGGATTGAGAAGAAAGAATAGTAGCTCATTCTTTCCATCATATCAAAACTGGGTCTTGAGTACTCAGTATTTGTCTCAACATTGTATGCAACCAAGCAAGAAGTTTTGAATTGGAAAATGCCATCCTTAAGCACATTCATAGAGTCTCTCACCAAAGAGAAAAACAATTTAGTTCATATGGGAGCTTTGAAATCCTCCAAGGACCATGCACTCGCAGCTTGTGGAGCCAATAATTCCATAGGAAATAAAAAAATTGAACGAGAAGAAGTTGTCAGATGATGAAGGTTCCAATTCCAAGAATAAGAACAAGAAAAGGGGATCCAAGTGCTCTTATTGCAACAAAGGTTTCCATTCAGATAAATATTGTATAAAGAATAAATTGGACATCATGAATCAATTGCTCGAAAGGCATAACATTGATGTTCTTGATCTCACAAGAAAGAAAGAAACAAAAAAGCATGTTGCTCACCAAGAACACTGTCTCAGTGCTACTCACCAAGGTAATTATTTTTATGCTTTGAGTGCTCGAGTCAAACCACATTTTTATGCTTATTATATTTCTGATTTATATGCAAATGATATATCAGAATCATAAATATCCATCCCTTCCTTGGAATAAATCCCAGACAGTCCACCGGAACCACCTCTCAATCCTTGTGTTTTTCACATATTTCTAACTTTCCTCAAGAAAACTCTTTCCAAGTCCATTGGAATCCTTCCAATCAAATCTATTATTCTGCTGTAGAAGTTGATAATTGTTAAGTTTAAACCAAATAGACTAGCAAGATCACTGAAAGAAACATAATCACAAGATAGACACAGAATTTACCCTGGGAAACCCTCATGGGGTAGAAAACCCAGCAAAGCTTTCCTCAATAAGATGATCAACCAAAATACAAGATGTGCTGCCTCCTTCTCTAGCTCCTTAGCAGATCTCCCAGACAAGTGCGCTACTTTTCTAAGTTGTGCAAGTGTGTCTAATGAGGAGTTCACCTCCTCTATTTATACTACCTCTCGACTGACCAAAATACTTAATGGGGCCGACCTCTCCTGGAGAAGTCTAATAACCCCTAAAATATAACATCGGGGCCGACCCCCACATGGTGGGTCTAATAACCCTAGTTACCACAAACCCCTGGAGGAATAATCATCTCTAGATACATGATAGGGTTACCTCGGAGGGATGAAACATCTCCGGAATGATAATGTACAAATATAATATTCTTAGAAGTTACAATATTCAACACTCCCCCTTAATGAGAAGGATATTATAACAACATCTGTAGGAGCAAGGAGTCATCGACTACATCATACATGATACATCTATAAATCATTGGAAGCTTTCTTTAATTCATCATCATCAGTAACTCAACCAGTTACTGGAACAGCAATGTCATCAACATCATCATCATACGATCATCAGCATCGTCATCACACAATCATCAGCATCATCATCACACGATCATCAGCATCATCATCACACGATCATCAGCATCGTCATCGGATGATCATCAACATCGTCATTGCACAATCATCAGCATCGTCATCACACGATCATCAGCATCTTCATCACACGATCATTAGCATCGTCATCACACGATCATCAGCATCGTCATCGCACGATCATCAGCATCGTCATCACACGATCATCAGCATTGTCATCACATGATCATCAGCATCGTCATCGCATGATCATCATACAGAATGATCAGTCCTACTCTCTTTAGGACATAGATCCATGGATGATACAATCCAAATCAAGTTCCAGGATGATCAGTCCTTATCACTTTAAGACAAGTCTCATGTCTAGGGATGATGCAATCCCGATCAAGTTCTAGGATGATCAGTCCTTATCACTTTAAGACAAGTCTCATGTCTAGGGACGATGCAATCCCAAATAAGTTCCAGGATGATCAGTCCTTATCACTTTAAGACAAGTCTCATGTCTAGGGACGATGCAATCCCATCCGTACATTTAGGACTACGTCCAAGGATGACTTAATCCTCAACCGTACATTTAGGACCACGTCCAAGGATGACTTAATCCTCAACCGTACATTTAGGACCACGTCCAAGGATGACTTAATCCTCAACCGTACATTTAGGACCACGTCCAAAGATGACTTAATCCTCAACCGTACATTTAGGACCACGTCCAAGGATGACTTAATCCTCAACTGTACATTTAGGAGCACGTCCAAGGATGACTTAATCCTCAACCGTCCACCAAGGACTTCATTCTCGAAGACATATGTCTATGGCTCTCTTTAGGACTGAAGTCCAGGGATGATCCAATCCTCAAATGTATTCTCATCAATACATCTATCATCAAAAGCATGTATTCTCACTAATACATCTATCATCAAAACATGTATTCTCACTAATACATCTATCATCAAAAGCATGTATTCTCATTAATACATCTATCATCAAAAGCATGTATTCTTACTAATACATCTATCATCAAAACATGTATTCTCACTAATACATCTATCATCAAAACATGTATTCTCACTAATACATCTATCATCAAAACATGTATTCTCACATATCATCAAAGTAAAAGAAAAATAGTGTAAGTGTTCTAAGTGTAAGAAGTCTAAATCTAAATAGGCATAAATAACTAAGAGTGGTAAACATGTATACTCATCATTAGTGATGATACTACTCCCCCTTTCGAGGAGGGTCTTTTAGAGCTACACCAAGCTTGTCTTGGAAGTGTTCAAATTTCACACGAGACAGGGGTTTGGTTAATATATCAGCAACTTGTTCTTCAGTACTTATATATTCGAGTTTGATAGCTCCTCTTTGCACCACGTCTCGTATGTAAAAGTATCGGATCTCTATGTGTTTTGATTTACCGTGGAATACAGGATTTTCTATCATTTGGATACAACTTTGATTGTCACACATGATCACAGTGGGATCCATCTCTAAATCAAATATTCTAGATAATAGTTTTCAAAGCCATATTGCTTCACAGCTAGCGGAACAGGCAGCTATGTATTCTGCTTCAGCAGTATTGAGAGCCACACTGGATTGTTTCTTGCTGAACCATGAGATCATGGCAGATCCAATACCATAGCATCCACCTGATGTACTCTTTCTGTCTGAGATACTTCCTGCCCAATCAGAGTCTGAGTAACCATGTAAATTGAGTTCATGATCTCTAAGATAATATAGACCAAAATCTAAAGTACCTTTTAGGTACCTCATCACATGCTTTGCAGCTATTAAGTGAACCTTTCTGGGTTCTACTAGATACTGACTCAGGGTATTTACGGCAAAGCATATATCTAGCCTAGTATTTGTTAAATACATTAAAGACCCAATGATTTGTCTATATAGATTTATGTCCACTAATTCTGATGTGTCATTAATTAATAACTTCAAGTTGGAGTCCATGGGAGTGGCCATGGCTTTACACTCCAACATATCAAATCTTTTTAGAATCTCCACAGCATACTTACCTTGATTTAGAAAGATTCCTTTTGGTTCTTGCCATACTTCTAGACCTAAGAAGCAGTGCATTAATTCGCGATCTTTCATCTCGAATTCTGAAGAAAGCTTCTTCTTGCATTCAATAATCTGTTTCTCATTTCTGGTTAGAAATAGATCATCTACATATAATAGTAGTATAACTGGTTCATCATTCATTACCTTGAGATAAAGATTAGGGTTAGCTTTACTCTTGGTAAAGCCCATGCTTGTTAAGAAACTGTTAATCCTTCCGTACCAAGCTCTGGGAGCTTGCTTTAATCCATATAATGCCTTTTTCAGCTTGCATACATGAGTTCTCCCATCTTTAACCTCGAACCCTTGTGGTTGCTCTATGTACACTTCTTCTTCAATTACACCATTCAGAAAAGCTGTCTTAACATCCATTTGATGTAGTTTCCACTTCATCATGGATGCAAGTGCCATGATAGTTCTAATTGAAGTATACCTAGCAACTGGTGCAAATGTTTTTTCATAGTCAATTCCCTCTTTCTGAGAGAATCCTCGAGCTACAAATCTTGCCTTATATTTTTCAATGCTACCATATGCAGCATGTTTTATCTTAAAGATCCATTTGGATGAAACTACACTTTTATCTTTTGGTTTGGGAACTATATCCCAAACATCATTTTTCATTATTGACTGATATTCTTCTGTCATTGCTTCTACCCATTCTTTCTTTTGAGCTGCTTCTTCATAGCTAGTAGGATGTTGATCCACAAGATCACACATCAAGGCTACATAGTTGGATACTAGCTTTGGTTTCTTTCTTTCTCTAGTGGAGCCTTCAGGAGCTCCATATCTTTCAGCTCCTTGAATAATGTCTCTAGCCCATGCTGGCCTTCTTTTCCTAGATAAATCTGAAATAGGGGGTTCTTGAGGTTCTATCATGTCATGATCCTCTGGAGTATCATCTTCAGGAATGTGTACAGCTTCTGTGATTCTAGGAGGTGTATCTTCTTCATAGATTTCTTCAAGTTGACACTTCTTGGATTTCTTGAGAGCTGCTTCTTCATCAAATGTTACATCTCTACTTATTTCGATATGATGAAAACCTGGTATGTAAATTTTGAAGGCTTTGGATGATTCACAGTATCCAACAAATATTCCCTTCTTACCAGAAGGATCCAACTTGGTTCTCTTTTCTTTTGGAATGTGAATATACACAGGACAACCAAATATTTTGAGATGACTTACCTCAGGCTTCTTTCCTGTGAACACTTCTTCTGGAGTTTTGAATTCAAGAGCACTATGGGAAAGTCTATTTTGCACATAGACTGTTGTCCTAGCTGCTTCAGCCCATAAATACATAGGTAGATCTTGATCATGTATCATGGTTTTTACAGCTTCCATTATGGTTCTATTCTTTCTTTCAGCCACCCCATTTTTTGGGGGATTGTAGGGAGTGGTTAGTTCCCTCTTGATTCCAGCTTCGTTACAAAAGTCTTCAAAGTCCTTTGAAGTATATTCTCCCCCATTATCTGTTCTGAGAATCTTGATTTTCTTTTCTGAGAGATTTTCTATTAAGGCCTTGAACTCTTTGAATTTTCCAAAAAATTCATTCTTACCTTTTAGAAAGTATATCCATGTCTTCCTTGAATAGTCATCAATGAATGAAAGATAGTATTCAAAACCACTTAGGGAAGTGGTGGGCATTGGTCCACATACATCTGAATGTATTAGCTCCAAAATGTTCTTAGTCTTTGTTTCACTTTTTTTTTGGAAAAGGGATCTTGACATTCTTCCCTTTTTCACATCCTTTGCATGAGCCATTATGATCAACCTTTAAGTCTGGTAAACCTATGACCACCTTGCTTACATAGGGTAGGGCTTTATAGTTAATGTGAGCTAATCTTTTGTGCCATAGCTCACTTGGGATAGATGTTTCATGAGCAAGGGAAACTTCTGGACGTCCCTTGAGCTTATAGAGGCCTCCTTCCTCTTCACCAATGACAACTGCATCTTCAATAGATTTTCCTTTGGGCCACATAAGTACTTGACCATCTATGAAGGCAACTCTAAAACCTTTCTTATCTAGTGCTGAGATAGAGAGTAGGTTTTTCTTTAATCCTAGCACATATAAAATTTCTTTCATCTTCAAGGGTGTTCCAGAATCTAGCTTGTAGCTTACTTCACCAATCCCCTTGATGGGATATTGGTAATCATCTCCTAGAGATACCTTTTGTGAAGAAGACTTTTCTTCAAGTTTTGAGAAAGTCTTTCTTTGACCTGTCATGTGCTTAGAGGCACCACTATCAATGAGCCATGTATCTTCTCCAGGGGATACAGATCCAAAGAGTGCAGAGAATAGGACATATTCTTCTAGATCTTCTTTCTTTACTTTAGATCTTTTCTTTCGAGGCCTTTCCTCTTCCTCTTCTTCTTCTTCTTCTTCTTCTTCTTCTTCTTCACTATCATCTTCTTCCATATGTGCATGGTGTCTTTTGTGTACAAACTTCTTCTTCTTTTGTGAAGGACAAAATTTGGCAATGTGTCCTAGTTTAATACAATTGTAACACTGGATTGTGGAGAGATCTCTTACTGGATTGGGTCCTCTATTCCTTTTAAATTTAGAGAAGTGTTGAGATCCTTTGTGGTCAACTTTCTTGAAGTGACCCATTCTTCTCTTGGTGTGAGTAGCCAAGGCTTGGTCATCCTCTTTGAGAAGTGCTTCTCTATTGACTACCCTAGCCTCTTCTTGAACACAATCCTCCCATACTACATCAAACTTCATACTTTCCTTTCTGGCACACATAGTTTGTATAAATGACTCCCAAGGTCTAGTGAGGCCATTTAGAGCAGTCATCACAAGTTCATCTTCATCAAGAGTATCACCAATGGCATCTAGTTGTTCCTTGATTTGGGAGACCCTTGAGAAGTAATCTTGAATGGATTCCCCTTTGTTCATCTTGGTACTCTTCAACTGAGTTCTTAGGTTCATCTTCCTATTGATTTTCTTTCCCTCATACATTCTTCCTAGGGCATCATACATCTCCTTTGGAGTTTTCTTGGAAGCCACTTGGGGAATCAAGTGGTCCTTAATGGAATCAGCTATGATTCTCTTTGCCCTAATCAAATCCTTTCTATGCTTCTCTTTGGCTTCATCTCCTTCAGGTTCTGCAACTTCATCCTTGATGTACTAAGCAAGATCATTCTCTTCAACAATGAGACCAATTCTGTATTTTCATGCCTGAAAATTCTCTATACCTTCTAACTTGTCTTCAAGCTTAGTGCTTGGAGCCATCTTCTCTTAGGGGAGTCCAAGAGACAAGATATAGAACAGTACTTACCTGGAAACTTTAACCTTTTTACTTTTCCAGATCCTAGGACAGAATTTCTGGTTTTATCACACTTTTGGTAAAACTAGGGTTTGACTTTCCTGGAGTTCTACCCAACCAAAAAGTTCGATCTAGGGCTCAAAAGATTGGTTTTGAGAAGCGCTATCCAGCCATGTAATCAGAATTCAACAATACCAACTTTTTGTTGAAACCCTAATTTTCACCAGAGAGAGAGAGAGAGAGAAATTCTTACCTTGTGAAAGATGTTCTATTCAGGCTAGCTCTGATACCATGTTAAGCTTAAACCAAATAGACTAGCAAGATCACTGAAAGAAACATAATCACAAGATAGACACAGAATTTACCCTGGGAAACCCTCATGGGGTAGAAAACCCAGCAAAGCTTTCCTCAATAAGATGATCAACCAAAATACAAGATGTGCTCCCTCCTTCTCTAGCTCCTTAGCAGATCTCCCAGACAAGTGCACTACTTTTCTGAGTTGTGCAAGTGTGTCTAATGAGGAGTTCACCTCCTCTATTTATACTACCTCCCGACTGACCAAAATACTTAATGGGGCCGACCTCTCCTGGAGAATTCTAATAACCCCTAAAATATAACATCAGGGCCGACTCCCACATGGTGGGTCTAATAACCCTAGTTACCACAAACCCCCGGAGGAATAATCATCTCCAGATACATGATAGGGTTACCTCAGAGGGATGAAACATCTCCGGAATGATAATGTACAAATATAATATTCTTAGAAATTACAATATTCAACAATAATCTCGTTCTGTGGCCCTCTCATCCATCCTTCCTGCCATTGGATTCATAAAAGACTCCTCAACCCCCAAGTGCGCCAGTTGACGAATCCATGGTTTCCAAAACTATGTCACTTGTGTCAATTGCATTCCAGTATTTCATGTCTTTCAGTGGTTGTATTGCCATCACATTGGCTCTCTTTGGACTGATATTCCACATGTTTGTACCTGATATCACCTTTTCTAGTTTGAAGTTCAAGGTTGGACTGTGTTGGATAAAACTTCCTATGGCTTGGGGTGGACCACAACAGACAGCTGACTGCCAAAAATTAACTCAATTCCCAATGCTATGCTATATAAATGACAATGCTAAGATAATGAAGAAGAAAACCAACATCGATCCAAACGTTTGATGTAGATCCCCGTTGGAGCTTTCGATCTGTGCACTTAAATCTGCGAATTAGTCTTGACAGCCAATACACAAAAAGTGCATATAATATATAAACGACATTAACATCATCAATAGCAATGGTCCATGATATTATAAATAAATGCAACCCAATGTAATATAAACACATTCACAATATTAATGGACAAGAATATGAGTATTTCTATTAATGAATAACAAGAAGTACAATGAGATACGACCTCTTGTCGGCAACCAATCTGAACCAAGATCCGATT
Organism: Larix kaempferi; assembly: GCA_027924585.1. NCBI lineage: Eukaryota > Viridiplantae > Streptophyta > Pinopsida > Pinales > Pinaceae > Larix > Larix kaempferi. The sequence continues at coordinate 270,134 of BSBM01001603.1, read as the reverse complement.
CAATCCACTTGTGCCTCCACCACTTCAATCCTCCATGGAATGGAAAACTCAAACTATGATAGGAGTTTGGAAGGTGAACATAAATGGTTCACAACTACAAGGATAAATGAGTGTCGACTCAAGATATGGGCAGAAATCGACTAGAGTTCTCTTGCTCTCCTTTCTCCTCTCATCCATAAGCCATATGTGCTCAATATATAGTCCTCTCAAAGGTAGATTAAAGGACACATCGAGGCATTTCTAGGCCAGATGGAGGGGCAAAGGTCACCCAATGACCGCTTTTTGGGAGTAAAAAGTAATTAACTAGTGATTTCTACCATTTTACATGCTACCCACGGGCTATAGTGATGCAACTCGTGGGTACGCCCACTGTAATGATGCAGCTAGTGTATAGAGGAAAAAAAAGGGAAAAACAATGTCTCTGTGGGATAAAAAGTGGATCTAAGTCAATAAAATGGATCCTCTAGGCCAAAGAGTGTTAATGCTCACAAGGTGGAAGATTACGTTGTAACAGATTCCCCCTGATGTGTGAGCAGAGACTGATGCTATGATGGCTGAAATACATTATAAATCTCAGAAGTGGAGTGATGGAAACACAAGTGGAAGGAGCGGCTCACTTGTCATAATACAATAGTATCCCTGAGTACATGTCAGTATAGTACAACAATCTGATACAATGGCCATGAATAGGCAGTACATATGTCATAAGTGATCATAGCCATGATCCCTTTACAGTAAGATATGGTCTCCTGCTGAAAAGGAAACAACTGGTGCAAACTGGAGGTACAAACTGCTGATATCTGAGAGGTGATATCTCAGATGTAAAGTCATAGTCATAAGTAGCATACTGAATGACACTATCGCCCGAGATCTTCTACACAAGTCTTCGACGATGCAAGTCCCATCAAGTGAATAAAGGAGTTGAGGTCGAACCTGATGTGACATCATCTGATTACCAATCAATGATGCATACCATTAATAGACACAAGATAACCCACCAATAATGTAAATGGGAATCAAGGCACAGAGCACAATCATCAAAGTGCGAATGGATGTGTTGAAGTCGAACACTAGGATGAATCCATTGATTAGGGGACATTGATGTATTCCAAAAACTGTCGATGGTGAGAGAACCTGCCACTAATGATTGCAAGCCTAAAGGTACTCAACCGAACTCTAAGACTCAAGTTCCGGAATAAATGCGTTGAAGTCGACGGAACGAGACTCACTGGAAGGAGAGCATTAAGGCATCCCCCATCAGCTAGCACGAGGTACCAACTATGCTGAAATATTTGGAAGAACTTAGGTGAAACGGACTGACTCAATAAGGATGGATGACATGCAATAGTCAAGAGATCTGAGGAGTGGCCGACACTGGTTTCAGGACTTCCTTTGAACAAGAGCATGAGCATATGGATAGACTCAGGCAGCATAGACTCAATATAAACTGTGTGATGCAGGATGCATCACAAAGGGCTCCATAATGACTGGAAGCTTAACCAATCGGTGGAGTAAACTGAGAAACAAGTACAAATCCTAAGGTCCAACTATAGTCCTGACTCATAATATATGGAGTGGAATGAATGCTCTGTTCAAAGGCGACACAACAACTACCAACTAGAAGTAGTAACCATAATCCCGTCCGGCTTTTTGGAATATTTGATTTTTTGGTCTTTTTAATATTTGGGAAATCTTGAAAAAGAATAAAATTGCTTATAGTACAACAAGTGAGGGAACGAGTGTCAAATAGTGAGCATACTAGTTCCAAGCACTGGAACATACCTATGATCAATGCAAGGAAGCGTGTGTAGGATGTGGACACTCGAGGGAAATGCTCCCTCAAGGTCAAAAGGACATCAAATTGTGGAGGGAAAATGTAAGGTCTGCAGGGCTCGACAACGAAAGTGCTTTGGAACCAAGCTAATAACGGAGTAAGTGGGAGCTGGCACAAGGCTCAAGTGGCAAGCAGGATGATGCAATGCAGTCACAACTTGATATAAATAGGGGAGTCCTTATGGGAGATGGCCAGCATAAGACAAAGTAGAGTATGAGTCTTTATCGCAACGTCATGGCATAACTACAAAGGACTCCCAATCCTAAGGACAAACAATGCCATGGGAACCAGAATGCAAAAATGGATTCTAACTAGGGTACCCATGTTCAGAAGGCCCTACTGCCACATAATGACACTTCTATAATAGTGTGGAGGTTCCGTGTCAGTTAATAAGCGAGGTCGCACCTAGGGTTTATGAAAGTGGTCAACAGGTCAAATGTGTGATGAATGTGAAAATGACATCTAACCTATATGCCAGGTGTGAAATGTACCTTCCATAGGTGTGAAACATTCAGAAACAACTTTCACCGAAGAAATATGGTAAAAAATGCTACTCCATGACATCATATTAGTCCAAAATAGCATTAAATAGCGAAAACTATAGACAAGTGGGTTTTGGAAATTATAAATAGTAGCAAAAATTTACAATTTACTATTCACCCATTTCGAGTTTTGTGGTTAGTTTTCACCTGAAAGTTTAGCTGCTGATTCTGGGAGCTACGAGCATCCGATCATCGAACTATCAGGAGCAAGTTGGTAATCACATCCTCAACTTCCATTTCAATGTTTTTATTTCAGTTTTTACTGGTTAAAAAAATTGTTTGGCCATGCCCTACATGGTCACGGCGCTACCCACGGGCTATAACTATGCGGGTCACGGGTAGGGCCGGGTATGCGCAATTAACGCACACGTTGACCACAGGTACCCACGTCTGTGAGCATACTACCCGCGGGTACGGTCGTGAAGTAAGTTTTTTAAGCAAAAATGACTAAATTTTTGGGTTTTTCTCTTTCCAGGATGGTTCTAGAGTGGAGAGAGAGAGAACATGACCTAGTAGATGAGGCCGTTCGTAACGATGTGCGTGCATAGCAAGCACTAGAAGCATGTGGTTTATACAAATTTTGGAGCATAGGGGGTTTAAGGGCCCAAAACCTATTGCTCCGTTTTTTGATAGACTATTGGGATGTTGATGCACACAACTTCAACCTAGACAGGAAAATATTATCGCTGGAAGTGGAAGATATCTACTTCATTACAGGTTTGTCTCGTCGAGGTGAGGTGGCAAGCCTTCGGTATCGATCTGTGGGTGGTGGGATCACCATCCCCGACTATATAGAGAGGTATTGTGTTCCAAATACTCGGGCAGTGGGGAGTCAGGTGCCCATCCGAGCCATAGTCAACTTGAGCATGAAGATTGTCGTGGAAACTTTAGTGCAGATTACTGGTTCAAAAGCTCTTCACCAGGCATCCAGGCCAGTTATGTTCTATGCATCACAGTGTATGCAGCCTATGATATTTGACTGGTGTACTATGCTACTGGGGTCCATGAAGACCCAACTAATAGAGTACAAGTAGGGGGATGCGAAAAACTTTGGATATGGAAGTATTTTGTGTAGCTTCTTCTTTGAGCAGGTATCGGGGCTCAGTCTGAGGGTTGAGATCCCTCCTCATAGTCTCTGCGACCCAGCCATGACCCGGTGGGCCAAGGTCTTGACGCGACAGGTTGGTGGCCATCAGACATCACCATATACAGAGGAGTTCTTTCATTGGTGGGACCGACAGGTCATTGCGATAGAGGACTACCGCTATGCAACGATAGACTTCCGGCAGGATCGAGACATGCTGCTCCCACTAGATGCAGTGTTCAGAGACATTGGTGAGTACTCTTTTTAGGTTTTTTGGTATATTAAATTTTTATGGATTTTTTATTATAGATGTAAATGCAAAAATATTTTTGGAGATAGTATCATGTATTAATGTTTGACTGTTTGCTCATAGATAAGGGTCCAGTGAGACCCAATGGTTTTCTCAGACATCGTCGCCGAGGCAGGGGTGATGAGATGGTAGGTGCTGCAGCAGAGTGGACACTGTAGACTCTGCGGGCCAACCTATCATGGATGACCGCCATGGTACCACAGGTAGAGGTGGCGCAACTACCAGAGGATATGCATCACCAGGTAGTGGGGGTGCCGGGCAACTAGGTGCGGCTACTGCAACATATCGCAAATGCAGTGCATTATTTCGATCAGACACATCCTGTTGGGGCGGCAGCTAGGCCTCCTCGTAGGGATTAGATATCTCGAATTCCCATTTTGTATCGATATTTATATTTTCAAAGCTACGGGCTCCAGTTTTGTATCATGATACTACCATTTTGGACATATTATTTATAACAACTTTGGTTCACCGGTTCTACTATATGTGTATGTACAAATGTATGAATGTATCTTTTATTTGTGTGCTTCATTGTGAATGTGACAAATGCCAATCTAATACATAGTTAGCATATGCATCAAATATATGATTAAAACTTCTCGGAACATGAATGTATGTAATTGAAACAAAATGTCGTTCCAAGAGTCTTACCTTTAAGAATTTCCGAAGTAACGTAAGATCCCTCACACGGTACTGACCATTCAACTGAGACACAACTAGTTGTGAAAATATAGGCGGACTTCTAAAGACTAGATACTATGTGAAATAGCATCCCGAAGTAGCTCAACCACGGCACTAAACTCAGCCACATTGTTAGATGTAGGACCAATACAAGCACCTCCTGAGGACACAACTAGATGGTTAGGTGAGAAAATAACCCAAGCAGCAGAAGCAAGCTACTGCATATGATGGCTAGCACCATCCACGAATCCTAAGAATGTAGGAAACTCCGCTGATCTGCCAATCAAACAGAAGCTAGTCAGCAAACCCAAAAACCAAAAGAAATCTAAACTACGTACAGAAGTAACTATACAGTAGTGTACAAAATTATTAGCCTGAACCAGAGGTTCAAGCGTAATACAGCTTGAGGTAGAGCCCATTTCTAGGCTCCTTCAAGACAGTTCCCTCATAGTCTTCTAATTCATAGGCTCCTTTTTCTAGGACACGCCTCACGATATAAGGACCGTGCCACAAGGGGTTGAACTTGCCTGCCCCCGGGGGTTCTTTAGCTTGGTCATATAAGAGGACCAAGTCACCTTCAACATATTGCCGGGGACAGACAGACATATCGTACTAAACCTTAACACGACATTTATTGGCATTTATAGCCATGGCGACATCTCGACGCTGCTCATCAAGTTGCTTAAGGTGGATTAAACGTTGCTTAAGACTCATCGTATCAAGGAGGAGCTCGATGGCCAGTTTAAGCGAAGGGATTTCGCATTCAATCGGTAAAATCGACTCCACACCGTGTACTAGTTGAAACGGTGAGAACCCGGTGGCAGTCTTTACTACGGTTCTATATGCCCACAAAGTAGGATATAACATAATGTGCCAGTTGTTCTTGCTTTGTTGGATGGTACGTTGGAGAATCGTATTTAAATACTTATTGACTGCTTCAACTTGACCATTCGCTTGGGGTTAGTAAGAGGACGAGTGCTCTTGATGAAACCCAAGTTTGAGAGACAAATCTTCCATCATTTTGTTCTGAAAGTGGCTACCATGGTCAGTCACAATCTCTTTCGGAATACCGAACCGAGTAATAATCTAATTGAACACGAAATGGGCTGTTGTAGCACCGTCGGCTTTCACGGTAGGCATGGCCTCAGCCCATTTGGAAAAGTATTCTATGGCCACTATAATATGGTGATGCCCCCCAGCTGAAGCTAGTTTGCAATCCATGAAATACACCCCCCACTTGGTGAAGGGACCAACAGTGACGACCGGATGAAGGGGCGCTGGATGCAAGTGTATATTCCGAGAAAACACCTGGCAAGGGTGATATCTCTTCATAGCGTTTATACAATCCTTAAAGATTGAAGGCCAAAAGTAACCAGCTCACATAATAAGTTGGGCTATAGCAAGCTTGGATAAGTGACCGCCACACGCCCCTGCATGGCAATCATTAAGCACCCGTTCCACTTCTTCGTGAGTCAAGCAATGACGGAGAATAGAATCCTTTCCTCGGAGATACAAAGTGTCCCCGATGATAGTATAATATTTGGCGTGATGTTTCACGCTGTCGCTCGTTCCATGAATAGTGCGGAGGAAACTTCAAAGTTTGGAGATATACAATGACATCCCCATATCAAGGGTCCTCAGACAAGATAAGAAATAAGTGTTCATCCACAAAGGAATCTTCATGAATGACATCCTCATAAAGTCTCGGAAGGTCCGACATAAGCTCAGCAAACACCAACGATTTCATCGACTTCGCCGAAGCAAAATCGAGATCAAACTCCTGAAGGATTACAATCCATTTATTGTATTCCCCCCCTATAAGGCATCATGATAGCATGAACTGAAATGGATTGATATGTGCTACAACTGTGGTCGTTCTAAGCAAAATATAATGTCATAACCGTTGGACTGCATGCACAGTCTCAAGTGTCAACTTTTCTACGTGAGTATATCTTAGTTCAGCGTCTACTAGATTTCGACTGAGGTAATAGATGACATGCTCTACGAGTGTATCATCAACCTGAACCAAGAACAAGACCATGCCAATCGTCTCTTGAGACGTAGCCACATAAAGTATGAAATCTTGTGCGAAGTCGGGTGGACTAAGCACAGGGGTTGATACTAAATCTTTCTTAAGGGCATCGAAAGACTATTGGGCTCGCTCATCCCAGATAAACGGTGTGTCTTTCTTCAACAAGTATGTGAAACCTTTGGTAGGATTAGCATAATTGACTACAAAACGCCGTAAAAAAGTAGCTCTCCCTTGGAGGCTCTGAAGTTGAAACAAGTTGCACGGAGGAGAAAACCGAAGTATTGCCTCAACTTTGAGAGGATCGACTCTAATACCCTCTTTTGAAACTATAAATCCTAGAAGGCAACCAGACCTTACTGCAAAGATGCATTTATTGGGATTCAATCGGATCTTGTAGTGTATACATCGTTCAAGAATCCAACGAAGGTGCTTGGGGTGGTCCATTATCTTACGAGAATGGCCGACAAGATCATCTAAGAAAACCTCCATTATACTTTTCAGGTCATGAAAGGCATAGGTCATGGCATGCTGAAATGTAGCTCCGGCGTTTTTAAGACAGAAGGGCATTTTTCGATATGCAAACGTACCCCAAGGACAAATGAACGCAGTCTTATGTTGGTCCTCGGGTTTGATTTGAATCTGATTATACCCCGAAAAGCCATCCATGAATGAAAAAATCTCACTTCCCGCACAGGCATCCAATATCTGATCAATGAACATCGTGGGGAAGTTGTCTTTCAGACATGCATGATTCAGGTCTCTGAAATCAGTGCATACACGGATCGTTCCCTATTTCTTATACACAAGAACGGGGTTTGACACCCATTCGATAAGGGGAATGGGGTAGATGAAACTAGCTTTGAGCAGTTTCTCCACCTCTGCCTTGATAGCGGCTACCTTCCTAGGGTTAACAGCAAGAATACGTTTCCGAACCAGTTTAACATGAGGATATGTCCTTATCTCGTGTTCGACAATACTGGGGTCTAGTCCTAGCATCTCCTCGTATGACTAGGTGAAAGCTTCCCGAAGTTCAATAAACAATTCGGTGTAGATGGAAACCTCCTCAAAAGAGCAATCATCACCGATGTAAATGTTCTCAATCTTTCCGGGAGTGCGAGAGATGTTGATTGGTTGAGTCGAGGAAATATTAGCCATGTTCCCCTCCGCATAAATCTCATGTGAACCCAAAAGAGCCACAAGGTGACCAACCATCTCTGCAAGAGTCGTCCTGAACTCTTCTTGCTCGGTGAGATCAAGGTTGGAAAAAAAATAAGAGCGATGATGCATATCCTCCCAAGATCTCTCACTACCCCACATGGCCTCGATAATAGCTTCATCCGAGAGTAAATTATCATCAAGGCAATCGTTTGAACAAGACAAGTTGACTGCCCAAACTGGCAGCATAACGGGATCTTCCTCATCTGTCCGAGGAGGGGGGAGATTCGGCTCTGTAGTGGCTTGTTGAATATCCTGATAAGAAAGCTCAACAACAGAAAGTGGCACAGACATCCCGACATGCGCAATGTCTCCAGACATAGAACCGGTGGACGGTAAGTCCATGGATCATCAAAGTATGAAGTTTGGAATGGTACATTATTTAAAGGAGGGGGCATGTTGTCGAAAATGGTTCCAATAAAGTTCACGGGTGTAGGGAAATCATAAGATCCCATCAATGAAGGGTACATACCAACACCCATGCTCCCAGTTGCCGACTGAGAGTCTGTAACTTGCGGGACTACTGATCCCATAGATGCTATGGGAGGATTAACGAAGTCCAGCAGATCGATGGACACAATCCTGCCTTCGTATGGAAAGCAAATGATCATGAATATAGTAGATGCAACAGCTTTCATAGCGTACATCCAATTCTGACCCAGTAAAAGGTTGTAGTCGATGGGCACATCAACCACTTCGAATTCAATAGGCATAGGTTTACCTCCCAAGCGGACAACAAGGGAAGGGATTATCCCATGTGGCTTAAATGACCTACCGTCAAATGCAGTGAGCATGGTCCTAGATGTGAGTAGAGGAGGAGAGTTGAGAGCTTTCCAATAATATAACGGCATCACTGACACGGAAGTGCCTTCACAAACCACCGTTCGTTTGACAAAATTTTTAAGGCACTCCACATGGATTTGAAAAGCCACGTGGTAAGCTAAGCGAGGTTGCACATTAGTAGTGTCGAACTTGATGATGTTGGGACTCCCTGCGTCCTGAACTCCTAACGCACAAAAAAGGTCATGCCTTTGAGAAGGACATGCCTGTAGAACCTCAAGAGCCGACATGGAACACGGATTTTGGCCCAAATCTTCTACAATAAAGTAGTTATGGGCAGCTCGGCCATTGGGATTATGCGTAGAGCACTTGAGCACACCTTTCGGTATCCGTGGCATAGTAGAGGGCCTCTCGATATGCAAGGAATTATCAGGAGGATGGGGAGGCTCACTCCCCATATTAGGTTGTGGTGCACCATAATCACGTTGACGAGTAGCAACACTAACCTCCGATTGGACCATGTTCATGCATCCATAACCACTAGTATTGGAAGAAGATGTAGAAGTCTCATTAGGTCCATAACCAGCAGCGGAAGCATGTGAAGCCATGTTTTGATGATGATGAGGAAGGGGATCCTTCAACATAGCTGGGCTCTGTGCGAAATGCTTCGATGCTTCTTCAATTCAAGGACACAAGTGAGTAAGATGATCTTCCCCACAAATCTTACAAGGAAATTTCACCTTATGTCTAGGTTTACGGTCCTCACCAGCATTTTTGCCTTCCCGAGGAGGGTTGGCATTATCTTTCCGAGGGGTATTACGATTACTATTTGTGTTCCCAATGTTTCCACCCTTACGGTTATTTCTCTTCTTCTTCTTACCACCAGGCTGTTGGTTACCCACTGGTTTAGTCATTTGCACAATGTGTACATCGGACGATGGGGTGGAAGTGGACAAGGTGTGAACCTGTCCGGGAGTAGACTGGTTTAGAGATAAATTTTGCATTTGATTAGCCACTAAAAGTACAGGGCGAGTACTTGTGAATCCCACAATGCCATCGGCATGCGGTCCAGGAACTGTCTTGGGCTCATGTCTTGTTTGCGGTGCGTCAGGGATGATGTCATATCAAATGCCAAACTAAGAATATAGTAAATCTAACTGCTAGACTTTTAAGATGGCTTGTTCCTCAGTCATAATACCGGACATCGAAACGTCGTTAGCAATATATTGGAGTAGGGACTTGAGGAACCATTCCAATAGAAACTCTGGAGAAATGTTGGCTTTGACTAGTCACTTCCGTCGACGCCATTCTTGAACGTGGTCAGAAATATGTGTGGCCTTATTCTGACAGAAGGTAGACAAAAGTTCAGTACCAGTATCGTAATGAACCAGCAACTAGAAATGATCCAAGAAAACCAAAGCGATCTCATTAAATCCCCTATAGGTGTTCCCAGGAAACTCAACATACCACTTCGCAGCTGCCCCCGTGAGGGTGCATTGAAATAGTTGTAATCTAATGGAATCATGATTCAACAAGTTGGAAGAGCACCAAAGGTGAAATGTTGTGACATGGTCACCCAGATCCTCACCCCCTTTCCCCTTAAACTTAGGAATGTCAGAAGGGAGTTTGGTAGGAACCGGAGGCCAACTAGGGTCGTGACACACCGGATCATTCGTGAGCTTCGAAAGATTCGGAAGATTCAATCGTGCAAGGAACGGGAGCTGCAGCTGGAAAGCTTAATTATAAGCTTCCATTAAAGGTTGGTTATAAGAACCTGAAGGATAAGAAGGACCAAATGCTTGACCATGAGCATTAAACTGTTGATTATGTGGTCCTGACAAACCATAAGCATGACCATGGCCGTAAGGTTTATAACCTCCTCCGACCTGACCCATGTGAGGGTAAGCAGGTATGTATGTGTTTTGCATACCATATTGAGGTGGGTTGTACTGATGGCCAGCACCGATTGTATTGTAGTAAGGGTTACCACCATAAGTATGGGGCATATACGTACTATTTGTAGTGGGAACCGTGTTGTAATAACCAGTATTATAGGGTATGTTCCCACCCCCAGCATAAGTACTAGGATTAGCATGAGCAGTCGTGTGGTGACCATAGGAATGAGATGTATTCCCAACCCCAACATTGGTGTTACTAGTAACAGGAATGATGGCGTTATGACCATGGGGATAAGGTATATTCCCACCTCCTACATTAGCATTACTAGTAGCGGCAGTGGATGTAAAAGTATGCGGTATATGTCCACTACCATGGTTGGGAGGAGCGTTAACGTTTGCGAAAGTGGTCGTAGGTTGACGAGTAGAAATATGCATATTAGGTGGTAGATGGCGAGTCGGGTTGCGAACAGTGTTCCTATTAGGTTGGGTAGTCCTAGGAGGCGGTCATCTTCCAACATTAGCATTGTTAGGAGGAACGCGACCGGTCCCCATACTATGTGTGTGAGTGAACAACGTGGTGCCCCCGGTGAGGGTATTACCCCTAATGGGTGCAGTGTGGCTAACACTATGACTAGTGCCAGCGTGACTACCAAAAGTAGCGGAAGGATCAACTGTGTTGTAATTAGACATACCAAAAGAGAATGCGGTAGGGTTGATCGTAGGACCAGTATCGTCATGTATCTCTAGCATCCCATATATATAATTATGTGGAAACAAAGGATCGAACGGGTCATCCTCAGGTGGATTTGGACCAAACAAACCAGGTTGAGTCTCGGGTGGATCCGGACCAAACAAACTAGGATGGGTCTCAGGTGGATCACCCCCCCCACACCTCACAAGGAGTAGGGGTGTCTGAAGTGTGCTCGACTCTACCCAATGGAGTCATAGGGATTTCTTCAGTATCAGAGTGTGCAGAAGTCATGACATCTAGGACATATGTTTCGTAAGAATCTGAAGACTCAGAGGGAGCCTACCGGCGTCCCCTAGCAACACGGTGTGAAAGCTCGACCGGTTTTAAACCAGCCAACCGAAGGGATCGGTGGAGAGTGGGAATCTGTGCCATGATATCTCCAAAGATAATATAAAATCACAGCATCCCCTAATGGCCAAACTATCAATCAAAAATAGTAAATCAAAATCACACACCTAGAGAAACTACAGCCAAGAGCAGGAAAACAGAGTGGCTCAATGAGCTCCCGACACTAAAGCCGGTATGTCTCTCCTAGGAGAGGCTTGAGACTCCCAAACTGTAGCTGGAGGTAACAAAATCAGTTATAATGGCCCCTAGACTTCACTGCGTGCATAGGGTCAAGTCCCTATACAATGGCAACTGTGTTGTCCAACCGCTATCCAACTCAGGACACAAACAGTATAACCACTACAAGTACCCTATGCAATACCTAGGTAAAGCAATTATGGTCACTGCAGTATAACCAGTGCTTAGGGGGACAATCGCAGGTGGGATCCATTGTATGGGTAGGGTAACTAATCCCAAAACTCAATAGGGTCAAATCCCTCAAGAGTCCCCAGATACGAACAAACCCTGGAAATATCTCCCACGTCCAGCCGGTATTGGAGGGATATCTCCACAACCAACCTCTCGTGACCTTGAGCTTAACTCTGGTCTGAGTAGAGCTTCCTGAGAACACTGATGTATACCATGGATTTCACCACTCCATGGTCAGACACATAATGTTTTGTCTAGTAGTCTTGGATTGTTTACTCACAATGATCTATTCCAAGACTCTAAACCTATCCTAATTGGTGTACCCTATAAAAAAAATTGTTCTAATCAATTTTAGATTAAGGATTAATTTTAATGGCTGTGGTTACTCAAAGGATATGGTCATGAAACTAGTGATGTATATGACTCAATAGTATGCAAAATCGTCCAACTCTAGACTCATCTATCCAATAAAAACAATGCCACTAACATGCAAAATCAATCCAACATTTTCGAAATAAAAATGCAACTCTTTTATATTTTTTCAATGCACAAGAAGAACCTAAATGAAAGCAGCAAGCACTCAATGCAAAATGCAGTACATGAAAGTAAAAAAAAAAAAAAATTGTATTTTCGCTTATAAATGAAAGGAAAATGCAAAACTATGTTTTTGTATTTTTCAATATAATAGAATGAAAAATGCAAGCAAAATCCTACTATTCAGTTACAGAAATGAAAGGGAGATCACTCAGACAACCTAGCAGATCCTAAACAGTAAGACTCAGCTAATGGAATGAGCTTACAAATTATAAAATGGGAAAAAATCAACGAGGCTCAAACCAAGAGAAAAGAGGAGTTCTGGTCATAAACAAGGCTTGGAACAGTCAGGAACAACGCCAATGAAGACTCGGGAACACTCAGAATCAACCCAGCAACAACCAAAGGTCATGAAACAACCAAATCCATAGTTGTACGCTACTATCAAAGGAAAACCTGCGGTACCCACGGGCTATAGTTTAGACAGAAGCGGGTATACGCGGGCAGAGGTAAGCTCACCCGCGGATAGGGAAAAGAAAATGAGCAACCAAAGAGTCCAATGGCTCAGAAAAAGGGTGCTTTCTATAGAGTATCCTAATGGCCAACTAATGACATAGAGCTTCGACAAACATCAACTCTAAATAAAGACCAATGCTCGAAAAATCCCCAAAAATGGATGTTATCCCTAGTGGAGTCGCCATTTCTGTTAGAACATTATTTCACCTATGTAAATTAATCATTTATTAATTGATGGTTAATTAATTCCTAAGTGATTAATTATTACATCCCTAAGTTGGTTAGTTGGTAAACTGGTCAAATACCTTGAACTAGTTGGCAAATGTGAACAAGTGCTGAGTCAACCTGGCTGGTTGGTGCACTCCCCAGGGCATTTAATGCATTCAGCATGCCTTGAGCGCCCTCCCCAGTGTAATTAATGCATTCAGCATGCTTCTCCTCTATCTAGGGCGCACTTGCTCAGATTGTGGACAATCTTGCCAACTTTGTCCAATTTTTGGCAAATTCTAGCTACCTAACCTCTAACCAACCAGTTTCTCCACATGTGTGAGGTCACATGGGCTTGTCCAGTCATTCCTAGCATTCACACAGCAGTTTCGAACCAGTTTGGGATGGTTTGGGATATTTTGGTCAACCTAGGGGGGTTTGAGCTATTTCTAAGCTAGATCAGTGTGAACACTCCAGATGGATTCGAATTCTTCTAGATTTGTATATATGGATGTTCTTAACATATTTTGAGGTTGGACAGTTAATAATATTTACATTATTCACCCATTTCATGTGTATTGTTCTTCATTCATTTACATATTTATGCCATTCTTGCAAATGTTGTGCAATCTTTCACTAGTGAGGAATCCATAGTAGCTAGGTTCTGCTGTGATTGAGATTTTACATGGTATCATAGCTCTTGGAGCTAGAATTCGAACCAGCAAGACTATTTTAGTGGATTGCCAGAAGCAGTGGAGAAACCACATAATTCCTGAGGCCATTGCCTTGAGCTTACTGGAGAAATCTAGTGGCTCCTCTCAGGTGTGACGCTCTCCCGAATGCACCCACTATCCAAACAGGGTTTGAATCTGTTAGTGTAGATCCCTCCAGAGTGATTTGAGAGTTGTTTGCAGGTATTGAAGACCAACATTGTCAGCAAGTGCGAATTGCAGCAGAGAAGAATGGAGCCATCTCACCCAAACGTGCTCACTCCCTTCAACTATTTCGATTGGAAGGCAGAAATGGTGATTTTGCTGAGATCTAAGGGTCTCTACAGAATCACGATGGGAACTGAGGTGGAGCCAAACTCAGCTGTGGAGAAATCCAAGTTTTTTAACAGAATGGATGAGGCATTTGGCCTCCTTTGTCTTAGCATTTCGAGAGACCTCCTGTTTCATGTAGAAAGTCTAGCAACTCCAAATGAAGTGTGGCTCAAGCTTGAGACCTTGTTTGGAAAGACTGATGAGATGAGAGGCCACCAGCTCGAAAATGAGCTTGTCTCACTGAGCCCAGGGAATTTCGATTCCATCCAGGACTTCTTCACCAAGTTCAAGAACTTGGTCTTGCAGATCAGACAATGTGGCATAGAGAAGAAAGAAGAACAGTTGGTGTTGTCCATTCTCTCCAAACTGGGTTCTGAATACTCAGTTTTTGTGTCTTCCTTCAACTCCACAAGGCTCACAGTTAGAGGTTGGAAGATGCCATCTTTGACTGACTTCATGGAGATGCTAACTCAAGAGCAAGACAAGCTGGTCTTGATGGGCTCCATCAAGCAAAAAGACCAAGTTCTTGCAGCTGGAGATTCGAAATGTGGAAGAGGCAAGCAAAAACCCAGGGGGCCAAAACCTCAAGAGAAGAAGAGGAAGGATGAGAGGCCCAAATCCTCTGAGGGGGTTTCGAATCCTGTCAAGAACAAGGGAAAGAAGGCTGAGAAGACAAAATGTAGCTATTGTCAAAGAGGTTTTCATCCAGAGAGCTCATGCATGAAGAAAACCATAGACACCATGACCCATCTCCTACAGAAAAACAATATTCCTCTTCCTGAAAGTTCCAAGAAGAAGGAGTGTGTTTCTGAAGAAAAGGAGAGCTGCCATGCTTTGGTGGCTTGTTCATCTCATTCACCCTTGTTCATCATTGATTCAGGTGCCTCAAGGCACATGGCTTCTTCAAGAGATTCGTTTTCTGAACTTGCACCCTACAGTGGTCTCTCCATTCGAATGGGAGATGACTCAGAAATCCCTGCTCATGGCATTGGGAAAATCTCTATGGAGAATGGCTTCTTCTCCAATGTGCTGTATGTACCAAACCTTGCAGCAAACTTTCTCTCTGTATATCAAATGACACATACTGGAGCAGCAAAGAAGGTGGTGTTCACTCAGGATGATGTGGAGATATCAGAAATTTCCACCGGGAAAATTGTTGCAATGGGTGTTGCAGACCATGACATGAAGATGTACAAGTTCTCCCACTTTCTCGAGTTCTCTTCACCAAGTGTGCTTCTGTCACATGGGAATGAGACCAGCAAGCTATGGCATCAAAGGTATGGTCACCTAAACTACAGATATCTTCAATTTTTAAGCAAAGAAAAGATGGTAGAAGGGCTGCCACAAATCAGTTTTTCAAGTGGAACATGCAAGGGTTGCATGGTTGGGAAGCATCCTGAAAAGAAGTATGACAAAGGGAAGGAAAGGAGGGCTGATCAGCCACTTGGGATAGTGCATTCTGATCTGATAGTTCCACTCCCCACTCCCTCCTATGGCTGCAGCAAATATGTGCTCACCTTCATCGATGACTACTCAAGGTACTGCTGGTTATTTTTCCTTAAGCAAAAATCTGAAGTCTTTGAATGTTTCAAAATTTTCAAGAGCATGGTTGAGAACTTCAGTGGGAAGGCCATGAAGGTTTTGAGGACTGATAATGGCAGAGAGTATGTCAATAACAATTTGCAGCAGCTCTGTCAAGAGCATGGCATTCAGATGCAACACTCAGTGCCCTACACACCACAGCAAAATGGTGTTGCAGAGCGCAAAAATAGAGCACTGAAAGAGATGGCAACTTGCATGTTGCAAGCAAGGGATTTGTCTCCTAAATTGTGGGCTGAATCTATGAATTGTGCAGCATATGTTCAGAATAGAGCACCACACAAAGCATTGCAAGGAATTACTCCATTCGAAGCATGGATGGGCCACAAGCCCAATGTCTCACATTTCAGAATTTTTGGCTCAAGGGCTTGGGCCAGAATTCCACCGGAGAAGAGAAAGGCCTTGCAGCCCCAAAGCAAGGAGTCAATAATGGTTGGGTATGCAGAGGATTCCAAGGGCTACAAGCTCTTTGATCCATCCACTCACAAAAATTTCATCGAAAGAAGTGTCAAATTCGAAGAAGAAGAATTCTTGCAAGCTAGTGAACAAGGTGATGGGGAATGCTCATTTCCTCATCTTGATGATGAAGTAAGTAGTGATTATTTCTCTGATATTTCTGATTCTGATATTGCTGAAGATGATGTTGATATGGATTCTGAACATATCCCTCCCTCAAGACCCAAGTGGGCAGAGAAAACAATTCAAAGTGCCAGAGAGCTTGTGGGAGATCCCCAAGATGCTAGGAAAACTAGATCTCAATTTCACAATTCCTTTGCATGTGATAATTCTGATCTGAGTGAGGCATGTTATTTGATGGTTGGATCTGATCCAATGTCATATTCAGAAGCATGTACAGACCCAAGGTGGCAATCATCCATGCAAGAAGAAATGAACTCACTCCATGAGAACAAAACTTGGGATTTGGTCCCTCTTCCTCCCAAGAGGAAACTAGTGCAATGCAAATGGATTTATAGAACCAAAATTGGATATGATTGCTCTAATCTGAAGTATAAGGCCAGGTTGGTGGCTAAGGGTTACTCTCAGGTCCAAGGAGTGGACTATACAGAGACATTTGCACCGGTGGCAAAGATGGACTCCATAAGACTAGTTTTGGCCATTGGGGCTTCCAAGCGATGGGAGATTCATCACATGGATGTAAAAAGTGCCTTTCTTCATGGGGATCTAAATGAGGAGATATATATGCAGCATCCTGAAGGTTTTATTTCTGATCATACACTTGTTTGCAGGTTGAACAAGTCACTCTATGGGCTCAAGCAAGCTCCTAGAGCATGGTATGCAAAAAAGGACAATTTTCAGCTATCTTTGGGGTTTGAGAGGTGTAAGTCTGATCCAAATGTGCATATGCAGCATGTTAGTGATATGATATTGATTATTGTACTGTATTTTGATGATCTTTTGATCACTGGTAGCTGCACCAAAGAACTTGACTCAGTTAAGAGAGCATTGCACAGTGCATTCTCCATGACCGATCTAGGATTGCTAAAACAATTTCTGGGTTTGGAGATAGATCAAACTGTGAATGGAATTTCTGTATGTCAGTCAAGGTATGCTTCAGATTTGCTGCAGAAATTTAAGATGGCTGAATGTAAGTCTGCAAAATTTCCATTTCTTTCAGGAGTTAAGCTTACAGAATGGGGTTCTTCACCACTAGTTGACAGTTCACTGTATAGACAACTAGTTGGGAGTTTGTTGTATCTTACACACTCTCGACCAGATTTGTCTTATGCTGTTGGGGCTGTTGCAAGGCACATGCAAGAGCCTCATGAGATCCATTGGAAGGCATCCAAGAGGATCCTTCATTATGTTCAGGATACTAAGTCCTTTGGTATCCATTATGCTGCTGGTTCATCCCTTGAACTAGTAGGATTTACAGATTCTGATTGGGCCGGTGATTGTATCGATCGGAAATCAACTTCCAGTTATGTTTTTATGCTTGCACATGGACCTATATGCTGGTCAAGCAAGAAACAAAACACTATTTCCTTATCTTCAGCTGAGGCCGAGTACAGGGGAGCAGTTAATGCAGCCACACAATGTGTTTGGTTGCAAGGTATTCTTGCAGAGTTTGGGATTGTCTTTGATTCACCCACTATTCTTTGGTGTGATAATCAAAGTACAATCAAGATCTCCACCAATCCAGTACAGAGACAGAGGACCAATCACATAGAGATACACATGCATTACATTCGGGGTTTGGTGCATGACCGGACCATAGCATTGTAGTATTGCCCATCCAGTGAGCAAACTGCTGATATATTCACCAAGTGTTTTACCGAGAAGACCTTCACTCACCTCAGATCTTTGCTTGGGGTGAGTGATGCATGGTGATGATTGGTGTATTCTGATATATGCCACATGTCCATTTTAGAGGGGAGGTTTTATTTCCCATGTGGTTTTCCTTCTTACCTTGGTTACATGGACAAATAAATTTTATGATGTAAAAGGTGACTTGAGCCTAGTTGCCAAGGCCTTAATTTTTGATATTTCACTAAGTCTAGCTTAAGGGGGGGTGTTAGAACATTATTTCACCTATGTAAATTAATCATTTATTAATTGATGGTTAATTAATGCCTAAGTGATTAATTATTACATCCCTAAGTTGGTTAGTTGGTAAACTGGTCAAATACCTTGAACTAGTTGGCAAATGTGAACAAGTGCTGAGTCAACCTGGCTGGTTGGTGCGCTCCCTAGGGCATTTAATGCATTCAGCATGCCTAGAGCGCCCTCCCCAGTGTAATTAATGCATTCAGCATGCTTCTCCTCTATCTAGGGCGCACTTGCTCAGATTGTGGACAATCTTGCCAACTTTGTCCAATTTTTGGCCAATTCTAGCTACCTAACCTCTAACCAACCAGTTTCTCCACATGTGTGAGGTCACATGGGCCTGTCCAGTCATTCCTAGCATTCACACAGCAGTTTCGAACCAATTTGGGATGGTTTGGGATATTTTGGTCAACCTAGGGGGGTTTGAGCTATTTCTAAGCTAGATCAGTGTGAACACTCCAGATGGATTCGAATTCTTCCAGATTTGTATATATGGATGTTCTTAACCTATTTTGAGGTTGGACAGTTAATAATATTTACATTATTCACCCATTTCATGTGTATTGTTCTTCATTCATTTACAGATTTATGTCATTCTTGCAAATGTTGTGCAATCTTTCACTAGTGAGGAATCCATAGTAGCTAGGTTCTGCTGTGATTGAGATTTTACAATTTCTGTGTTGGAGAAAACTTTCTATGGCTTGGGGTGGACCACAACAAACAGCTGACTACTAGAAATTAACTCAATTCCCAATGCTATGCTATATAAATGACAATGCTAAGATAATGAAGAAGACAACCAACCTCAGTCCAAACGTTTGATGTAGATCCCCGTTGGAGCTTTCGATCCGTGCATTTAAATCTATGAATTAGTCTTGACAGCCAATACACAACAAGTGCATATAATATATAAACGACATTAACATCATCAATAGCAATGGTCCATGATATTATAAATAAATGCAACCCAATGTAATATAGACACATTCACAATATTAATGGACAAGAATATGAGTATTTCTATTAATGAATAACAACAAGTACAATGAGATATGACCTCTTGTCGGCAACCAATCTGAACCAAGATCCGGGTCAATCCACTTGTACCTCCACCACTTCAAACCTCCATGGAATGGTAAACTAAAACTATGATAGTAGTTCGGAAGGTGAACATAAATGGTTCAAAACTACAAGGATCAATGAGTGTCGACTCAATATATGGGCAGAAATCCACTAGATTTCTCTTGCTCTCCTTCCTCCTCCCGTCCATAAGCCATATGTGCTCAATATATAGTCCTCTCAAAGGTAGATGAAAGGACACATCGAGGCATTTCTAGGGCAGATGGAGGGCCAAAGGTCACCCAATGACCGCTTTTTGGGAGTAAAAAGTAATTAACTAGTGATTTCTACCATTTTACATGCTACCCGCGGGCTATAGTGATGCAACTCGCGGGTACGCCCACTATAATGATGCAGCTAGCGTACAGAGGAAAAAAATAGGGAAAAACAGTGTCTCTGGAGGATAAAAAGTGGATTTGAGTCAATAAATGGATCATCTAGGCCAAAGAGTGTTGATGCTCACAAGGTGGAAGATTACGTTGTAACATGGACAATCTAAAGACCTTGCAAGTTCACTCAACTATTAGTATAATTCAACTGCACAATTCTTTCTTTCTAAGATCCTATTTGTTCATCAAGACACTTCACCATTCATGTTTTCTACTCCATATGATTCCTATTTTGCTGCTACAGAGCTGAATAATCTACATTCTGAAATTAGGAAGGTGATAAATCATTTTGCAAAGGAATTACATGTCTACATTATCCATTATGCAGCTGCACAAGTTCCTGATTCTGTTGATTTCTTTGATGTTTTTTGGTAAGGAGATGAAGCATAGATCTCTTTTCTATTTTTATTATGTTTTTAGATTTGATTATGTATGTGTTAACATCAATAAGCATTCATATGATGCTCCTACATCAACAAAAGCTGAGATCAAAGGGGTCCCTACACATGCTTTTTGTCTACGGTGCATTGAAAAATTGGTACATGATCAAGGCATCTACAACAAATTCACCAAGTATCTCACCAAGAAGTAGTACATTCATCTTATTCAAGTGAATAATAAGACACTGTGAATACATTTTTGTTTATTTATGTGCTCTATCCATTTTTTTTTTGGGGGGGGGGGTTTCTTCCCACTAGGTTTTCCTTCTTTCCTTGCTTACATGGACAAATAAATTGTAAAGCGTGACCTTCGGTCTTTGTTACCAGGGCCCTATTTTCATTTTTAGTTACATAATTCAGGCTTAAGGGGGGGTGTTATAACATAATACCCATATAGACATTAGACATAAAACATTTTTTGTTTTCCCTAGTGTTTAAACCATGTTGTTGACCACCTAGTGCAAATTCCAAATAATGTGTGGACCAAGATTGAGACCCTCTTTGGAAAGCAAGATGATCTAAGAGGTCATCTACTGGAGAATGGGTTGATCTCATTGAGTCCAAATAGTTTCGACACTATGCAATATTTCATCTCAAAGTTCAAATCACTAGTGCTTCAGCTCAAGCAATGTGGGATTGATAAGAAAGAAGAGCAGCTCATTATTTCCATCCTCTCAAAATTGGGTCCTAAGTACTCATTATTTGTCTCAACGTGGTATGCAACCAAGCAAGCAGTTTCGAATTGGAAAATTCCATCCTTAAGCACATTCATAGAGCCTCTCGCCAAAGAGAAAGAAAATTTGGTTCATATGGAATATTTGAAATACTCCAAGGACCATGCACTTGCATCTTTTGGAGCCAATAATTCCAAAGGAAATAAAAAATTGAAAGAGAATAAGTTGGCAGATGATGAAGGTTCCAATTCCAAGAAGAAGAACAAGAAAGGGGGATCCAAGTGCTCTTATTGCACAAAAGGTTTCCATTCTGAGAAATATTGTATGAATAATAAATTGGACATCATGACTCAATTTCTTGAAAGGCATAAAATTGATGTTCCTTATCTCACAAGAAAGAAAGAACCAAAAAAGCTTGTGGCTCACCAAGAACACCGTCTCAGTGCTACTCACCAAGGTAATCATTTTTATGTTTTGAGTGCTCGAGTCAAACCAAATATTTATTATTATTATATTTATGATTTATATGCACATTATGATATATCAAAATCAGAAATATCCATCCCTTCCTTGGAATAAATCCCAGACAGTTCACCGGAACCACCTCTCAATCCTTGTGTGTTTTCACATATTTCTGACTTGCCTCCAGAAAAATAATTCCAAGTCCATTTGAAACCTTCCAATCAGATCTATGATTCTGATGCAAAATTTGATAACCTGGTTTTATGGCCCACTCATATATCCTTACCACCATTGGATTCAGAAAAGACTCCTCAACCCCCAAGTGCGCCAGTTGACAAACCCATGGTTTCCAAAGCTATGTCACTTGTTTCAGTTGCATTCCAGTCTTTCATGTCTTTCCGTGGTTGGAATTCCATCACATTGGCTCTGTTTGGAATTATATTCCACATGTTTGGACCTGATATCACTTTTTTTGGTTCAAAGTTCAAGGTTGCACAGTCTAAAGACCTTTCAGGTTCACTCAACTATCAGTATAATTCAGCTACACAATTATTTCTTTCTAGGATCGTATTTGATCATGGAGACACTTAACCATTCATTTTGATGCTCCATATGATTCCTATTTTTATTCTACAGAGCTGAATAAGATCCATTGTGAAATTAGGAAGGTGATCAATTAGTTTGGAAAGGCATTACATGGATACACTCGCCATTAAGCAGCTACACAAGTTCATGATCCTGTTGATTTATTTGATGTTTTTTGGTTAGGATATGATAGCACATATCTCTTTTACATTTTTATTATGTTTTCATATCTTATTATGTATGTGTTAGCATCAAGCAGCATTCATATGATGCTCCTCCATCAGCAGAAGCTGAGTTCAAAGGGACCCCTACACATGTTTTTTGTCTACACTACATTGAAAAATTGGTACATGATCAAGGCATCTACAACAACTTCACCAAGTGTCTCACCAAGAAGCAATACATTCATATCATTCAGGTTAAGAATAAGACATTGTGAAGAAATTTTGTTTATTTATGTGCCCTGTCCATTTTTTAGGGGTGGTTTTATTCCCACTGGGTTTTCCTTCTTTCCTCGCTTACATGGAAAAATAATTTGTAAAGGGTGACCTTTGGTATTTGTTACTAGGGCCCTATTTTCATTTTTTCTCACATAATTTAGGATTAAGGGAGGGTGTTATCCATCTATAAATTAGACATAAAGCATTTTTTGTTTTCCCTAGTGTTTAAACCGTGTTGTTGACCACCTAGTGCAAAGTCCTCATCATCCTGATTATCCAGGACTTTGGTTTTGCCATTATTTTCTCATTATCCATGAATGCACCCTATTACATGATTTTAGGCTCATATGCACCTTCTTACTTGATTTTATCCCGTACCATCAGTTACAATCAATTAACTGGGGCGCCCTCCTTGATTTCATGCGTTCTGGGATTATTTGAGCACCAATGACCACTTATAGTCAACTAATGTGCCCTCCATCACCAGTTAACTCCTACATGCACCCTCAGGCACCATTTTGGTACACCTACCATCAATTAAACTCACTTAATTAATCCCATTCAGGAATTACAACTAGCAATCATGTATAGTGATGGAATCTATGACAATTAATCCTGCCACATGCTTGGATTACAATTGCCTCTTAAGGCTCACGAATTTTTCTATTGAATATGTATTATAAATGTATACACAGTGTTGAATAATAGAAGCATGGAAAGTATTCCAATTGAGTTCCAATATTCTTGTGTCCTTGCACATTTTTTCTTCTCTATTTTCCTGTAGATCCGTGTAAAACTTGTGAGGTTAGTTTTGCTATTGGATATCCACCTGTGAAATCATTTTCATGGGATCAAGTCCCTTCACTGATAGAGGAAGTCTATACCACTCATATCTACCTAAAGTATACAATACAACATAGCTAATATGTCTTATCTTCTATGAACGATTTGGTTGGCGTGCTAGACAAGAAACAACGGTCGATGGAAGTCTTTTGAAGAAAACTTAGGTAGATCAATGAAGAATCCAATACTCTCACCAACACTTTGGAACATGAGCAGAATTATGAGGAGGCCCAGCAGGTTGAGGATGAGTTGGATCAGATGCATGAAAAAATTATCACCACCAAGAAGACTCTCCACAAGGTGAGGACAGAAGCATAGACCACATGCCTCCAACTGCAACAACTAAATTTGTTTGCAAATACATAATAGACTAGTTGGAGAAATAGAATCCCTTCAATACAGATAGTGAGAAGGATCGGGATTCCATAGATGGTGCTAATATTTTGATGGTAAAGTGGGAAATCAAGCTCGAGGATTTTGAACCTTTCAAGAATCGAGCCATAGAAGAAGTACCAGTCTTGTCTCCATTATTTGAAGGATCTTGTCCAAAAGAGGTGCAGGGATCAAGCACACAAAATATTTTACTCGGGTAAAAGTCAATGCGTGTGGTTGGGGCATGTTGGATCCTTCATTTTTGATGGACCATAGTCATAGAATATTTCATGGAGAGTAAGGTTGAAGTTGTGGAAGTTGTTGGGATTGTAACCATATTAGGTCCACTCCCGTGACTATAAAAGAACAATGTGAGTTAAAGAGGAGGCATCAAGTCATCAAAATATAACCATATAACATCATCAATCGATCAATGAACCAAGTATTTTGCATCAGTGAGTAGTAATCCTATGGATCAGAAGCGAGGCTTTGGATCTGGGTTTTGTATTTGGGTAATGGGTCTGTGGGTTTTACTGATGTATTAGTTCTACAATGGGTATGCAAAATATAATTAGATAGTTGTATATTTGATTGTATGAGATGTAATGAAGGTTGTTAAATAAATAAAGAGAAGAATTATTGGCCCCCCTTAATTTTTTGTGTTATGGATGTTAGCTAATGCTCTTGTCCATTGATTTGTATTGTATGTGCAACTATGTTATGGTTTGTAATGGATATATGATGAAAAATGTCATGGAACATTGATACATCTATGTTTCTCTTATTTTATCCTTGCATTTAATCCTCCTCATTCTAAACAATTCTAGGAAATGCTTCGAGTCAGACCTTCTCCTTCGAGGGATTGAATATGCTAGAAAAATATACTACAACGGGCCCCTTTGTTGGAACCCGTGCAAGAACCCAAGTCTCATTAGTTTTGTACCAACAAAAACCAAGGTATCAAAATACTCTCTTCCTTGAGGCAGGCATACCCATGCTTAGGTAGAAAAAAAGCTTGGCCTCCAAATCAATTACATTGTAGATCAATGTAGAATGCAAAATCATGGAAAATCCATTTCAAATATAGATCATATGCATGAACATATACATGAAAGTGGATCTATGTCTCAATGTGCATTACGAGAATGTCTAACAATGAATGCAATCATAAGCTAATCTTCCAACCAAGCACCAATGTCATATAAGTGCATGGTACTACTTCTACAAATCAAGCAACAATAAAAGGGAGATGCTGCTATAGGCCAAAGGTATTCAATATAAATCCATTGAAATGTAAAAATCTAAGTCATGTGAATAAATAATTTGAAGTCGAATATATGAGAAAAAAAATTATTATTAGTCATTAATGAATATTATTAACAAACACGGGACAACCCATCGATAATGATAATGGGTGTTAAGGTAAAACAATATAATCTATTAAGTGTGAATAAACGTGCTAATGTTGTATACTTAATACAATTTATCAAGAAAGGTACATTGACGAATTCCCACTATCAATAGAAAAGGGATCCTAATATTGATTATTGCAATCCCCGTGGTATTGAAAAGGACTCTAAATCTCACTCCCAGATAAAATGAGATAATGTTGCTAGGATGAGATCCATTAGAAAGAGGGGAT
Source organism: Larix kaempferi (assembly GCA_027924585.1). NCBI lineage: Eukaryota > Viridiplantae > Streptophyta > Pinopsida > Pinales > Pinaceae > Larix > Larix kaempferi. The sequence goes on along the minus strand of BSBM01001603.1, from coordinate 244,821 downwards.
TAGGGATTCCATCATCAAACAACATGAGCAAGTATTAGGACCATGATTTGAGTTAAAGTCGTGGAAAAAAGTTGCATGAACACACCACTAAGTATGTCTCTTGTGTGCACCAAATGAAAATGGTGCACTAAAAAGACCCTATGAGTGACAATCAATAATCAAATTCATCAATAGAGGTGAGGAATTCTACCAATGATGAAAATGGAACCCAAGGCACAACACAATCCCACTTTGTGAATACACGTTTTGATATTGAACATAGAGGGAAACCAATCACTTAGTGACCAATGATGAGATGTCATATGTTGATTGCAAGGAAACTCACCAATAATGAAAGTAAGCCCCTAGGTTTTATCAACTCTAAGTATATATCCTATAATAATGGGTCGAATTAAATGAGAGAAGACCTTCTAGCAAGAAGGTCATGGAGACCCTTCCATACTAGCATGAGTAAAAACTGTATATGATTTTACTGAGAACAACTTCACAATAGGGAAGGTTGATATGCAAATTCAGGAAATATGAGAAATGTCTAACACGGGTTTTACATCCTTTGAACATAATATGGCACAATTGTGAATCTAGCAGAAATTAAGACCCATAGTTATAACAATGATATAAATCCAACAATACACCCTAAGGAAAATAGGGTTTCTCCATAGTGATTGGAAGAGTAACAACTTGGAGGAGTTATGGTTCAGCTTTTATGCCCATGTGACTATCTTGGTCATGGGGCATGGGGTAACAATCCTTCCCGTGCACTTTCCTAGAAAAGTATTCATTGGGCCCCACACCTATCATAAAGAGAAAGTGTAGGGGATCTTATCTAAATGAAAAAATAAAAATTTAGCCTCCATAACTCTTCATTGCAATTGCAGGAAATTACTCATGGTGATCATGTGGAGAGAGAGGGAGCATGAACAGGTTGACATGCTTGTCTTGGATGATCCCAAATCCATTGATGCACTTCGATATTGTGGACTCCTTAAATTCTTCCAATGTTATAGCATGTGGGAACAACCATAATTGCTTGAACTGCTGATAAGATTTGGGAACCTATCTAAGATTATTTCATGATTAATGATGTCATATTAGATATTGAGGTTGAAGATATACTTTCTCACAAGATTATCTCATAACTAGGTGATGTTAATCATGAAAGGAGGATGACGAGGGGCAAGAGATATTACCATGCATGAGTACATTGATGCTTATTGTACCTCTCGTGCATAGAAATTTAGCTCCCAAGTCCCCATTGAAAATATATCTTATCTTAGCCTCAATATCATTGTTTTGACCATTACTTAATGGGTGGGCTCAATTTCACTGCACCAAGCTTCTTGATCACATATGCACTATGTAGTAAATTCCTTGAGACCCATAGTTTATGATTGGTCCACAATTATACTTGTCAACATGAAATATCAATTAATATATTGCATCTTGGGTAGGTGCAAGAAATTTGGTTATGGGACTTTACTAGTATCCTTCTTCATGGATAGGTTCCTTGTGATGCACCTAAGAGCTATCTACCTAGCCATTGGGCACATTGAGTCCCGTATGTGTGTATGTTCATATATGATGTGACAAATTACAAGAGGATGTGTGATGAATGTGTGAAATGATGAGTTCTTTGAATGGTGGTCACGGAAAGTGATCTCCATAGACGACTACCCATACACTGACATGGACTTCAGGAATGACCCAGAGCTATCACTTCCTCCAACCTTGTAGTGGGAGACATTAGTAAAACAATGTTTATCTTTTCAAATGTCTTATAATTTTTCTTTTCTCATATGATTTTTATTTTTTGAGTGGTATATCATTTTTTTAAGTGTGTAAAGTTGCTAACAAAATGCTTTCATAACAAAAATGTAGGCTTCATGTTGTGAGGAATCCTATCCTATGACTGGGGTTGAGGTCACCAACATACTTGGATTGCTAATCAAGACATATAAGGTTTTGCAAAGATCAAATAAGTGCTTGTATTCAAACAAAATCTACACTAAGAGTTTAAAAGATGAAATGATGCACCTTGTTTATGTTGGTTGATCCAAGATTTTATTGCTCCTTAGATTTGCTCCATATATTTAACTATTTGATCTAAGAACCTGCAAAAATATCCTCAAAATATTTTGACTATAAAACAATTAAAAGATTGAGAAAAAAATCAAAACGATAATCTAATGAATCTATTCTCAACATAAGATATTAATCATTCTAATAATCAAATCATAAACTTAGAAATATGGAAGGAAAGGATGCCCGTTCTTTATTGATAACAATAAACAAGTACAAAATGTCCAAATACTGCTCTGGCACCTCATGAAACCTTGAATATGGATTTCCTTGCTTCGCTTCTCCAACACACCAAATCAATCTCCAAGTCTGCCAAGGGTATGATAGCATATACATAGGGTTAATGGGAGGGATATGGCACTATTATTCCAGCATAAATTTGCTTGTGGGAAAAAAGGTCCTCCTCATGGACTTACCCTCATTCTTTTATACTAAATGTGGGTAGATAGGCTCAAGTAAGGGGAAGTTTCAATAGGTGGGGTAGTTACCAAAACCACTACAACTTCCCCATCTTCAAATTTTATTTTATTTTTTGGATTATTGGGGGCAAAACTTTAGTGAGAAAAGGGAAAGGTGCAATTTTCACGTAGTTCATGTAAGGGAAAACTATATTTTCAACATTTTGTTGAACGCGCTAGTGGAAAACAGGACACTAGTGTGTGACACGTAGTTTGCATGACCACCACCAGTGTTTTAGCATTAACACTCAGTTGCAAAATTTCTCTATGCTGGAGATTTTAGTGAATGATCAAGGCCAACATATTTAACACCAAATCTAGGCTCTTCAATCCATATTGTCCTTTTGTATGATCAACAACTATAATGTCATCATGGATGGAGAAGTGCCGATTTGGGTTATAATAGATGCCCCCTAATGTATGAGGATATAGGGGAATACGATGGTCAAAATACACTATAAACATATTTGGGTGTGAAGTCGAGAAACCCAAAAAATACAAGAATCTTAGTCTCAAGGAAGTACCTGAAACAGTAAAAGGATGTCAGACAATCTCAACCGTGGGTCAATGTTCGATATGCTAGAACATGATCTCCCGAAATATACAATGATGATCAAATGTACATGAATAGTTGATGCAAGTATCATGGCCACGAAATACAAAGTGGATCCATGAGAAATAAATGGATCATGGTCATAACATGACAAAGTGGATCCATGTCCAATAAATTATAATAGCCACAAGAATACAAAATGGATCTATGTCAAAACCGGAGATCATAGCCACACTGAACAAAGTGGATCAATGTCTCATCACGATCCAAATGAAGTATGGCGCAGTCTTACACAACTTGGGCAATAAACAAATATGGGGATGTTACTATAGGGCCAAGGTCTTCAATCAAAACCACCTAGAGGTATGATTCCTAAATATGTGAATAAATGAACTGGCGTTAAACATGGAGGAAACCGTTCGATTACTGGCCAATAATGTAAATCGTTAACAAACACAAGGAAACCCTCCGATAATGAAAATGGGCCCCAAAGTACCTGGTACATTCTAACAAGTGTGAATAGATGTTCTTGAAGTCGAACACCTGAAGAATCCATCGAGTAAGAGACATTGATGTATTCTCATAACCCGATAGAAAGGGAAATTTCCACTGATGACTACAATCCCCAAGGTACTATCGAAACTCTAAACTTCATTCCTAGGGGAAAATGTTTTGAGGTCGATAAGAAGAAGTTCGTTGGAATGGAGGCCTTAAGGCATCCTCCATCATCCAACATGAGGAACAATCAAGGACTATTTTGATTTGGAGAAACATTAAGTACGTGATGAAACATACTGACACCAGGGAATGTTCGGCATACAAATTCAAGGTCACTACAAAATGGCCGACATCGGTAATATCCTTGAACAATAAGCACGACATGGTAGTGACTTAGGTAGCTTTGGAAACAAAAGGGACTGAGAATGTAAATCTGTGATGTAGGAGACACCAACAGACTCTCCATATGATTTGAAGAGTAACCAATCAAAGGAGTAACAACTTTGAAATCAGGTTTATCCTAAGGCCAAAACTAAAACCCAACTTGTTTGATAGACTCAAAACATGTTCTTTGTTCAAGGACATATTTAACTTACGTCCCTTATGTGAAAAGACATTTGAGATCCTTCCCTTCCTTTTGTCTTTTTAAGTACCTTTTTCATTTTTTAACGAGCTTGAAACGATAAAAGTGTGTTCGATGAGACCTTCTAATTCATATGATTAACGAGCCCAAAAAAGTAAAATCAACACTTTATTCCTTGTTTAACGAGCTAGAAGAAAAAATAAAAAGATGCTTGAGAAGATATTGATCTGTGGATTTTATATTTAGCCCGGATTTTTCCGTGCTCGCTGGTGTTTTCAATTTTAAAGAGTCTGGAAAACTTAAACAAGAACCGTTTGTATACTATCTCATGGATTTTATATTGATCCCGTGTCGGTTAGTTCTCTACAGTGTCTTCATATTATAGAGTCTGAAAAACTTAAAGAACTCTGTAGTATACTTTTTCTTTAAGTTTAGTCTCTACCGTCCAAAAGGGTGTAAAATAATACAGTGAAAGAACTCTTCTAGTCATAGTGAGATAGAGTATTCATTTTTCGTAAGTAATCCAAACAATCTAAAAAAGAGGAATAAAATTATATCGTATGGATGTACCTTCAATTATTTTAATGTGTTTGAAGTGAACAAGTTGACTCAACCATCTTTTCAGCTTTTAAAGAGTCTAGAAAGAGATTAAAGAGTACTATGTAAGAGTGGGAGCCTCTTAGGGATGGATGGAAATATGAGAAAGGGAATGTGAGGTTTCTTCTCATGTAGTCATAACAAAACTACCAAGACTCCCTAATATATCCCAACGCATCATGGGCACCAAAATGGAAAAAATGGTGCTAAATAGAGTGACCCATGTGGGGTAGGCTCTATCACGGAAGAACAACAACGATACTATATAATAACAAGGATAATGTCGAAGTCCATGAAATGGAAGGTTCTATAGTGTTACATATGGTAAGGTAAAAATGAAAAATGCAAGATGGATATGCCATAACCTATATTCCAGACAAGATTACAAACCTTTTAATGCATACCATCTATGGAGAAAACACCTTAGTTTCTCCATAACCTGCTTGACAATGTCAATACTAGCACAAAAGGGGACATTCGTAAAATATATGAATTTAAATAATATGTCAAACTATATAAAAGTGGGTAATAATAAAAATATTTTTTTACCACAAATAGGAGAAATGGTGAAAAAAAAATTATTTACATATTTACCACTTGCAAAGAGCCAAAATCCATAGAATTTTGACTAAAGATTGTGTCCAATCCAGTGGAATATTTTTGCATCTGTCTATTACAAGTAACTCATCTCATCCTCCTCAACAATTTCAATGGTTTACTTTTAGGTTTTAGTTAATTTTTGTGTGTTTTAAACTCATTTTACAATTTCAACTGTGCACACACTGGCCCAACCACTATCGGGTTGCGATTTTGAGCCAAACACGCAACTGTGGTTTGTCTCACTAGAGTGTAGCATGCAACTGTCTCTTGGAGGAATAGCATGTAGTGCAGTTTAAATTTTAAACTTGAATGTTGAGTGACTAAAACTTAACATTTTGCAGATATGGCACTTATTTGGCGTGAGAGGGGGCATGAGGACATTGACCAAGATGCCATGGGTGATCCATTGACCTTAAAGTATTTGCGCCAATGTGGCGTGTTAAAATTATTTTAAACGACCAATATGAGAGCACAAAATCCATTACTTCCCACTCTAATTAGACAATGGGACCCATATCAAGGTGTGTTCGACCTTCAAGTAGAAATTATTGATATTGCTGTGGATGATATCTATTTTATTACCGGGCTATCTCGACGAGGAGAAGAGATGAACTTGAAAGGGACCTTCCGAGGAGTAGGGGCCCTATCGATTCAAGACTATATCAATGCTTACTGCACATTGGGAACTCAAAAGGCCCACAGTCAAATTCCTATTGCTAACATATCAAGCTTCCCTTTGAAAGTCATAGTGACTACCGTCACTCGAGTAGTGGGAACCACAGCGTTGCATTTGGATACTCGAAACCACATGCAAATTGGAGTGGAGTGTCTCCAGGGTAGTATATTTGACTGGTGTACTGGATTGTTGGTGAACATGAAACACTAATTGACTAAATGCAAATCAGGAAGGATGAAAAACTTTGGGTATGGCAGTATTATTGTCTCATTCTTTGAGTGGGTATCGGGCATGAGTCCAAAGGTCGCACTTCCACCTTCAGACTGTCGCGAACCCCAATTGGTTCATTGGAGTGAATTATTCATGAGACGTGGAGGTGGGTCATCCACTACTACTTTTGATGACAACTTCCACTCTTGGTGGAGCTGACAGATTTCGGCTATAGAGGATTTCTCCTATGTAGGATTAGACTTTCGTAGTGATCCATACCTCATGCTTCCTCTTGGTGGAGTGTGGGGATAGACTGGTAAGTTTTATTTTTGTTATATTTCATTTTTTTGTTTCTTTTTGAAATATTAAAATGAAAAAATTTATATGGTATGGGTACTAATATAAAAACATGATGTAGATATAGGACCAATGCGGCCTGCCGATCATCCTAGAGTGTTGGTACGAGAGCCATAGGCTGCAGAGGGAGAAACGGTTGTACTTGATACTATGGAGATTCATATTACTAGTTTGACTATAGGTGTTAGGCCTCTCCGTATAGAGAAGATACCAATGGAGATGCAACACCAAGTAGGTGTGGCCCCACTATGGATTAGGATACTCCAGAAAATGACCACATGTGTGGTTTTCCACCAAGAAGTGGAAGTTGCTCAGGGAGGGGACGCTTATGACTGAACATGGTCTCTTAGGAGACATACTTTTGTCTTTAGTGGTCTATTTTCATCATGTAGGGATAAATGGCTCTTTGTAGTATGAGTCACACAAAAGTAGTGTTGAACTTACCATTTTGGAGTTAGACCCACTTGTTGTACTTTTATCTACTTTTATATATATACATGGATGACAGATTTATCAGCATTATTCACAGTGTGTATAATGTTTAATTTTTTATGCTTTATGAATGTTTAAGTATTATGAGACAAATGTCTATCGAGAATGTAATTAGCTAGCTAATCAGTTAAATGATTGTGTGTTCTAGAAAAGTGTACATATGTAATGAAATCAAATTTTTTTTCTACTAATCAAGTTCTTAAAAATTTGCATAACAATATAGGACACCAGACACGATACAAACCATTTAACTGAGGTACAACTAATTGTGAGTATAGATATACAGTTAGATGTCAGTAATACCTCAAAAGGCAGTTTCTGAAATCAAGTCAATCATGGCACTATATTTAGAAATGTTATCATTAGTCGAATCAAGAGACATGCCTCTGGAACTCACTATTTGGCCTATCGGGTCAAAAAATAACCCAAGCTGTGGAAGCAACATTTTGGTTGTGCTGGCAAGCTCCATCAGCATAGCCCGAAAACATTTTCATATGTGTAGTGTTGGGCATGGCCCAAGTGGGAATCTTTTTGATAAAGTACAAGTTTTTTGAACTGCGCAGTGCGATCTATGAGGTTAAATGGCACATTTTTGGGGTGTGCGTAGCTCGATTCGAAAGGGTAGTTTTTCGCATTTTAGATGGTGCATAGGGCCAACACGGCAGCTATTTTGGTAAAGAGTATAGAGAAAGGTCGAGCTGGGAAGAGCAACCTATTTTGGGCAAGAAGTAGAGTAAAGTTAGAGGAAAGCGACCTGTTTAAGAGAGTGGCGGCAAGTTGTTAAGAGGCTAGGCCACTAAGTCGATGGTGGTAGGTATGTTAAAGGAGCGAAAAGTGACAAGCCACGATGTACTTGTAACCGTTTTGTTGATGACTGCGGCTATTAGAAGAGTGTTAGAGCCACGAGTGGCCCAGTAAGGACACCAAAGCGAGTGGAGTAAACTGTCGATGGTGATAGGCAGGGTGGCGGGTAACTGCACTAGTTTTGGGAACCTTAGGGTTTTAGGGGCCTATGCATTGTAAAGACATGACCTGCAGGAATGATCTATAAGAAGGCACAATTTTGTATGGGAAAGGGTTAATCTCTCATGTTGTTTTTTATGCTTAGTATTGAGAAATATTCTAAGTGTAAAGACTGAATAGTTCTCTATGGAGAGACACTTTTGTAAAGGATCTGCAAGCTGTGTGCGCAGAGGCCTATTGAGAGAGAAGAGTGTATGCAGCTGAGTGTGCAGACTAGAACTATTCTACCCTTCCCAAATATTAATACAACAATAGTTCATGTGGACATAGCTCCCATCCTAGGGGTGAACCACGTTAAATCTTGTGTTGTGTGATTGTTTACATGTTTGCACCTGTTATTTGCTTATAATGAATGTTGAAGATCTTGTTATCAGTTTATGTGTTTACTTTTATATGTATTTTCCATAAGGAATGAGATGGGAATAGTATGTTAAGTTTCACAAGTATGGATGAATGCTAGATGCTTCATTACTCCTAAATCTATGAATGTATAAATCGGTTGAACAATCACTTAAGTAGAAAAGATCCTCACAGTGCGCAGCACCGAAAGTGTGCAGTAGTTTGTGTTCCTTTATATTGCATAATCCATAAAATAACCTAAGACTGTTGATACATGAGTAAAACACCGAGTATAGCTTGCTGAAGCTAGTTAAGTCTAAAGAGGAAGCGCAGTGTCAGTTGCATTGTCCTGTTATCGAACTTTTGTCGAATTGCGCAGTCCTCGGATGTGCGAGTTGCACTAGCCAACTGGCTTAAAGAAGTATTATCTGCGAAGGGGTGAAGCTCTGCATAGTCCTTAGTCCGTAGTGCACTTATCATCAGATCTGTTAAGCACTCATCATGTGGTTGTGAAAACCAGATTCCACAGCCCCCCCATAACTTCGCCTCAGGTGAGACCTCAGTCTGCTCACAGATTGTGCCGAAAGGGCCAGTGAAAAGGGGTTTTGTTAGTTCCTTGAACCACGAAGAACCTATGTCTTTATAGAAAACCTCAAGATAGCTATATAAGCCAACAAATGGTTCCATTGTCGTGCTAAAAATCCATGATGAGTTGCCACACCTGAAAGAAGTGATGTGCTCGGGAGAAAAGGTTCCGTTGAGTGCAAAAATTTGGCATCCGAACAAGAAAGAAATTTGGGCTTGGTGCAATAAGACAGAAAGAGACTTTGCCACAAAATAGAATAGAGATCCACGTCTCTCTGGTATAGATTGGTTGAACAAATATCTGTGGAAATATATCCACGAGATCTTTTGGGCATCTTTTGGAAACGAGTTGCACGAGTGGTTATCGCAGCTCGTAGAATGCAAGAATTGTTTCCCACCAGACATACCAACCGAGTGGACTCTAGAGCTCATTGTGAGGCTCAAAGCAACAGATATTCCATTTTCTAGAGCAGTCGACTTTTGGGTTGACAGTATCCTAGAAGGCTTCATGACTGAGTTCGCTGTGGACACCCTGAATTCCTGCAGCACAGCAGAAGCAAAGTTTTTCAAAGGTTTCAGAGGCAAGTACCTGAACAATTTAAGTTTATACATTAAAATGCTTTTAGCTAAAAAAGGTATTTTAAAAATGCAGTAAAGATTCCTCGCAGTTTGAATCTATAATGGTCAATAGCATTTATAGTGGTTTTGATGAAGAGACACATAATTTGAGAAGTGGAAAAAGATATAAGTGTACCACTCAGAAGACTGGACTCCACATAGATATTGATTTACAAACTTAGCCTAATAGCCAAACTGCACCTCCATCTGCCACCTATCAACCTATTACACCGCAGAATCCACCCGTTGCAAGTACCACGCATCCTATTTCTCAGATCCCGTCAGTTCATAACCCTCCAGTTATTAATATTCCTGATCCTCAGAGCATCAATCCTAGTAATACCCCGGGAGTAAGTACTCAGATCATCCCAGTTCAGATCATTCTGAATCCGGCTATCCCATCTCAAAACATTTCGTGCAATACAAACTTTACCTTCAGCACTCAGAACACTACACCACCTAGGAGAAGGATGACTGATGATATCAAGTTGTCGATATTCAAAGGAACGGGTCTAGAAGACCCTGATCAGCATTGGTTTCTATGTGAAGTCGTCTGGAGTGTTAAGCAGGTCCAGGATGATGCTGTGAAAAGAGCCCAGCTCGTCACCACGTTCAGAGACAGAGCATTAAACTGGTTCAGGGATAGAATAGAACCTTAGAATAAATTAAGGTTGCACTATTGAGCGAGTTCAAGAAACTGAAGTTAGAATCCCAATGTATACCAGAGTTAAAAGAAATCAAGCAAAAACCTAATGAGACAGTGTGGGAATTTGACCAAAAATTTAAGACACTGCTAGACCAAGTAAGTTTTGTCATAGCTCCGCAATAGCACCAGGAATGGTTTGTAGCTGCGTTGTTGCCCCATATCAGACTATCATTGATGCAGCAGAAAGTGGCTTCATAGGAAGAAGCCTTAGAGATAGCGATGAATCTAGAAACTTCACCAATTGGAGATACTAGCACTGGAAAGTCTCAGATTCAGACCTAGTTAGATACCCTAACATTACAACTTCAGGATAGGAAGAAAGGAAAACAAGAAAGACAAGATGTATGGTGTACAGGATGCAAAGGAGAAGGGCACACTAGAGAGCATTGTCCTTTATTTCAAGAGTACCTTAACAGTGGAGCCCCAAATCCACTAAATCAAAATCAAGCACCGTGGTGTGAAAGCTGTAAAACACAAGGCCATAGGCATGAAGACTGCTATCTCATATATATTTATGTGCGCACCCCTAAGAATCTATATTGCAATTTCTGAAAATCAGTTGGACATGATGAATCCAATTCTAGAGCATATGAGCTCATGCAGGAAAGGAAGCGAGACATGGAGCATATGCACGATAGTGGAGTACATAGAGTACAAGAACAAACCCCACCAAAGCAAGATAACACGCAGTATGACCAAAGCGCATATAGAGTTCATGGAGGATTCCGCGGAAGAGGAAGAAATACTGGCCCATGGCAAGGAAGGGGAAGAGGCCAGATGATATGTTACAACTGTGGCCAGGCAGGTCACCTATCCAAAGATTGTACCAATGAATGTACTGCTTGTAATTAATGCAAATCTTTTGATCATGTCATTGAGGCATGTCCAGTATTAGCGGCAGAAATGCAGAAAAGGAAGCAAGATGCGCCAAACCCAAACATCCAATTGATCGCAGCAGAGAGAAGGCCTACGGATCCAAGTATCAATGTAGTGACACGAAGTGGCGCTACAACAGGAAGAGACAGAGGAGCAGAAGCTTCGACTTCTGGAGGCTTTGAAACTCAGCAGACTCCTCTTGAAACAATTTGGATCAGAAAAGCTACTGGAAAGATGCCTTCTTTCGATCTAGAGAAGAACAAAGGAGAATTTGAAGAAGCGCGGGAAATTTTCAAAGGACAAGCACCTAGGTCACCAAGAATCTCGTTGCGCAGTGAAATATCGCATACAAAGGATATGTTGGTGGCTTACGACAAAATGTGCCACGCAGTAGAGACAAGAACCTCTGTTGTGCAGTTCCTAAAAAGATGCATGAAACTATTAAAGAGCCCAAATGCTATCGCAGAATTGCAAAAAATGTTAGATCAGTATAAGCCACACAGCGAGATTGAAACTCTAGAGAGCGCAGTTCATTATATCTAGAAACACAAAAGAACAGGAAGAGAAATGAAACTCAGTGCGCAAATAGGAGACTATGAGATGGATGAGATCATTCTTGATCTGGGATCTGAATTAAATGTCTTAACTAAATAGACATGGCAGCAGATGGGGGGACCAAAGTTGCTATGGTCACCCATATAGTTGTGAATGTCCAATCAAGAGAAAGTCATACCTTTTGGAAGGTTAGCCAATTTTATTGTTGACTATGGAGTGCGAAGTCATGCAGACTTCAAGGTTATCGAAATTGTGGACGATAGTCAGCCTTATCCTACGTTGTTGGGAATTGACTGGGCTATGGATAACCTCACCATCATAAACTTGGAAACAAATAAGATTATCTTTGAAGCAAAGCATCTCAGGGTCATCGCACCGTTGGACCCTGCAGACGGAGAAAGATAGAGTGAGCCGATTCAGGAAGAATCCAGAGCTCAAGACCTCGACTACCTTTACAAGATGAATGCAAACTAAGAAGACTATAGTAATCCTACTGTAGATGGAACACTCATCTGGAGATGTGACAGCTCTTGCATCTCAGAATCTGATGCAGGATTGGAGAACTGGCAAAGGCGTATGCATGAAGTATCTGCAAGGAGATGCACACAAATTACAAAGTCACTGCGATGGATTGGAAAGGAGGTAAGTCCAATTCCTACCTATGATGGTTCATCTAACGTTTATTCCTTTACCAAAGAATACACTGTCTCAATTGCAGAAGAACATCGCTTACCAGCGCTAGACATGGCACTGCGCGAGACACTTGCTAGATGGTGGGCTGCGCATAAGGACACATTGACAACATGGGATCAGTGCAGAATCAAGATGCAAATCAGATTCGCTGAGAAGGTTGCGCTGACCTTTGAAAATATAATGGACAGACAGATCCAAGGAAGGATATTGAAATCTGTTCACACGCATGGAAGGAGAGACCACCGATAGAATGGGTGCATCTGTTTGTGCACATGTTGGAGGAACACATTCCAAAGAAGTGGTATCTAGACATGGAGTTGTGCAGAGAAACTATAGATTGGCCTACCCTGACTACGAACTTCTAGAAGAGCTTCAGCTTTGAAGACGACAGCCCTAGCATAAATGATGCTTTGCAGATTATTAAGGAAAGAATATTTAGACCAGAATGCCCACATAGAAACATGACATTAGAGGAATATTTTGGAGAAATACCTGAAATCATACAGCGAAAGTACACAAAACAGATAGCGCATGCCCTTGAATGCTATAACCTTGCTAAAGAGATTGAAGATAAATAAGAAAGTGATGAGGAGGACCCACGCAACATAAACATACCTGAGTCCGAAGGTGCAAGCGATGTAGAGGGACCTCCACTAGAAATTCCAGACATGAGTGGACCTATGAAAACGAAGAAAGCGAACATTGGAACCAATGAAGAGCCGAAGGTCACGTCTATTGGAGACCACTGGGATGATCAGACGGTCGCAGAGATTGTAGACTTGTTACATGAATACCAAGAATTATTCCCGACAAAGTTTACAGAAATGAAAGGCATTCTAGGCGACTTAGGGGTTATGAAGATACCTCTTAATCCAGGTGCGAAGCCTATTAAACAAAGGCCCTATAGACTGAATTTGTGAATATACAAAGAACGATTCAGGGCAGAACTTGATAAAATGCTAGATGCGGGGATCATTGAGCCAGTTGAAGAGTCGGAGTGGATCAGCCCGATGGTGATCCAGGACAAGAAAACTAAGGGTGAGATTAGGATCTGCATGGATCTCAGAAAATTGAATGATGCTTCGATGCATGACCCATTTCCTACTCCCTTCACTGATGAGGTGCTCGATAGCGTTGGAGGAAATGAGGCATACTCTTTTACTGATGTATTTTCGGGATACCATCAGATATGAATTGATCCAGCAGATAGACACAAGACAAATTTTGCCACTAAATGGGGGTCGTTCCAATACACAGTAATGCCTTTTCGTTTGAAGAACGCACCTACCATATTTTCTAGGGTTGTGGCCGCAGCATTTAAATATTTCATGCATAAGTTCTTAGAAGCCTATTTTGATGATTGTATAGTATTTGGGTTACTGAAGGACTGTTGCGCAAACCTCATATTGATGCTAGAAAAGTGCCGACAACACCAAATTTCATTGAACCTGAAGAAGTGTCTTTTTTGTGTACCCTATGGAATTCTGTTGGGACACATAGTATGCAAACAGGGCTTGATGGTTGATCTTGCGAAGATTGTAGTTATTATAAACTTGCCAACACCAAATTCAGTAAAGTAGTTGTGCACCACATTAGGGCACACTGGTTACTATAGAAAGTTTAAAAAGGGTTATGCACAGATAACCGCAGCCATGGAGAAGTTGTTAAAGAAAGATGCGTTGTTCATCTAGAAGGTAGAATGTGAACAAGGCTTTGACACATTAAAAGATAAAATGGTAACTGCGCTGATCAATTAGTTTTTCTAGACTGGGAGAAGCCATTCCATGTACATGTTGATGCTTCATGTATAGCATTGGGCGTTGTCCTAGCAAAAATAGGAGAGGGAGGTATTGACCATCCCATTGCATTTTCAAGCAGGAAGCTCTCATCTGTAGAAAATAATTACATGACCACTGACAGAGAAGGTCTAGCTATGGTCTATGCACTGCAGAAGTTCAAGCACCATTTGCTTGGTGCGCACTTCTCTATGTTCACTGACCATTCTGCTTTGAAATACCTGGTCAACAAGCCAGTGTTAGTGGGCAGAATCTGTAGATGGTTGTTACTCTTTCAGGAGTACAACTTCGACATTGTAGTTAAACCAGGAAGATTGAACTTAGGACCTGATCATCTATCAAGGATTGAGTCAGGAGAAGAACCTACGAACCTTGAAGACAATCTTCCTGATGCGCAGTTGTTTGCCATCCAGATAGCTAATGATTTCTATAAAGACATCATAGACTTCTTGACTACTGGGTTGGCACCCATTGAATTCACTACGCAGCAGAAGAAGCAACTGGTAGTGCGAGCAGCAGACTTCACCATAATTGCGGGACAGCTATACAAATTGGGACCGGATGAAGTGTTGCGCAGATGTGTTTTAGAGCATGAGAAGCCATTTATTTTGGCTGAAGCAATTCAGGTATATCGGGAGGTCACTACGCAGGAAGGGCTACTACGCAGAAGATATTGTGAGCAGGGCTGTGGTGGCCTACTATTCACAAAGATGCAAAGGAACATTGCCAGGACTACGATGTTTGTCAAAGGACAGGGAAGCCGTCGCAAAGAGATGAAATGCCTTTGAATCCATAGCTGACACTTCAGGAATTTGAGAAATGGGAAATTGATTTTGTGGGACCTATAAACCCACCGGGGAAAAGGACTAGTGCGAGATACATCATCACTGCTACTGATTATATCACCAGATGGGCAGAAGCAAAGCCAGTAAAGGACTGTGGCATCATCACGACTGCGCAGTTCATTTTTGAAAACGTCCTTACTAGGTTTGGATGCCCTAAGATTTTGATGAGTGATCAAAGCAATCATTTTCTAAACAGAACTATTGAGGCACTAACAGAAGAATTCCATATTCACCACTAGCGAAGTACGCCATATCATCCGCAAGCAAATGGAATGGTGGAGGCTTTCAATAAGGTGCTAGAGAATGTGCTAACTAAAGTATGCAATGTGAATAGGGATGACTGGGACCTGTGCATTCCACCTGTGTTGTGGGCATACAGAACTACTTGCAAGAAACTGACTAGCCACACACCTTTTAGGTTGGCCTATGGACACGAAGAAGTGATGCCCATGGAGTATATTGTTCCCAGATTGAGGATAGTTTCATTTACAGGAATGGAAGATCACGAGGCACTAGAAGAAAGGCTTCTACACTTGGTTGGGTTGGAGGAAGATTCCTTCATCACAATCTTTCACCAACAAGTGCAGAAGGACAGAGAAAAAGCATGGCATGATCGCCATATCAAAAACAAGTCCTTTCAAGTAGGTGATCTAGTCATCCTGTATGATAGAAAATTTATGAATTTTCCTGGAAAGTTTAAAATGCATTGGCTTGGTCCCTATATTGTTATGCATGTTACTAACGGTGGTGCAGCTCAGTTAGCCACGTTAGCTAGAGATAACCTACCTGGATTAGTCTAAGGAAGTAGGCTAAAACCCTATCAGGATAGTCCTACTACGGAGAACCCTCTGTAGAAAGAAAAAAAATGAAAGAAAAGAACAAGAAAAAGAAAGAAAGAAGAACCATGCAGCTCGAAGCTCAAAAAGGTAGCTGCGCAGATCCAATGAAGCAGAGAAGGTACAAAGTACAAAACTCAGAACTGCGCAGGCCACAGCTCAAGAAGGTAGCTGCGCAAGTCATGTTGAACAAGCCAACCATGAAGAATGAGAATTTGCGCTGCAATACATGTCATGGGATCACATCTGTGCAGCTAAGCAATCAAAAAGCACACGTGTGTGTCAGAACCACTTGTCAGACCCACCAGCGCGTCACGACGGAAAACGTTAGTCATGGCAACTGTCGGTCGATTAGTGGACTGTTATCCAACATGGTGGCACCAACAGAATCAAGCTTTAACGACGGATATGACCATTTCTTCCATAACAAAGGGCGAAGTGACTGAAATATCACCAGGATCCGGCTGACAGGATGGCAATTAAACGCTGACTTAAACTGATTTAATAGCTCGACGAACCTGGCACATTTTAGCAATTAAAGAAACATCATTGGCTCGGCCATGATGATTGGTCAACAATACCAGGATCCCAGAGAATATTTGGTGGAAGGACAAAGCATTAACCACCCCATTAATGGTCGATCACCATGTTTTAGACCAGCGGGGCCTATAAATAGCCCTCGTCCAAGCACTTAAACATTTTACCGGGAAGCTTATTTCGTCTACGTGCGATTTCAGAGCTTCCATAACCAAAGAGCCGACTAGTGTGTAGGTGCATGTCTGAACCACTTACCAGTGCCGAAGTACTAAAGATATTCATATAGTTGGGTTTTCAAGGTGTGATGTCGGCTCCAGCAACGAAACCTGCAGGAGAGAAAGGTGCTTCATCCCATAGCTCTGTAAGGTAGGCTGAAATGAAGAAAGGAAAAAATCCAGTTACAAAACAGGAAGGGACGAAGATGACTGAACCAGTGAAACCAGTCATAATCCAGGAGAGACCCATCCACCTGGTGCACGATTATATTCCTCCCCGGAAGGACGATGCACCACCTGTCAGCTACAGAAGAATGTTGTGTATGAAGTTCCAATCCCACCGATGTCCACTGTAACATCCCCTTCCATCATCAAATGCAAGGAAGGAAACATTAACAACACACCGGGGCTTTTGGCAGACTTAGCCGCCCCAATATTACATTACTCATAAATTCATAACAATTAAAAACTTATATATGCAGATTCATCTCAATATAAACACAGCGGAATTAAACATAATAGCAAGCACACAAACAGTAATGCCTAACATATATACATATATCACAGCAAATGATGATTCAGCATATAGAGACTCAATCTCGTTCCAATGCCGTGAATGGATTCCAAATTAAGATAATCAATTCTTTTCATTAAACATGGACAATTTAACATATTGCAGAACACAAAATGCAAATAATATATAACACATAGAACACTTATCTTGAAGATGAAGCTGTCCAAACAACTGGCTATGTGAGAGCAACATTCCACCCAACCATAGATCTCTGTCCAGCCTATATTCTTTCAGCTGAGAGATCACCCCCGAGCTGGGTTGTGTATCCACTAAGGAGGAACTAGCTGGGATCACTCAC
Source organism: Larix kaempferi (assembly GCA_027924585.1). Lineage (NCBI taxonomy): Eukaryota > Viridiplantae > Streptophyta > Pinopsida > Pinales > Pinaceae > Larix > Larix kaempferi. The sequence goes on along the minus strand of BSBM01001603.1, from coordinate 227,222 downwards.
AACCATAGTTTCGGTCATCATCTATGCTAAGCCAACACACCGTTGGGTTTATCAAGCATACAAATGACAAATGAGGAGGATGCTAAGCCAGTGAGCTCAACCACAAAGCTACAGGCATCTCAAATGAACTCAGCAGTCATGGCACCCACAATACCTACCACACCCAACACAAGGAAGGTCCCCTTCTCTGCTGCACAGTCCCTCAGGCGTCCCTTCCCTCCAGTGCTCTTCTGGGTGGGCATAGAAAGGTCCAGCTGCTAATTCCTTGAGATTCTAGCCTTCACTGGGTTTATCAAGCAAACCAAACCTCTGCTCAGTCATTCACACATGGATTTCTCACAGTTCTGTTATCCAATAACTCAATCCCGTCACTTCATTTCTGGGCTGTAAAAACTGGGTTTTCCAATGGATTTCGGGATAGCTAATGCTCCAAAATTCACCCCAAGGTTCCCACCAATGGATCCCCCATTGGATTTCACTGTCCAATACCAGATCTTGATGTTTTTGGCTTCCCAAAACGCGGGTTCTTTCAAAGTCGCGATTTCTAGTTTTTGCTCTCTGCTGGCAATTCGTTTTTGCATGGAAATGGTGCTGGTAAGTTTCACAATGGAATGGGGATGAGGAAGAAGCAACTCCCATGAAGTAGAGTGGCTTGTGGTACCAGAAAACAGAGCCCATACTCTGCCATACGAATTTCTGGGCTGCCCATGCTCCATTGAAGCCATGGACTGAAATCCTCAACCACTTCCTTACAACATAATTAAATGTCAGCCAGGAAAGTCAAATGGGTTCTCACAATGACATTTGGCAGCATATGGTTCATCCCCACAACCCCCTCACCACTCCCTAGTGGATATACATGGCCCCTTCTCATTCGTTGCCTCCATAGCCAGTCTTGGAATTTTATATTGCATGATGTTTATTTACATCCTATTACAATTTCCATGGCTTAAGAGCACATGGGCATCAATTATCAATGCTTGCCCTTTTTAATCAAAATTCAGGCTTTCACTAGCGGGGCCTTGGCCTTGAGCTCCACGCTAGGAAAACATACATCACATGTACACATTATTTACATTAAATGCTAATGTATCCTAAGGGTCAAAATGGGGTATTACATCCACTCACGTCAGGATTGTAGAAGACCTTCGGGGACACGTGCAAGATTGTAAGTTTGAGGACCACAACTTGCTGGAAGGAGCGCAGTCGAAGCCGAAGAGGTTTCCACAGTTTCAGCCGGACCGGTACATGCATCGGCAAAAGGATGCCCAACTTGGCATTGAAACTCTATTTGTTCAGGACTGGATCAAACCGTTAGAACCATCAGGGTTGCTGCATCTACTACGCATCCCGCACTTTGATTGGAGCCCAGAGCTCACCACAGTAGTGCGCGTTTTGCTCTCCTACGTGCATGACGGATTTTTATGGTTGGATAAGTGCATAGACATCAATATCGACCTAATACACTATATTACACTATTGAACAAGAGAGGCGACAATCCTTCGACAGTAATAGTCAGGAAGGCGCAGGAAAAAGATCTTACCGCTAAATTCATAGAGGAGTTTGGCGAAGTCCAGAGAAAGCGAGGCTTTACCACCAAGGATATTATGATGAACCGACCAAGTTCACAGTTCAGCTCCTCATAGGAAAGATACTGCGCAAATGTAGACCACCAGAGGTATCGTCCGCAGCAATTCGGCTCGCATCTAAGACACTAAAAGGCACATCTTACAACTGGTCGCAGTATCGACTCAATGAGTTCTCGGCACGTTGAGGAGACCCAGGACAAAGGGTCTGCATTTCACTTTAGTTGGCTGTTGGTATTGATTACCTTCGTCGCTTGGAAAGAACCGGCTGGCCACCAGGGGGTTCCAGTCTTCGACGGGAAATGCCGTCGAACGCACTACACCAACTTATGGGCAAGTCCAAACCATCCAGGTAGTGGTCAAGCAACGACGTATTTTATACATTCTATGTACGATGCGATTCAGCGCACTTCGCGCGTCTCGCAGTCGCTGACAGAAAAATACAGAGGGATACTAAGGTTTATGGCCAATAAGCACAGATCATACATTCATCCCAGGGCTGACTCAAAAAGGGAGCTATGGTACCTGGGATTTTATCAGCTAGATGTTGAGAAGGTCAAACATATGATGGAAGGTTGGGATCCATATTGGAAATTTGAGTAGGCAATTGACGTAGACTCTGACCCTGAAAAGACCAAAGATGAAGAAAAAGATGAAGACAAAGAAAATGAGACGGAGGAAGAAGAAGATGAAGACAAGGATGAAGACAAGAGCCAAAATGGGGAAGAAAATAGACCTACACCTATTGTTGAGGAGAAAAATCCTGAGCAGAGCACCGAAGAAGGCCAGGCAGGAGATAAGCGCAAGGCGACGGGAAGTCCTTCATGGGCGATAGGAAAATGCAAGAGGAAAAAGGATGCAAAGCCTGAATTTGGGCCGCAGCTACATCTAGATGATTGCAAGACAATCGCCACAAAATTCCAGGAGGTATAGGAAGAAACCCGGGCAAAAAGAGAGGCTAAGCAAGAACAGATGCAACTCCGCCTCATGCAAATAATGGAAACAGTGCAGGCCATGGTCATGCAAATGAGCCTAGGCCAACAGTCATTAGATTCTGAAGGGAAGTTAGGGGGAACAAGTGCGCAGAAAAGGCCACCTCATACAGTAAGCCCCTACCCCAGGGTAGCGCATATAGAATCGGTGCACTTTATCTTTCCAAATGATAAGGTGCGCGAAGCAGCAAAAGACTCAACACATTTTGACCTCAACATTGGGTCATTAGCGCTTGAGGACCTAAATGAGTTGCATATACAAATTGTGGAGTAAATCCAAGAAAGAGGCATTGCCTCATATGACCAGAGTATCCAGTTGAAAGAAAACATTGAAGAACTCAAGCAAGAATCCGAGCAGAAGGAACAAGAATTATCTGAAGTCCGAGAAAGAGACCGCAAGCTAAAAGAGACCATTTCAGTGGTATGCATGAAGATTGAACAATGCGCAGAAGAAGAAAATGTTGAAGATACCATATGAAATATTGGGGCCAAGGTAGAGTCCCTCACGGTAGAAATGATGGAGATGGAAATTTCTTATAAGGGGAAGATCGCGAACTTGGAAGCAAGGCAATCGAATCCACCACCATATCAGCACTCAGCCCCAACTGAGGAAGTAGAGGAAACATTAGGAAGCATCTCATCAAAAGTGGAAAAGTTTCAAGGTTTATTGAGCAAGTAAACACAATTGTGACGGGATTGAACGAAGACCCAGAAATTCAAAAGATTAAAGCAGATCTGCAGCAGACGCAGCAAGAGATCGATTCTGCAAGTGCAGAGTTGAAAACTTTGTCGGCACAGCAGAAGCTGCCAAATTTTAATGAAGTCAAGAAGCCCCAGACGCAATTGAAGGCATTAAGGGAAAAGGAAGCTGTAGCTTCTACACAATTGGAGAGCATAGAGGAAGAAGGACGGCAACTGATACAACAGTTTGATGAGAAGTTCGTAGAACTTCAAACAGCCGAAGGCATGGTTAAAGAGCAAGTTAAGGAAAAGGTTTTGCAGGAGCAGGTGGAAACCATTAAAACTTTTGAGAAGAAGGTGAAGGCAACTGTTGAAGAGACCTCCATTACCTTGAACAACTTCACCGCCAAGCTTAGCACCACTGAAAATATCCAGGAGAAGTCGATTGATGGGAGTGGATCGGGGACGATCCATAGGTAAGTTTTAGGGACTTATTGGGCGTGGCCCAAGTGGGCATCTTTTTTCTAAAGTACAAGTTTTGTGAACTGCGCAGTGTGAGCTGCGAGGTTAAATGGCACAGTTTTGGGGTGTGCACAGCTCAGGTCGGAAGGGCGGTTTTGCGCAGTTTAGATGGTGCACAGGGCCAACGCGGCAGCTATTTTGGTAAAGAGTATAGAGAAAGGTCTAGCCAGGAAGAGCGACCTATTTTGGGAAAGAAGCAGAGTAAAGTTAGAGGAAAGCAACCTATCTAAGAGAGTGGATGCAAGCAGTTAAGAGGCTAGGCCACTAAATCGACGGTGGTAGGCAAGTTAAAGGAGCGAAAAGTGATGGGCCACAATGCAATTGTAACCATTTTGTTGATGACTGCGGCTGTCAAAAGGGCGTTAGAGCCACGAGTGGCCCAGCAAGGAGGCTGAAGTGAGTGGAGTAAACTGTTGACGGCGACAGGAAGGGTGGCGGGTAACCGCACCAGTTTTGGCAACCTTAGGGTTTTAGGGGCCTATGCATTGTAAAGACATGACCTGCAGGCGTGATCTATAAGAAGGCACAATTTAATATGGGAAAAGGTTAATCTCTTGTGTTGTTGTTGATGCTTAGTATTGAGAAATTTTATAAGTGTAAATACTGAATAGTTCTCTATGGAGAGACACTTTTGTAAAGGCTTTGCAAGCTACGTGCGTAGAGGCCGATTAAGAGAGAAGAGAGTCTGCAGCTGAGTGCGCAGACTGGAACTATTGTACCCTTCCCAAAGACTAATACAACAACAATTCCTATGGATGTAGCTCCCATCCTGGGGGTGAAACACGTTAAATCTTGTGTTGTGTGATTGTTTACATGTTTGCACTTGTTATTTGCTTATAATGAATGCTGAAGATATTGTTATCAGTTTATGTGTTTACTTTTATATGTATTCTCCATAAGGAATGAGATGGGAATAGTATGTTAAGTTTCACAAGTATGGATGAATGATAGATGCTTAAGTATTCCTAAATCTATGAATGTATGGATCGGTTGAACAATCACTTAAGTAGAAAAGATCCTCACAGTGCGCAGCACCGAAAGTGTATAGTAGTTTGTGTTCCTTTATATTGCATAAGCCATAAAATAACCTAAGACTGTTGATACATGAGTAAAACTTCGAGTATAGCTTGTTGAAGCTGGTTAAGTCTAGATAGGAAGCACAGTGTCAGTTGCATTGTCTTGTTATCGAACTTCTGTCAAACTGCATAGTGCTCGGATGCGCGAGTTGCACTAGCCAACTGGCTTAGAGAAGTATTGTCTGCGAAGAGGTGAAGCTCTGCGCAATCCTTATTCCACAGCGCAAGCTCCGCAGCACACTGCTCATCAGATATGTTAAGCACTCATCATGTGGTTGTGGAAACCAGATTCCACAGCCCCCCCATAACTTCACCTCGGGTGAGACCTCAGTTTGCTCGCAGATTATTGCCGAAAGGGCCGGTGAAAAGGGGTTTTGTTGGTTCCTTGAACCATGAAGAACCTGGGTCTTTACAGAACACCTCAAGACAATTATATAAGCCAACATGTAGACATATGCCATGTAATCACAAAGAGTAATTAGCTAACAGTCGATATAATCTGATCATAAAAGTAGATAAACTATAGTACATTAATTACAAGAGAGGGTTTCCTAGATGCAAGGTCTAGGTGAAATATCTCTTAAGATAGAGTCCATTTTTGGACCCCAGAATGTTTCCATCGAAATATTCTAGCTTTTAGGCCCCTTTTCGAGGGATTTCTGAATAATGTATGAACTGATCCACATAGAATTTAACTTCCCAACCCCTAGTTCATCATGTTTCTGGCCATAGACTAGCACAAGATCTCCTTAAGAGAATATATATAGATGGACTAACTTATAATACTAGTATTTAACACACTTTTATTTTCTTCAATGGTCATAAGAGAATCCCTCCTGTGTTCATATAATTGTTCCAGATATAACAAATAATTCTCAAGTTGACTAGTATCTGGTACGAGCTCTACAGCTAGTTTCAATGATGGAATTTTGCACTCGATAAGTAAGAAAGCCTCTACTCCATGAACAAGATGGAAAGGAGTAAATATTGTAGCATTCTTGTTGGAGGTTCGATATGCCCAAAGAGCGAGATAAAGCATAATATGCCAATTGGAACGATGCTTATTCACTGTCCTCTGCATCATGGTTTTCAAAGACTTGTTAACAACTTCTACTTGCCGGTTGGCTTGAGGATAATACGGTGAGGAGAAGTCCTGGCGAAAGCCAAGTTTCTCTGATAGCTCTGTCATCATTTTTTTCGAAATGAGAGCCATTATAAGTCACATTCTCCCTAGGGATACTAAAACAACTATTTATTAGATTAAATATGAAGTGGTTCACCGTCGCAACGGAATGTAGGAATGGATTCAGCCAACTTGGTGAAGTATTCTATAGCTACAATAATATATTTGTGACCACCAGTTGATGTCGGGTTACACACCGTGAAATCAATTCCCCACTTGGTGAAGGGACCGATAGTGATAACTAAAAAAAGAGGATCAAGATGAGCATTCACTTTCTTTGTAAATGCTTGACAACGATGACACTTCTTCATAGCTTCTATACAATATTTAAAAATTGAGGGCTAGAATTATCCTACAAATAGAATTTTTTGGGTTGTAGGAAGCCCAGATACATGACCTCCACATGCTCCACTATGGAAATCATTCAAAACCTTTTTAGCCTCCTTATAAACCAAGCAACGTCTAAGGACGGTATATATTCCTCGGCAGTATAATGCATCACCAATGATAACGTAATGTCTTGATTAGTGGTGTATTTTACATCTTTACTCGTGGGTGGACTGAGGTGGGACCCTCTAGCTTTCTAATCTCATAAGGAATATATGTCGATCGGTTAAAGATGCAACTTCCAATGATCCCTCATCTCTTCTAGGTGACTCTGACATCAATTCAATGAAATCTAAATATATCTTTGATTTTTTCGAATCAAATCCTAAATTTCACTCCTAGAGGATGACAATCCACTGATTATACTTGCCACCGATGCCACTAATTATCATCAGGACACGATGTGGTAGAAATGATTGACATCAGTTATAACAGTTGTCTTCCTAAGCATAATATATTTTCTAAGTCATTCTTCTACATGGATTGCAGCCATGGCAAGTTTCTCAACATGTGACTACCATAGTTCGGGGCCAACCATATTTTTGACTAGATAATAAATGACATGTTCCTAATAGGAATCATCTTCTTGTACCAAGACCATACCTACTACAGATTCTGATGCTGCTATATACAAAAGAAAATCTTTGTTGAAATCTGGAGGACTCAACAATGGGGCAAACACTAAATCCTATCTCAATGCGTCAAATGAACTTTGAGCATAATCATCCCAAATCAATGAGACCCCTTTCCTTAGTAACCACAAGAAACCTTTGGTAAGTTCATCATAGTTAGTGACAAATATTCGCAAGAAATTGGCTTTCCCTTAAAGGCTCTACAGTTGATTCAAATTTTGCAAGGAAGGAAACTGTACTATTGCCTATACCTTGAACAGATCTACCATTATACCCTCTATAGACATGATAAATCCTAGTAATCAACCTGATTCAACAAATAAGATACATTTATGAGGATTTAGCCGAATCTTGTAATAACAACATCTATCGAAGACTACCCGCATATGTTTAGGATGATCTACTCTCTTCTCTGATTTAGCGGTTAAATCATCAAGGTAGGCTTCTACTATCTTCTTTATGTCATCAAATCATAAGACATATCTCTTTGGAAGGTATCTCTGACATTCTTCAAACCAAATGGCATTTTCCTATAAGCGAATGTCCCCCAAGGGCATATAAAAGCAGTTTTATGTTGATCTTCAGGACAAATTTGGATTTTATTGTACCCTAAGGAACCATCCATAAATGAGAAAATATCATCTCCCGCATATTCATCGATTATATGGTCAATGAATGGGATGGGGAAGTTATATTTAGGGAAAGCTAAGTTAATATGCCAAAAATCAGTACAAACATGAACGTTGCCTTGTTTTTCGTCAACAAGTACCATATTGGATAACCATTTAGTCAAGGGAACATGATATATGAAGTTGGCTCGAAGCAGGTTTTCAACCTCTGCTTTGACAACAACAACCTTCCTAGGGTTGACTAGTCTAAGCTTTTTTCGAACAGGTTTGGCATTAGGATAAGTTTTAATCTCACGTTCAATAATAGATGGGTTAATTCCTGACATTTTTTCGTAAGACCAAGCGAAAACATATCTATTCTCTTTGAATGGCATTGTGTATATTTTAATTTCTTCAGGTGAACAATCAGTACCAATAAAGACATTTTCTACTACACCTGGGGTCTTGGAAATGTCTATGGGTATGGTTCTAGAAATTTTTGCCATATTGCCCTCAACATAGACTTGCAAAGTTGGGAGAGGGATCCAATACCATTCCATCGAACTTGGTTTTATGGTTCCGTTCATGTCAATTCTAAGGTCATTTTCAACTAGGAGAACATATGCATGTTGATGCATGTATTTCCATGGCTTGTCCCCTAATTACATAGCCTTGAGAATTGCTTCATCATATGGAAAGACATCTTTTAATGCGTCATGACATAGTAGAGAACTGATGGCCCAAAGAGGCATAGAATACTAGTCATTTGATTCGAAAATCGAATGTAAACTAACATAGTCGGATTCATTAGAAACAATGGCTTGGTAAGCTACTTTGACCGCAGACAAAGCTTGATTGGTCCAACTACACCTGGCTTCTATAGTTGGCATTTTCCAAGGGTCATTGAAATATGAAGTTTTAAAATGGGATACCTTAGTTGTGTAAATCATTGAAATCGTGGATATTGTGTGTATCAAGGATGCATTTTCATGTAAGTTGGGTGGAGGGAGATTAAAAGTTCCCATCAGTGTAGGGTACATTTCCACACCAAAATTCTATGAAATCCTTCTCGGAATGGGAAACCAGGAGTATTTTGGAACCATTGGTGAAAAATGGAAACTAATCAATGGTTACAATCTTCTAGTTATGTGGAAACTTAATGACTTGGAAGATTGAAGAAAATATAGCCACCATTTCTTGGGTCCAACTCCTCCCTGAAAACAAATTATAATCTAGTGGAGAGTCAACCACTTCCACTTCTACATTAATTGTTTACCCCCCTAGCTCTATTGGGAGAGATGGAATTATTCCGTGAGGTTTGATTAGGTGGCCATCAAAAGCCTTTAACATTGTGATAGGATCTACTACCTCAAGTGATCCAATGACCTTCTAGCATGATAGTGACATCACGCAAGTGGAGGAACCCTCATCAAGAACCATGAGGTGTATAGTAGAGTTTCCATAAATCACTTGGATTTGAAAAGTTACATGATGGGGTAAGTGAGGCTTCCAATTCTCACAATCAAAAGCCATAATCTAGTTATCTGAGGAATCAAATGCACCTAAGGTTGAAAGCAGGTTCTTGCATTGAGTTGGGCATCTTTGCAGGACCTCTAAAGTAGACATTACACAAGGAGCTTACGCCAGATCTTCCACTACGCTATAGTTTTGGGTAGCACGCACATTAGGTTTGAATGTGGCCTTTTTTAGAACACCTTTCATTATTCTAGGCATAGTTTCATTTGTTGGTTACTCTATGTGCAATTGGGGTACTACTTCAATTTTTGGGATTTATTTACCCTTAGGTCCAAACATATATGTATCATATGATCTATTTCTAGTATGAAGATGAATATCATGTTCACACATGAATACTTGGCTATGCACAAAATTTCCCCCTCTAGGGGAGGCACCCTAATTGGCCCCTTGTGAGGATCCACGGTTGGATTTGGTCATAGCTATTATCTATTGTTGTGGCTAGTGAAATGGGTTTGTCAGGACAACGGGTTGGTTGGAACCTTCTTGCTGAGCCAATAGATTTGGACCATTTCCATCTTGGAGAATTTGTAATTTAGGTGATCTTCCTTACATAATAAGTAGAGAAACTTAGTTTTTCCTTTCTCTTTCTTATCCCCACTAGCATTATTTTTTTGGTTGTTATTGTTGTTGTTGTTCGCATTATTACTACCCTTTTCCCAACTTTCTTATTCTTGTTATTTTTCCCTTTGGGATGTTGGTTTCCTTTAGGGATGTTTTTTAGAACATCCTCGGTAGGGTTGGGATTAGGGATTCATGTATTGTTCGAGGCATCTCCAGTGAATTTTGACTTACTAGGTTCGTACCTTGGCTAGCTGAAGTGCTGGTGGCTGAACCAATCATGCCATCAGCATGTGGTCTGGAGACCATCTTGGTTGGATCTAACTCTACTCTGGGAGCATTGGGAAATATTTCATACAACATACTAGACTAAGAGTAAAATAAGTCTAGTTTATGGTCTTTAATAATGGCATTCTCTTCATTTTGAACTCCTAAGAGGGATACACCTTTTGCAATATGTGGTTGCAAATATTTAATGAACCAGTTGATTAAGAACTCGTCCAGAATCTGATATTTAATCATGATCCTTCTCCTCCGCCATTCATGAATGTGGTTGGAGATATTAGTGGACTTGTGTTTCCAAAAGGAGGTTAAGATTTTAGTCCCAGTTTCAAAATGAACTGGAAACTAAAAATGGTTTAAAAAGGTCATTGGAACATAATTTGTTTTTTGGAAAGAAGCGCGTGGTAATTAGATATACCACTTTTCTTCCATACTCGTTAAATTCCTTTGGAATAGCCTTAGTATTATAGGATCATCCATCAGAGAGTTGGATGAACACCATAGATGGAAATTCATCACATGGTTTGCAGGGTCTTCTTTAGGTTTTCCTTCAAAATTAGGGATGTTTAAAGGTAACTTTGTAGGGAGTGGCGACCATCCAGGGTCATGTAGAACTGGATCATTGGTCAACTTGGTTAGATCTAGCATATTTAAAGTAGCCAAAAAATTAAACTTGTTTGGGCCATGGTATTCCAAGATCCAGGAGCATTAGCTTCCCATTGATTCGTGTTAACATTGGAGAAAAATGGATTTAAGTGACCAAAATTATTGCCAACTTGAGGCTGTGAAATGGGTTGGATAAATCCTCCTGAAGTGCCCTGCATACCTCTCATATGTTGACTTCCAATTATAAAATTGAGTGCAGGGTTAACCATATTTGGCCCACCTGTCCCAGAAAAGGGAATATTTCCAAATGGAGGATTCTACCCCCAGGGAAATCCAACATTATTGCTCCCTTGTCCAAACATGATACCGTATGGAATGGTTGATGAAAAGGGGTTATTAGTGCCTATGCTTCCCATTGCTTGAGAAAGCAAACTAATTTGAGGCATCATGGAACCACCAACAAATACAAAAACAAGGATGGGGTTCGAGGTGGACATGTGTCCACAAAAAGGTACTCACGGGCCACCACCTAAGGAAGTGGTATATGTAGATGTAGGAGTCATGGATCCAGGTATAGATTGGAATCCTAGCAATATCAACCCAAAAGAAAAAGGGTTTGTACTTTGAAAAACATGAGAAGTTCCTCCCGTTAGAATCATAGATGATGTTGGACTCCAACCATAACCTACAACGGATGATGCATTTGCACCAAATCCTCCTACATAAGAGGTATTAATTGGGGGAGTTACCTCCCCAGTACCTAACACTTCACCAGTGTTTTCCATGTCATCCCAGTAGAATGATGGATCTCTTATTCCAACATTATAAAACTCAATTCCTTGGCTAGAGTTTGGGTCTGGTAGAGGATTTAACAACCCTGAAGGAGTTGTAAGGTCCTCAATATCTAGGGAAAATATGTGTTCACCTCAGGATGAGAAGAAACTGTGGGAGAAGAGTTATTCAATTATTCTTCCAAATTACTAAAATGTCCTTCCTCTGATGAGGATTTATATTCTACAAAACTTGAGTTACTTTCTTCATTTGGTTGTTCATTGTTTTGACCTAGGTTTTCTTCCTCTGCCCCCTGAGGGGGTGGATTATTATAATATAGTATTTTCCTAGGTGCAAGGACTTCTCTCTGTTCAGGAGAGTGTCCTTGAATTCTTCGGGACCTGCGCAGAAGTTGATCATCCACGATGGCTCGCAGAAGACACAAAGGAGAAGTCTAAAAATACAAAACAACAAACAACACTTGCTAAAAAAGTTCCCAAAAGATTACAACAAGAAAAAAACTCTCACAATGAAAATTACATGGATACAAGCACCATTCAATGAAGAACTAGATATGGAATCTTTCGAATATTAGCCTGGGATGATCAAGGCCCAAGTCCAACCAGCGAAGATACAAAACAGTTACACTAACCTTTCAATCACCAAAGGTGCAAGTATTAGCTTTCCTACAACACCCTCCAAAGGAGCTGAAGATTCAATGCCTGTCTCAGGTCCCACAAGATATCACCTTGTGGAAACCTAGGAGGTACCTAGGAAAATCAACTAAGGTTACCACTCCGCACTCGATATTCAGGAGGAATGGTCATTGGATGGATCTTCAGTGAATGGGAAGGGAACGTAGGCCTTGTATAACAACTCCTAGACTCGAAACTATCAATATGTAGTGGTGTCACCCTGAGAATATTCCACGCTTGATCAGTGCCCGACACGCATAACCCCCCTTAGTCAAGCAACATGGGTATTTTGTATACTTGAAAGAAGTTTACCTATCGCTTGACACAGATGTTAGTGGTGCTTTCTCGACAAGTATATTACGCTACTAATGGGTTTTACACTCTTTAATAGTTTCCTAGTTTCTAATTTTATGTGATTATGGATAAGTTAACTTTCAACTCCCTATCTCCAAAATCCTAGCCTGTACTATTAAGTGTGTTTCTTTCTAAGAAGAAAACCTAGTAGCCTATACTGATTGCTTTTGCTTGTTCAAAATATGATTTTCAAAACTTTGAAAAAGGAAGAAAATCAATGCACCTAAAAAGAAGTATAACTGATTGAATTCACAATTTCACTCCTTTGTAACTGTAAGGTGGAGCAACCTCTAATATGCACTTTTCAATTTTTCAATGTTTTTTATGAGAAATGCGAGCTTTTAAATGCAAAATGCAAGCCTAAATGCAAATTTCAAAAGATTTACAATGCAAAATTTTGGTCATTTATGCCTAATTAAAATACGCCTCATATGAAAAATGCATTTTTGTCTTACATGACTACAATGCAAATGCAAGTTCAATTCCTCTCACACATTTACAAACTTGAAAGTTATGAATACAAAAATAAATTCTAGTTCTATGGCATGAGTGAAATTTCAAATTCTACATGCATGTATGCTTGAAAGACAAAAATGCAAACCAAATGTTTTGTTTTTTAATATAAATATGCACTTAAAATGATATTAAATGCACTCTACAAAGCAAAATTTACGATTTTGTTTTCGTTTCTCAACATGTAAAATACAATATTCTATAATCTTGCAAAGCAATGAACAATTCAACTTTGTAAAAGATCCAACTCTTTTGTTTGTTTTTTAGAATGGGACACAAAAAAACACTCTTGATCAAGTACACAAGCGAACCAAAGTAGCATACTCTTGACAACCCTATCACACACAAGTGAAAGCAACCTTAAACTCAAGATATTCCAGTCATACAATAATCCAAGCATGAGATAGTATATTAGGTAACTCTCAAGCACAACTAAGAAAACATACCTACTTGGTTTCTAAGTTTGGTTAGACTTGATTCTTGCACCCAACCTGTGCAATCAGGGACTAGAAACAACCCAAAGAAATCCCTGAGCTTTCACTTTAAGGAGGAATCAAAAGCACCAGGTTTGGTAAAATGAAAATAAATCTTCATAATGTAAGACTATCTTCAAAACAAATTCACAATTAAATTGAAAGTACATACTGAGAAAAGACTGCAAACTAACTACAGTACCTATTGAAGGTCTGTGTGATGCATAAACAATCTAAAACTTCACAAGGATATTGATTAGAAAATGAAAAAGTATTGACACCAAATAGTGTTTAAAATATACTCTCCATTCAACAAACACTAACAAATTGATTGAACAACAAAGGCAATGAGGAGACACTACCTCTGATAGATATTAACAGTCAAAGTTTTGATAACTGAAACACACATGCGGTGAAAAGGATAAAGGTCACAAACACCACTCAAAGGACCTAAATCCCATGCAAGTGAAAAGATTCAATTGGAAATGACTCAAACAAGTGGATAAACAGTCTCTACAAGTTCAAAACAACGTCTCGATAGTAAAAATTCTCTATTCTTCCAAAACAATGATGGAATCAATAAGGGCATAAATATTCCAAAACAAGCTTTTAATCAAACCAAGTCTCGTAAACAAGTCAAACTAGACTTAGATGAAGCAAAACACCCCTAAAGCATCTCAATAAGACTCAAAGAAGCCATCAAAATCAAGAACAATTCAAGAAAATCTAAAAACTATGCAAGTTTGTAAGACAAATACCACCTACAGGAGAACACATGACTGTCTATTCTACCAACAGCATTTAACATGCACCTGTGCATACCACCAACAACGTTTTGCAGGGTCATCGCAACTATAGGTGTTACCAACAGCGTTTATGTCTTGAAAAGTTCAAAAAATAAAAAAGGCAAACTAGTAAAGGAAAGTCTAGGATTACACCGAGGGTGTAGGCCCAAAGTAGATTTGAAAACAAAGGAAAATCAATCAAAATACTCGAAGAACAAGACTGGAAACCCCAATGTAAATAGGTTTCTACCTAGCAGAGTCTCCAACTCTGTTGTGGGGAATCATATCCTATGACTGGGGTTGAGGTCACCAACATACTGGGATTGCTAATATCAAATAAGTGCTTTTATTCAAACAAAATCTACACTAGGAGTTTAAAAGATGAAATGATGCACCTTGTTTATGTCAGTTGATCCAATATTTTGCTACTCCTTATATTTTCTCCAGATCTTTAACTCTTTGATCTAAGCACCTGCAAAACACAATAACACCTTCCTCAAAATCTTTTGACTATAAAACAATTAAAAGATTGAGAACAAAATCAAAACTATAATCTAATGAATCTTTTCTCAACATAAGATATTAATCATTCTAATAATCAAATCATAAACTTAGAAATATGGAAGGAAAGGATGCTCATTCTTTATTGATAATAGTAAACAAGTACAAAAATACCAAATACTGCCCTGGCACCTCACGAAACCTCGAATCGTGATTTCCTTGTTCTCTTCTCCAATGCACCAAATCAATCTCCAGGTCTACCAAGGGTATGATAGCATATACACAAGGTTAATGGGAGGGATATGGCACTATTCTTCTAGCATAAATTTGCTTGTGGAAAAAAAGGTCCTCATCATGGCCTTACCCTCATTTTTTTATACTAAATGTGGGTAGATAGGCTCGATTAAGGGGAAGTTGCAACCAAATGGGTGGTTACCAAAACCACTCCAACTACCCCATTTTCGAATTTTATTTTATTTTTTGGATTTTTTGGGGAAAAATGCTGGTGAGAAAAGTGCAAGGTGTGATTTGCACACACTTCATGCAAGGGAAAAGTGTGTTTTAAACATTTTTTTGAACACGCTAGTGGAAAATAGGCCATCAGTGTGTGAGACACAGTCTACATGCCCACCACCAATTTATCTTTAACACTTAGTTGCAAATTTCTCTATGCTAGATATTTTAGTGAATGATCAAGGTCAACATATCTAACACCAAATATAGGCTCTTCAATCCAAATTGTCCTTTTGTGTGATCAACAACTATAATGTTGTCATGGACGGAGAAGTGTCGATTTGGGTTATAACGCTGGACCCAACCGACAGTATACCCCTGGCCCTAACAAAGGGACAGATATGACTAGGGAGGATTTGGAGCTCAAGCCAAGACAATGCTTTACATCATCTAGAGGAACTTAGAGGGTATTAACCATTGGTTACCTATGTAACAAATAGGTGATATGCCCAAGTTCCTTCAAAGGTAGGTGGTGGGAGCACCATGACCATGGATCTGACTCTTCTAGTGGCTATCCTCTATTCTAGTTTTCTACCACATTCATGTTGGGGGTGGGCCTAAGGCATAACTTTATGGATATATATCTTTTGTATTCACAGTCTTATGTTGCATTTCGAGGAGTGTGGGAGCCTTATTTTGTATATAACTTCACCCATTTTGGACATGAGGTAAACTTATTATTATTATTATTTTACTAAAATAATATTACTATTATTATTATATACATATGGTTTTATAACTCTATTTATGCGAAAATAATATTGTGCTTTATTTCATGATTTAGTAAATGCGTGCTTCTTTAGCTTTTAGTGAAATAAATTCCAATCCAATACATAATTAACTACATCGGTTAACTCATTCAATATTCTTAGAATATGAATACATGTGATTAATGTAAAACTTCATTTGAGAAGTATCACTTGCAAATACTTCTGTAGGAGCATAAGACCATTGACATCATAAACACCATTCAATTGTGACACTGGAAACCACAATTCGAAGTAATCTACTCAATGTTGAATTCCAATGCAATGTATTCCAACAATAGTTCAATAACATCACTATATTCCTTGGAATCATTGGTCACTCAACCAATACAAGCCCCGCCTGAGCTCATAAGTCGACATGTGGGAGAATAAATCAGCCAAGTTGTGGAAGAAATATTTTGAGTACAATGGATGGCACCATCCACAAATCCCACATATACAAGTGAATCCAAAAACATCTCATGCCAATCAAGCCTGAAGCTTGATAAACAAAACAATAAAACAATAAAACAAAATAAGTAAACCACTTATAAAAACATGTCATAGGTATCACTTCATCATTGTTGACTAGGTACAATACCTCTTTAAATAGATCCCCTTTCGAGGATCACTCAATACATTCCCCTCATAATCCACTAATTCATAGCTCCTTTGTTGAGAGAATTCCTTACAACATAATGACCATACCACATGGGATTAAACTTACCTACTACAATCTTATATTTGTCCAAGTCATAGACAAATACTAGGTCTCCTTCAAAGAAAACCCTAGGATGGACACATTTGTCATATTGAACTGTGGCATGCTTCTTTTGAGCCATATTTGTCATCACCAAATATCTATGATTCTTATCAAGTTGTTCCAAGTAAAAAAATATGTTCTACTTTAACGGTTTTGTTTGGTACGAGTTCTATATCCAGTTTTAATAAGGTAATTTCACATTCAAATGGTAAAACCACCTCCACTCTATGAACTAGTTGGAAATGAATGAACCAAGTAGTAGTATTAACTAAGGTTTTGTAGGCCCATAGATCCAAAAAGATCATTAGATGCAAAAAAATTACTCTTATTAATTGTCATTTAGAGGATGGTTTTCAAACTTTTATTGATAGCTTATACCTATCCATTCACTTGAGGATAGTAAGGCAATGAGTGTTCTTGATGAAAAACCAACTTCAATATTAATTATTCCATCGTCTTATTCTAAAAATGAGTGCCATGGTGTTGATGGGTCAAAATGACCATGTCAACATTAAGGAAAACTATCTGATAGCAAGCACTAAGTGAGGCTCGGTCACATTTGGTGTGATACTTTCCGACTAGTATGTGGGCCCAATTGCCACAATGATTTTCTTTGAAGTTATAAAAAAATTGTTTCTTTTTAAGTTTATTGGCCTAATTTAGGAATTAAATTAATCTATTCTAAAAGGACAAAACATAAAATTAAACTAAAACCTATCCCAATTGGGAGTTGATCTTGTAATTAAGCAAATGCATAGCAAAAGAATAATATTGTTGAGATAAAGAAAATAATTTCCACTATCAACAATATATTGAAACATCAATGTAACAAAAATAACCAATAAATAATTTTATATCTTCTTAATTTTGTATACATTGCCTATAAATCTAGTTGATAAGGAGGTGTTAAATCACATGACTAAATACAAACCTACAACATGAGAAATAATTCATCATAACAAGTAAACCTGCATTCAAAAATACGCATTGACACAATGAAGCAAATAATTACTCTAAGTATCACAAATATCACTCTAATTTAAATGTAACTACTAAAGGACTAGATCATGCAATCATTCATACATAAACATAAAATAATTTATATTTTCATAAAAGAAAAACACAATCATAATATCATTGAAACAACGAAGATTAGTCTTTGATATTCCAAAGCCAAAATATGCCTCCAACGATTACATCTTACTCCACTTATTCAATAAATTCAGTACAATAGTGTACAAATTAAATGAAAAAAGGGTTTCGCACCACCAACCCCTTTCGGCCTCATAATATTTTGCTTTTAAAGCCCAAAGCTAAGGAACAACTCATTAACTATTTAATAACTGTGTTTATATAAAATTACAGAAAATAAAATACAAGCAAACTAATCTACTTAACACTGTCATGGAAGGATTTCCATTGAGCATGGAGTTCATATATTCTATTAACCCTTTCATTTCACATATTCTCCAGTT
This sequence comes from Larix kaempferi, assembly GCA_027924585.1. Taxonomy (NCBI): domain Eukaryota; kingdom Viridiplantae; phylum Streptophyta; class Pinopsida; order Pinales; family Pinaceae; genus Larix; species Larix kaempferi. Next base: position 208,980 of record BSBM01001603.1, on the reverse strand, counting down.
GTAGTTCTCCATCGAATATATTTGACTCAACTTATTTTTCCAACTCCTTTCTGACCCTATTGACAAATGGATATGATAGAGTTGCGAGTTTGATCGGCCTATACAAGTAATTGTTCAGCAGTTCCTCATTTTCATCTGTGAGTTAATTAATTACATCCTTTCTTCTATCTCGACTTTGTTCTAAATTTGCAATTTTCAATTTGATCGGAACTACTTGTTAGAGCATTATTACACCTTAGGATATTAGTCATTATTCATATTATTGATTAAATGGTCCTAAACGTTAATTATTTCATCCCAAGGTGTGAACAAGGTTGTTAGAAGTTAGTTAGGCTCAATGATGACTTATCCACCAAAAATATGGGCCAAAGGTGGTCAAATTCCTGTAAGTCTCCCTAATTATGACCACCTCATGCATTTATTGCACCATTTTGGCCTAAGGCACCCTATTTCCCTATTTTGTGGATCTAAAATTAACCAAAGGATCCCATGCATTGTATCTAGTCATTTAGGCCCAAAACTAGTTGTTTTGGCCTCTCCTTGGATACCTAACTTGCCACCAAGCACCTCCCTCACATGTGTGAGCCTCAGGTGAGTCTTCCAAAGCATTCCCAATGTTCACATGAGCAATTCGTAAGGGTTTGATGTGAATTGGGATCTCCTTAGTCAACCTAGGAGGGATTGGGGGTCAAATCTAAGCTAGCCACATGTCAAGCCTCCAAGGAATTACATGTCTTCCTATTTCTATATAAGATGGTCCAAACTCTTTGTTATGTTGGACAATTAATAAACTCTAAGATTTGATCATTTTTAATTTTGGGTTTTGATCATTTATTTTCCTGGTTTTTAATCATTTGTAACTGGTTTTGATCATTTGTTTTTCCAGAATTGTTTTTGCACTTATATCTTGCATAAATAGTTAAATATTTCAATTGTGAGGCATATATAGTAGCTAGATCCTACTGTGATAGATATTTTACACTACTTTTTCTATCTCATCAAGGGAGGTTATGTCAAGCTTTTCGGGCATGGAATCAATAGAGTTCCAAATTCTATAGCCAGCCTGATATGCCATAATAGCGGTTTAATTGATTTCCACACATGAAATAGTCCATGAATTCATCCATATCCCAGTTATTGCACTTTCTTTCTTATCCATACTTGGTAGTATTTCAGGAGTTTCCTTGTAATGATGTTGTTAATCTAACAATTCATCGAGCTTGTCTTGAACTATCTTCCATTCATTCTTATAAATTTGCTTGGTACGATATCCCAGCGATCTTATTATAACACTAGTGGCATTCCTCCAATTGCAATAAGAATTCTTTCTAATATTCTCTTGGTGATTCATTCTCTTTAGTTTCCTCTTCTTTTAGAACATCCAGTGTCAATTGGTTATACCCTTGTTAACTCTGCAATTTATACATAACATATTCTTTTTAAGCCTTTAGTGAAGCAGTTCTTTCTTCATGTTCCTTGGCCAATCGATTGATCTCTTCTGTGTGTTCTCTAGTCAGCTAGTTAATTTCCTCGTTGTGTTGGTATTGAATTTATAATAATTGCTCCTTCAAGGAAGTAAACTATTCTTCATATTGGTCAATTAATTTATTTACATCACCCACTATCATGGCATTGGCATTATCTATTTAACCCAATAAGGAAGTTGTTTCAATCGCAATCTCCTGAGAGTCTATTGGAATTATTCTATTTTATGTAGTGCCTCAAATCATCTACCTCTTGGAAGGAATTTTAGTGACACTCATTCTTGAGTCTGAAGTAATAGTCTCATAGTGACACAACAATGTCATCAACATCCATGATTTGTGAGGAAGATGATCACCCTAGAACCATAGAGAGTGGGGTTCCTAGGTTGACTGGAGAAGAGAGTAATGCAAGATGCCTTGCTTTCTCAACTTCTTCTTTCAATATCTTCTCATCTTCTTCATTTTTCTTTTGTTCATCTTTCTTTATTTGTTCTTCTACTGCTTGAGCTTCTATTTCTTTATTCAATTGTTTTGCAAGCTATTGTTGCTTGAGTTTATCAGGTTCAGGTTTAGCTTCTTCCTATTTCTTCTTTTCTTCCTCCTCTTTGTCCCTCTCTTATTCTTTTTTATTCTTCTCCTCCTGTGCGGCCTTTTGTTCTACTTCTTATCTTTTACTCTCTTCCTCAGCTCTTAAAACCTCTTCTTTTTTTCTTTATTTCCCCTTCAACAACCCTCTGAGCTGGTTCTTGCCTCTTATTTTCCTATTAGGTAGTTCTATGGGATGCATCTCATTTTATCATTTCTTCTTCTTCTTCTTCTTCTTCTTCTTATTCTTCTTCTTATCTTCTTCTTATTCTTATTCTCCTTCTCCTCCTCCTCCTTCTTTCAACTTTTCTTCAATTTCACTCTTCTTGGTTTCCTTGGCCTCCTTTCAAGAATTTTCTTCTGCATCTTATCAGGATTTTTCCCTGGCTTCTTTCCTGGCCTTCTATTCTACCTCTTTTCCAGCTTCTTCTTAGGCCTTTGATTGTTTTCATCCCCCCATTTTCTAACACCTTCATCCTCCTTTTGAGCTTTCTCTTCATCCTCCTTTTTGTCCTTTTCCTTCGCCTCCTTCCCTTTGGATTCCTCCACACTCTATTTTGTCTTTAATTGTTCCTCATCCTCCATAAACATGTTGACCGGTTATGCTCTTTTAGCCTTGTTGGATTCTTTCTTAGTTTCATCTTGTGTAATTTCACTGTCAAAAGGAACTTGTCTGTTGGCCTTGGCCACGTCCAAGACTGCTACCTGATGTAGGTGGAGAGCCACCTTCTGTCTACCATTAGGAACTATACCCAACACATCATCGTAATTAGTATCTCCTTGGAAAAGGAATTCATGAGGTTCAACTTCATTCTTGTATGTTGGTTTTAAACCCAAGGACTTGAAATGTTCTTCCAATGTTCTCCTCGAGTCATGTTTCCTATCAAGTTCCCAACAAAGCTTAGGTTCATCGAGAGTAGAGGCTTCTTTTTGGGCATGAGGAGCATTGCTCAAGGTGTACATGCCTACTTTAATGGGGAATCTAAACCAACCTCTCATTTCTAGGTGTGACATATAAGGGGCAATTCCTTTTACAATAGTCTGATAGAAAATATCCCAAAGGACCAGCCTATCGAGAACATATGTTGGCAACAAGTGTGGAGGGGAAAAACTGCCAAAATATTGATATAAGTGAAAAATTCAAGAATATACCAATCACCTATTTTCTGCAAGGCTGTAATGGCCTCCTTATAAAATCTAGGAGCAATTTTATTGAAAATGATAATGTATAATGGGGCCAAGAAATAATCACAAATTTCATAGAAGTGGAACCTATAATTGGAAACCCATGATTTACGACAATAGGTATGCATAAGGAATTGTTGAAATATTGTAACTTCTAAGAATATTATATTTGTACTTTATTATTCTGGAGATGTTTCATTCCTCCGATGGGACTTTGTTATGTATCCGGAGATGTTTATTCATCCGTGGGAACTTGGGTTATTAGACTTCCCTAGTGGGGGTCGGCCCTGTATGTGTTATGTGGGTTAAAGGGTTATTAGACCACCCTTGTGGGGTTGGCCCTATCACATTATGTAAAGTGGTTAAGTTGGGGCCGACCTAGCTTGTGTAAAAGACAAGTCGGAGTTGTGTATAAATAGAGGAGGTGTGTTCCTCATTTATACACATTGCACTCGCTTATGAATAGCGCATAAGTGAGAGAGAGATATTTTGTGGAGGAGAAGGAGCTCATGGTTAAGGATTACATCTTTGTATTTGTTGGTCATCTATATTGAGGAAGCTTTGTTGGGTTTTCTACCCCATGAGGGTTTCCCAGGATGTTGTGCTTGTTGTTCTTTCAATGATCCTGTATATGCTATTATTGTGAAATGGAATGTAATGCTGATATTTTATGTCTTATCATATTGAATCTTAACATGGTATCAGAGATAACCTGAAGGAAGGCAATGTATGGCACTTATGACACTTACTTCACTTGCGACAATTTGAAGGTTAGGGTTTTGTATAGAAAAAAACCGTCATCATGTAACTTTCGCTATAAATACATTTTGGAGAAGCTTTAGGATCTGAAACCTTTACAGTTTGTTGATTACATCCCCCTGTACCTTGTGTCCAAAGGAAAACCTCTAATTCGTTGTACTTTGTAATTTATGATCAGTACAAGTTAGGGTTTCTACTCTTCCAGATCTCAGTCATAAACAAGTGACCTATGAAAAAAGGTCACAACTTGGGATAGGAAGCTCCAAATGAAATTTCACAAAACGTTACAGGTAGAGAACGGACTGTAGTTTCTCAAGTAACTTTTTCAGAGGCCGAAGTTGAACTAGTGACACATGGAACGCTGTACAAGTTCACTCTCTTGTTTTATCCCATAAACAGGTCACATTGCGACACTTGGCATAACTCTCTCTCAGAGAATCCATTTGAGGTCAGACCTATGGGGTTGGAAAGAGGATAGGTCAGGATACCACAGTTAGAAGTTTCAGACCCTGTGGATTCATAATTTCGGATTTATACCAGAAACAATCATGTGCATATTTCTGTCAAAACAGATTTGGATTTTGAGCACCTTCATTCTTGAATCGTCACTGCTATGGGAAATTAGGGCTTCGGAGAAAGTTGGAATTTTTAGAGTCCGAGTCCACGGCTGAATTCTACTCATAAAAATTGAAATTTAGAGACCAAGATCAAAATTTTTGGTTGTTCAGAAGGGTGGGCTTGATCAAACCCTAGTTCGGGATTTTGATCAGAAAGGTGGAAAATTAGGGCTTCTGCAAAAATTGGAATTTTTTAAGCCTGTGACCACGGCTGGAAGCTCCTCAGAAAAATCGAAGTGTAGAGATTTGGATCGAACCTTTTGATTGGGCAGAAGGGTGGGCTTCATCAAACCCTAGTTCGGGATCCTGTCCAGAAGATCTAGAAGATTCAAAGGCAATTTTGAGGGGTCAAATTTTGGAGATTTCAAAATTGAAGTATGCGAGCTTGATCAGCTGAATAAGGCACATCTTTCCATCCATTCAAAAGTTTGAAATTCAAAGTTTGAATTTTTAGGGTTTCTCTGACAAACCCTAATCCAACTCTAGATCCAGTTTCAGCAAATCAAAGTGGATTGGGTTAAAAGCAATCCTGACAGGTATGACTTGAGGAGATACAGGTATGTGTTGAAATATGTTCATGATTAAGTTTATGTTTGTCTTCATATTATTTAGGTTAGTAAAATCTTGATTAATGTTAGACTTGTCTTATAACCCTAGTAAAAGTAAGAATGCATTGGAATGATAGAATACATTTATTAATTAGGGTTATGACACTTATGATTGTACTAATTCACTTGTGGTGTTGTATGACGATGATGTTGTCTGCTAACAAGATGCAGGTACATCAAGAAATACAAATCAAGTTCTATGACCATGATGACATGAAGACAAAGACTCATCCATAATGTTTGACCATATAGAATCTCTACTTACGAGGTATGTATGACTTTGTTCTACTATGCTTAACTTATGAGATATGCAGGTTCTAGCACAAGGTCTCTAAATCATTGAAGAGAACAAAGAAGATATTGTTTAGGTATGTTAGACATAACTAAGCATGTATACTAATCCAGGTATGTTTTCCTATGTCAAGTTAGAATCCTACTTTGTGCTAGGATCTTAGTATACCCATGTATTGAATGATCATGACCATACATATTCAAGATTACTTAGAATCATAATGTTGTCATAATATTGAGATTATACTAATGAATCTATGATTATGTATGAGATCATGATGATGACACTAGTGAACACTTAAGCATGCATAGTGGTCAAGGATGGATAGAAGCTCATGACATGGAAGGGAAGTAGAGACCAAGAAGGAAGCAACCTCACAAGACACAAAAAGATAAGTATTTAAATTTTTATTTGAATTACTGAATAGTCTATGATATTGCTTGTAATAGTTGTATGCATATTTGTATTCCTAGATTATATCATGCATAGTGTAAGCATTCATATAACATTGAACAGTATACTACTAATATGCATATGATTGGTAAGTTGGACAAACATTCCATTGTTGCTTGTCTAGAATGAAACCTCTTTGCTAACATGCTGAGAGCTATGCACGCTCTCAATAGTATGTTCTAGTAGAGATGGAAGGCATCTAGATAGCCACTGTATGCATACAAGATATGGAAAAGTGTTGTGCAAAAGTATTGGTCAAGATAGTTGCATAACTATGTAAATCATATCTATATGCATAATAGGTTATCATGTCAACATGATTCGATGATTATGAAGTATTACTAATCATATACTTAATTTTGATTTGTAGGAAAGATCATGAAGAATGATGAACACTTAACAAGTGATGGATGTTCAACAAGAAGATTTACAAATCAAACATACTATAGAAGGCTCATGGCTAGAAGATTCTCTTAAAAAGAGAAAGAGGATCATGACGAGATGTTTTCTCCAAATTGCTAGATAAAGACCATTGTCTTAATGGTGTAATTAAAGAAAAAGTGCGAATCGAGAAAACTCCCAGGATACACAGATGGCATGGATGCAAGAAGGAACTCACCACATAGTTCGAATGATCTTGAGGCTCATATCAGTAGACCCATCTGATGAGAGATGGCACAAATAGATATGCAGAAGATCACTCAATGTAGAGTGTGAATGATGTTCAGTCACAGAGGGAGAATTGATAGTTTATTGACAAGCTTGGGCTTTACCAGAAATAAAGTTGATCCTAACCTTTACCTTAAGGTTATGGATGATACTATTATTGTATGAGGATGATCTATTTCTGATAGGGAATGAGAAATAGATCATGGAAAGCAAGAAGAAGCTAGCTACAGAGTTCGAGATGAATGATCTCGGATTGATGCATTACTTCCTAGGACTGGAAGCATGAAAAGGATCAAAAGGAATCCTTCTCAACTAGGGAAAGTATGCTGAGAAATATTGAAAATATTTGATGTGTTGGAATGGACACTCTCATGGATTCCAACTTGAAGTTGTTAGCAAATGACTCATCAAAGTTAGTGGATGTAACTCTGTACGTACAGAATATTAGGTCATTGATGTATCTGACAAATACCAGGCTAGATATATGCTTTGTTGTAAACACCTTGAGTCAGTGTCTAGTGGAAACTAGATGTGTTCACCTGATAGTTGCAAAGCATGTGATTAGGTACCTAAAGGGTACGATAGACTTTGGTCTATGTTATCTTGGAGATCATGACTTCAGATTGTATGGATTCACAGATGTTGATTGGGAAGGAAGTGTACATCGGGTGGATGTTATTGTCTGGGATTTTCCATGATCTCGTGGTTTAGCAGGAAGCAATATAGTGTGTCTCTCAGTACAGCTGAAGTGGAATATATGGCTGCTTGCTCTGCTAGTTGTGAAGCGCTATGGCTTTGGAAGTTGTTATAAGGATTGTTTAACTTAGAGATGGACCTCACTGTGATCCTGTGTGACAACCAGAGTTGCATCAAGATGACAGAGAATCCAGTGTTCCATGATAATTCAAAGCACATAGAGATCCGATATTTCTATATACGGGATATGGTGCAAAAAGGAGCTATCAAGCTCGAGTATATGAGCACTGATGAACAAATTGTTGATGTAAAGTTTGAGTATTTCCGAGACAAGCTTGGTGTAGTTCAGAAAGACCCTCCTCGAAAGAGGGAGTGATATGGTCGTTGATGATGAGATTGCATGTATCGACGATAAGGTCGATGATGTGGATACTTGTATCGATGATGAGGATATTGTATCATTGATGTGGATATTGTATTGATGAGGATATTGTATCGTTGATGTGGATACTTGTATCGATGATGAGGATACTATATCGATGATATGGATACTTGATGAGGATACTGTATCGTTGATGTGGATACTATATTGATGAGGATATTGTATCGTTGATGTGGATACTTGTATTGATTATGAGGTTACCTGTTCCGACGATGAGGTTGATGATGAGGTTTCCGGTTATGATGATGAGGTCAATGCATGGTCCTTAGAATTTGTCTAAGTGGACGAGGAGGGATTGTATCATCCCTGGACTTCGGTCCCTGAATTGATCCGTAGACACATGTCTCTGAGAAGTGGTCCCTAGTGGACGAGAGGGATTGTATCATCCCCGGACTTCGGTCCCTGAATTGATCCATAAACTCTTGTCTTCGAGAAAGATGTTGGTGAATTATGTAATGTGCACTCCTAAACTGCTCAGCAGTGGGTGATCATTCACGAAACCTGTAATGATGTAATGTACTCTCCTGGATTAGCAGGTGATCATTCACAGGTTGTAAATCCTAGATTTGATCTAGGTCACACCCCAATTGAAATAGTACTAGCTCTGTGGTTGATTGGAATGATGTAATGTTCACTCCTGGACTGCTCAGTGTAGCAGCAGGTGATCATTCGCAGGTCCTGTAATGATGTAATGTTCGCTCCTGGACTGCAGCAGGTGATCATTCACAGGTGATAAAATCCTAGATTTAATCTAGGTCACATCTAGTATGAAAAAGGACTGGCACTGTGGTTAGGATTTCATCGTCCCTAAATGCTTGGTTCAAAATGTACATTATGGGGATTGCATAATCCCGGAACCACTAGTTCAAAAATTACGTGATGGGGATTGCATCATCCGAGAACCACTAGTTCAAAAATGTACGTGATGGGGATTTCATCATCCCAGAACCACTAGTTCAAAATGACGTGATGGGGATTGCATCATCCCGGAACCACTAGTTCAAAATGTACGTGATGGGGATTGCATCATCCTGGAACCACTAGTTCAAAATGTACATGATGGGGATTGTATCATCCCTGGACTTCGGTCCCTGAATTGATCCGTAGACATATGTCTCTGAGAAAGTGGTCCTTAGATTTTGTCTAAGTTGACGAGTGGATTGTATCGTCCCTAGACATGTTATGGTGTCTAAAATGGATCATGTATATTGCAGGGTATGTTGCTATGATGTTGTTGATCATGATGATCGTGTGATGATAATGCTGATGATCGTGTGATGACGATGCTGATGATCGTGTGATGACGATGCTGATGATCATGTGATGACGTTGTTGATGATCGTGTGATGGTGATGTTGATGATCGTGTGATGACGATGCTGATGATCATGTGATGATGATGTTGATGATCGTATGATGATGATGCTGATGATCATGTGATGATGATGCTGATGATCATGTGATGACGATGTTGATGATCGTGTGATGACGATGTTGATGATCATATGATGACGATGTTGATGATCGTGTGATGACGATGCTGATGATCATGTGATGATGATGTTGATGATCGTGTGATGACGATGATCGTGTGACGACAATGATGTTGTTCATGAGGATCTAGATGATGATATTGCTATAGTTGTTCAAGTGCTGCAGAAGATGAAGATTCAGTACCGAAGATGTTGATATTCCAGTAACTGCTTGAGTTACTGATGATGAATAAAGAAAGCTTCCAATGATTTATAGATGTATCATGTATGATGTAGTTGATGACTCCTTGCTCCAGCAGATGTTGTTATAATATCCTTCTCGTTAAGGGGGAGTGTTGAAATATTGTAACTTCTAAGAATATTATACTTGTACTTTATTATTCCGAAGATGTTTCATTCCTCCAATGGGACTTTGTTATGTATCCGGAGATGTTTATTCATCCGTGGGAACTTGGGTTTTAGACTTCCCTAGTGGGGGTCGGACCTGTATGTGTTATGTGGGTTAAAGGGTTATTAGACCACCCTTGTGGGGTCGTCCCTATCACATTATGTAAAGTGGTTAAGTTGGGGCCGACCTAGCTTGTGTTGTTGATGTATATGTAACTTCGGAATGTATTTCACATATATGTATATTGTATTCCTATAGAGATGTTATTATTCCTCTATACGGAAGTGTCGTCATTTATATTGTAAGTGTCGTAACTTATAGTTGATGGGTTATTAGACCACCTTGTTTGGGGTCGGCCCTGTATAAGTCATGTGGGTCGAAGGGTTATTAGACCACCCTATTGGGGGTCGGCCATGTGGGTCAAAGGGTTATTAGACCACCCTATTGGGGGTCGGCCCAGTCAGCATTATATTATGTGGTTAAGTTCGAGCCTACATGAGTTAGGTAAAAAGGCAAGTCAAGTCAAGTATAAATAGAGTACGGGAGGCACTCTATTTACACACTCACTTCTCACACATGCTCTCAAGGAGGAGAGGCGCACTTATGGAGGAGGAGGATTGATGCTAGGCTATGGCTATCTCTATTGGTTGTTTGTATCATTGCTCTATCTATCTCTGAGGAAGTTATTGGGGTTTTTCACCTTTATGGTTTTCCCCAAGTAAATCTTTGTGTCTCTTGTGTGCTTGCATTATTGTCTCCATGATTGATATGCTGTAGATATGCTGTACATGTTGTTCTCTCAGTTAAGATCCTAGATCATATTGAAGTAAATTCAGAAAATTTAACATGGTATCAGAGCTAGCCTGAAAGAAGGCATGATATGGCATGTATGATACTTGTTGCACTTACGATGCTAGGGCTTGATATAGCAAAAACCAGTCATCGTAGCACTTTCGCTATAAATCCGTTTTGGCGAAGTTTTTGGATCTGAAATTGTTACAGGCCGAAGCTAAGATCTCCAGGTATCTTGTGTCCAAAGGACAACCTCTAATTCGTTGTACTTTGTGATTTATGATCTGTACAATATAGGGTTTCTGCCTCTTCCAGATCTGAGTCAAAATCAGGTGACCTTGGGAAAAAGGTCATAACTTGGGCTAGCAAGCTACAAATGAAATTTAGTGAAAAGTGACAGGTAATACATAGGCCGAGCTATCTCAAAAAACGTTTTCAGAGGCCGAAGGTCAAACAGTGACACGTGGCACGCCGTACAAGTTCGCTCTCCTGTATTATCCCATAAACAGGTCACGTTGCGACACTTGGCATATCTCTCTCTCAGAGAATCCAATTGAGGTTATACCTATCAGGATGGAAATATAACAGGCCGAGCTATCTCAGAAAAAATTTTCAGAGCCCGAAGGTCAAACAGTGACACGCGGCACGCCGTACAAGTTCGCTCTCCTATATTTTCCCAAAACAGGTCACGTTGCGACATTTGGCATAACTCTCTCTCAGAACATCCAATTGAGGTCAGAACTGTCAGGATGGAAAGCTAATAGGTCAGGATATCTCAGAAAACTTTTTCAGACCCTGTGGATCAAAAATTTCGGAGTTACACCAGAAACAATCAGGTACATATTTCTGTCAAAACAGAATTATTTTTTGGTACCTTCATTCATGGCTTCCGGAATTTAGGGCTTTGAAGAAAGTTGGAATTTTTGTAATCGGAGACCACGGCTGGATGCTACTCATCAAAATAGAAATTTAGAGACCAAGATCAGAATTTTTGGCTGGGTAGAAGGCCGGGTTTGATCAGACCCTAGTTCGGGACTTTGATCAGAAAAATGGAAAATTAGGGCTTCTGTAAAAATGGGAATTTTTGAAATCTGTGACCACGGCTGGAAGCTCCTCAGAAAAATAGAAGCTTAGAGCTTTGGATCAAACATTTTGATTGAGTAGAAGAGTGGGCTTCATCAAACCCCAGTTCAGAGTCACGTCCAGTGAATCTGGAAGTTTCAAAGGCAAAATTGAGGAGTGAAACTTTGCAGTCTTCAAATTCTGAATATACCAGTTTGATCAGTTCATCAAGGCGCATATTCCTATCCTTTCGGAAGTTTGAAATTCAAAGTTTGAATTTTTGGGGTCTCTCTGACAAACCCATATCCAGCTCCAGGTCCAGTTCTTGCAAATCAAGTGGATTGGGTTGATCCTAGAAGAAGATGGATTGGTCACTTGCATAAGTGAAGAAGTTCCTGTTTCAGAGGGAGATGAGGCTAAGGCCTTACATAAGAAGATTACAAGTGATCTCGACAGGTATGACTCATCGAGGTATGTTTTGAGATTTGTTCATAATTAAGTTTATGGTATGTTTGTCTTCATGTTATCACGGTTAGTACAATCTTGATTTTAGACTTATCATATCACCTTAATAAAATTATGAATGCATGATAGAAGTCATTCATTTATTAGGAGTATGAAACTTATGTTTGTACTAACACATTGTGATGTTGTATGAGTTTTATGTTGTCTACTAACATGAAAGGTACACCAAGAAGACAAATCATGTTCTGGTTCAAGAACAAAGATTCATCCATTGCCATGGATCTCATAAGAGATCCATTCTCGAGGTATGTATAACTTGGTTTTATAATGGTTAACTTATGAGACATGCAGGTTACTAGCACAAGTCACTAAAGAGAACCAGAAGACATTATGCGGGTATGTTAGACATAAATAGCTAGCATGCTAATCCAGGTATGTTTTTCCTATATCAAGATAGAATCCTACCTTGGGATAGAATCTTATACTACTGTTGATAATGATTATTCATGAAGTCGTAGGTTTGAATAATCATGGTGGTATGCATATTATGTTTCGTACCATAATTGATGATATGACTAACCAGAAGAATCATGAAGGTATAGGTTCGAAGAATCACAGGTTTCATGCATATTATATCTCTTATCTTGAGTGATGATTCAACTAAACAGTCATAGGTTTGAGTAATTATAAGTTTAGACATGTTATGCTTCTTATGATTTGACTAACCATAAGAATCCTACATAAACCTTGAATGATAATGCTTATTATTTCTGTTTGAAATGATCATGACTATACATGCTTGAGATTATTGTGTTTTTTATAGTATACTAATGAATGTATGATTTTATATGAGATCACAAGGATAACACAATCATGATACTAATAAGCATGCATAGGAACCAAAGATGAATGTAAGTTCAAGGACAGGTAATCCAGGAAGCAAAGATCAAGAGGGAGCACACTCCAGTTGTTCCTGCAAGAAAGCAAAGGAGCACACTTCAGTAGTTTATGCAAGGATGCAGATATTCAGAGGGAGTTGACCATCTCTCCACATCCCACAACAGAAAGGTGTAGAAGAAGCTACTTCAGATTAGGACTCCAGCAGCTCCTACAAGGAAGCGAAGACTCAGAGGGAGTCCACCCAACGAACAAACAAAGATAAGTATTTTGAATTGTCATTTCTTAAATAATACTGTTCAATAATGTATATACTGATGTTCCTAGAATTAGGTTGTGTATTATGCATATTAGAATAATTGCATTGATGAACAGTATGCTACTAATATACATGGGTAAGTGGCCTATGGCACTGTACAACATTCCATTGCTACTTATCTAGAATGAAACCTCTTTGCTGACATGTTGGGAGTTGTGCACACTCTTAACAATGTTCTGGTAGAGATTGGAAGGCATCTAGAAAGTTACGGAATATAGATAAATGTTGTATTGAAGCATTGGCTAAAGATAATTGCATGACTGTATGACATATTTCTTTATGTGTAAGAATTTGTTCTGAAAACTATGGGATGTTTTTCTAATCATGCAATTTAACTTGTTGTGTAGGAAAGATCGTATGCCATCTCCTACAAAAGAAGAACTACAACATTTGTTCCAGCAACAAAGATATCTATTGAAGATATTGAAGATATTGAATTTCCCAGGATCTGGGATGAAGAAATGAAATGCCATGATCCGTCGATCATGAAGAATGATGTTTGGGATGTAATCCCAAGACATGAAGGGAAGTTTGCTATGACTTCCAAATGGAACTATCAGATCAAGCATATTGCAGATGGCAGCATTGAGAAATATAAAAGTGATGAAATAGAAGATACACCAGATGGATTTCAAGACGGCATGGTGTAGTCAGATATGTGTGCAGAACTTGGTGAAGATAGATTGATTGCCGACATGCAGCGGAAGCTTACTGCCAAGTTCGAGATGAAGAACTTGGGGATAATACACTATTCATTTTTGGCATGGAGGTGTGGCAGAGTGATGGAATCTTCCTTGGACAAGGGAAGTATGCAGTAGAGATCCTGAAGAGGTTCGGGATGATGGATTGCAAAGCTATGGCCACACCTATGGCATCGAATCTGAAGCTTCTATGTGATGCTTCATCTGAGCCGGTTGATATCACTATGTATCGTCAGATGATTGGGTCCTTGATGTACCTGACGAACACGAGACCACACATTTTCTTTGCTATGAACACATTGATCCAGTTCCTGACGGATCCGAGGAGTGTTCACCTGGTTGCTGTAAAGCATGTTCTGAGGTACCTGAAGGGTACAGTGGATTATGGGCTCAGGTATGAGGCGAATCAAAATTTTAACCTGCAGGGTTATGTTGATTCAGATTGGGCTGGCAGTGCTGCAGATAGGAAGAGCACATCTGGGTGTTGCTTCAGTATGGGATCAGGTGTGATCTCTTGGTTTAGCAGGAAGCAGTCCTGCGTAGCATTGAGTACAGCTGAGGCAGAGTATGTTGCAGCCTGTTCAGCTAGTTGTGAGGCAGTATGGCTACGGAAGCTACTGTCTGAGTTATTTGATCTCCCGTTGGAAGCTACTGGTATCTTCTGTGATAACCAGAGTTGTGTGAAGCTGTCTGAGAACCCAGTGTTTCATGACAGGTCGAAACACATAGAGATCAAATACCACTATATCAGGGATATGGTGCAGAGAGGAGCTGTGAAGCTCCTGTATGTTGCGACGGACGAGCAGATTGCAGATGTGCTGACGAAGCCACTAGCCAGGGTGAAGTTTGAGTACTTCAGAGAGAGGCTTGGCATTATTCAGATCGAGGACACTTCGAGGAAGAAGTGATGGACACATTTGCTGAAGCCATTCCAAGCATGTTGGAAGGAGGATCCTTCACATGGCTGTGGATGTAAGCGCTGGATGATGAGCATCAGGATGATGTTCTAGTTTCTGCTTGATATGATCAGTTGGATCATTTTATGTATGTATGTACGCATCATGTTGGATGCTGGATATGATCAGTTGGATCATTTTATGTATGTATGTACGCATCATGTTGGATGCTGGATATGATCAGTTGGATCATTTTATGTATGTATGTACGCATCATGTTGGATGCTGGATATGATCAGTTGGATCATTTTATGTATGTATGTACGCATCATGTTGGATGCTGGATATGATCAGTTGGATCATGTGTATGTATTTTATATGCATCATGTTGGATGCTTGGACCATGTATCTGTATATGTATCAGGTGGATACATTGTATGATCAGGTGGATCATGTATGGTGATATATATCATATGTTTTGTATTTGTATCAGGTGGATACATTGATGATCAGGAGGATCATGTATGATGATATGTATCAGGTAGATACTTGGCATGCAGCAGGATGTTGCATTGATGATCAGGAGGATCATGGATCATGATATGTATCAGGTAGATACTTGGTATGCAGCAAGATGTTGCATTGATGATTAGGATGATCATAGATGACGAGCTTCAGGATGTTGCTCCAGATGACATGCAGCAGGATGTTGCATTGATGATCAGGATGATCATAGATGACGAGCTTCAGGATGTTGCTCCAGATGACATGCAGCAGGATGTTGCAGTGATGATCAGGATGATCATAGATGACGAGCTTCAGGATGTTGCTCCAGATGACATGCAGCAGGATGTTGCAGTGATGATCAGGACGATCATAGATGACGAGCTTCAGGATGTTGCTCCAGATGAAATGCAGCAGGACGTTGCAGTGATGATGATCAGGATGATCATGGATACATCAGGATGATGTATGGTGAGTATCAGGTTGATACTCTGTGGCCGTGGATCAGGTTGTGCAGATGAGCATGTAATTCGTTGCCCTGGGAGATTTGCAGATGGTCTTGCGAGGTTTTGCCTATGGCATGTAATTCGTTGCCCTGGGACATCTGGCAAATGCTCTTTCGAGGTTTTGCTCTGGGAGGACATGTAATTCGTTGCCCTGGGAGATCTGCAGATAGTCTTGCGAGGTTTTGCCTATGGCATGTAATTCGTTGCCCTGGGATATCTGGCAGATGCTCTTGCGAGGTTTTGTCCTATGGCATGTAATTCGTTTCCCTGGGAGATCCGATAGGTTGGGCTGTGTGCCCGTAATCAGTCCTGGGATGCTCTTGCGAGGTTTTGCCATGACCACATGTAATTCGTTTCCCTGGGAGATCCTATAGGTAGAGCTGTGTGCTCGTAACAGCCTGGGATGCTCTTGCGAGGTTTTGTGGTGAGGTCACATGTAATTCGTTGCCCTGGGAGATCCTATAGGTAGAGCTGTGTGCTCGTAACATCCTGGGATGCTCTTTCGAGGTTTTGTGACGCACGTAAAAGTCCTGAGGATTCCACAGTATGGCCAGTGATGATGAAGACCTGCAGGTAGTGGGCCTACATCCAGTATGAAAAAGGACTGGCTCTGTAGAACTTCCTATGACGAGTAGATTCAGAGATTGATTGAGATAGCAGCAGCAGTGACGATGATGATGACTCGATGACGATTATCCAGTGACGATGATCCAGAGAAGATGACTTGTGCTAGAAGAACTGTGCTGAGAAATACCTTCCTAGTTAAGAGGGAGTGTTGATGTATATGTAACTTCGGAATGTATTTCACATATATGTATATTGTATTCCTATAGAGATGTTATTATTCCTCTATACGGAAGTGTCGTCATTTATATTGTAAGTGTCGTAACTTATAGTTGATGGGTTATTAGACCACCTTGTTTGGGGTCGGCCCTGTATAAGTCATGTGGGTCGAAGGGTTATTAGACCACCCTATTGGGGGTCGGCCATGTGGGTCAAAGGGTTATTAGACCACCCTATTGGGGGTCGGCCCAGTCAGCATTATATTATGTGGTTAAGTTCGAGCCTACATGAGTTAGGTAAAAAGGCAAGTCAAGTCAAGTATAAATAGAGTACGGGAGGCACTCTATTTACACACTCACTTCTCACACATGCTCTCAAGGAGGAGAGGCGCACTTATGGAG
Source organism: Larix kaempferi (assembly GCA_027924585.1). Classification (NCBI taxonomy): domain Eukaryota; kingdom Viridiplantae; phylum Streptophyta; class Pinopsida; order Pinales; family Pinaceae; genus Larix; species Larix kaempferi. The sequence goes on along the minus strand of BSBM01001603.1, from coordinate 191,984 downwards.
GAGGAGGATTGCTGCTAGGTTATGGCTATCTCTATTGGTTGGTTGTATCATTGCTCTATCTATCTCTGAGGAAGTTATTGGGGTTTTTCACCTTTATGGTTTTCCCCAAGTAAATCTTTGTGTCTCTTGTGTGCTTGCATTATTGTCTCCATGATTGATATGCTGTAGATATGCTGTACATGTTGTTCTCTCAGTTAAGATCCTAGATCATATTGAAGTAAATTCAGAAAATTTAACATGTGTAAAAGACAAGTCGGAGTTGTGTATAAATAGAGGAGGTGTGTTCCTCATTTATACACATTGCACTCACTTGTGAATAGCGCATAAGTGAGAGAGAGATCTGCTGTGGAGGAGAAGGAGCTAATGGTTGAGGATTACATCTTTGTATTTGCTAGTCATCTATATTGAGGAAGCTTTGCTAGGTTTTCTACCCCATGAGGGTTTCCCAGGATAAATCTGTGTCTCTTGTATTTATGTTGTGCTTATTGTTCTTTTAGTGATCCTGTATATGCTATTATTGTGAAATGGAATGTAATGCTGATATTTTATGTCTTAGCATATTGAATCTTAACAAGAATGAGCTAGGGTTTCAATTCCATCCTATTTGTGGAAAAAATTTCTAAAATAGATAGCATCAATAAGGTATGTGGACATGAAAAAGTCAAGGGGTCTAGCTCTTTGTACCTCTTTCGTTCGCGGACACTAGTCAAAATGTTGGCAGATAAGATACTAGCCCAATTGAAGACTTGGCCCATTTATGAAATGTGATAAAGCATGGAAGCCCAATCAATCTTGAAATGTGAGGCACCATCCTCTCAGTATATCCAATAGACCTTGGCCATGACCAGTCTGTAAGGGCACTTGAAATACTAAACAAGATACTATTGGTTGTCTTTTTTTGTGAAATTTCTCCCTTCAACCCACCATTCTTTGATTACCGGTATCAAGCTAGTGTATTCCTTGGTAAATTGGTCCATGAATTCCATATTGATAAATACCTCTTGCTTTTCCAATTTGTACATTTGAAAGAAAACATCTATCTTTAGTAAATCTATGGAAGCTCCCTCCTAATTAACTACCAACTCAGAATTGAGATCGATGTGGTCATAAATCCATCTCGAAGCATCATTATAAAACATTACTATCAATTTGGAAGCAATGGAAAAGAGACTACTCTTCCTCGTATTCTTGTATACTTCTAGGTTATCATAGTCTTATGGAAAATCACCCTTAGCACACATTATGTACATTTCATCCCATCCAAGGTCATCTTGATAACCTGTAAGCTAGCTTGTATTGGATAACTTTACCCCTTCCATACTAGTAGTAGATGGGACCTCCTCAACATCCTTCTGTGTGGCACCCTTTCGTCCTTGCATCTTCGACATTTTACTTGCAGCAAGAAAAATTATGGATTCAACTTTGTACACATGAGAGTTGGTCGAATAATTGGTAAAAATATGCAAGAATGAACAATACTTGTCAATTTTTTTCTTTCATGCTTTTGAGATTTGAAATAATACTATAATTAATTTCATGATGATGGTGGTTTTATTATGGGCCTCTTCAAACACGTGGATCATTTATTGCACTAATTTTCCATAGTCTCACAAATTACATATTAGATTTTCCTGATATCATAGGGTTTTGATTTAATGCTATATCGTACACCTAATTACAGGGTTCTGATGCTCTACTAGAGGTAATACATCGGGATTTCATATCAGATATGTGAAACAAATGTATCGATAGATATCCCGAAGGGACAAGTCTAATATAATCCCTTTCGGAGTATGTTGTTCAAATTTTCTACAAGAGTGGATCAGAGACTATCTCAATTAGGCATGTCTGATGGGGAAATTTTAAGATATACATTTCAGAGGAATGAGAAAGAGGTATCGAGAGACACTCTGATGGGGCAAGCTCAACAAAGAGATTTCAAGGAATTTTCATCGGAGGTGTGAAACTATTGTATCGAGGAATATCCCAACAGGGTAAGGTCAGTAGAGAAATATCATAGTTTGTCTATCAATGATTTGAAAAGGTATATCGGGAGACACCTCGACAAGGTAAGTCCATTGCAATTTTTCAGATTGAGCCCATCAAGGATGTGAAATTATGTGTCGAAGAATACCTCGATGGGGTAAGTCCGATATTGTCTCTTAGGGTATCATTTATTGGAGTTAAATCAAAGTGGAGGTAAGTCAAATATACCGATTAGTATATCAGAATGCTATCTTGAAGGTAATATTTATCGGGGATGACCATTAGGGTGCCAAAAATCTATGTTGGTTAATATTCCAATGAGGCAAGTCTGATTTCGGGGTGATCCCATCGATGTTGCAAATTGATGTATTGGAGCATACCCCGATGAGGAAAGTACGATGAGCAGATTATGATATCATTAAGGTTGATCAAAGCACTTGGTCAAATTATTTTCAATCAAGGTTTTTCTTTGTTTAATCAAGCATCTCATGAAGATATAACCAATAGTTAGAGCTTGTTAAAATAGGTTTCGAGTTCGCAAACCTCTAGACATCTACAACCTTTGAGTATCATTCTTCCTTATCTATACTTATCCTAAATTTTAGTCAAGGGGGGGCCATGAATTTTTCCTTTGGGATGTAATTCAATGGGATTTGTTGCAGGCACAACACATGGCTAGTGACAATCTCTATAGAAACACTAAACTTGGCGATGACCTCATTGAATATGAATATTGTTGTTTTTTCATAGTCATTAGCAAAGGTAGGGATAGATTTGGACCAATTCATAAAGTAGTCAATAGTTACAATGATAGACTTGTGGCCTTGTGTCAAATATGGGTACATGTCATGAAATCCACACCCCATTTGATTAGGGGGGCAATGATAACAATAGGATACAACAGAGTAGGGTGTTCGTGCAAATTTTTCATGTATATTTGGCATGGGTGACATTTCTAAGAAGGATGACCCTTCTTAACTGATTCAACACAGTCTTTGATGATGAGTGGCCAAAAATATATGGCACACATAAAATTTTAGTTGTTAGAAAACCCAAATAAATGACCAACATAGGAGCCACCATGGCAATGATTGTTGTTAACGAAAACTTCCAAATGACTGGGGCTATATCACCAACATACTGGGGTTACAAAAGATAGACAGGTAAGGGTTTGAACGCAAGCAATTCATACTTTTAACTATGAATCAAGATCAAACAAATCTAAATTTAAGGATTTGAAAGAAAATAAATTATTGCACATTGTGTATGAAGGCTGGTCTTAGTTTTATTTTCTCCTTCAGATATGCTCTGTTAACACCCAAAAAGTGCTCACTAGCTCATTTACCACATTACATGACTCATTTGTCCATTTTCCTACCATATTTCCATTAAAAATCCCAAAAAACCCATTAAAAAGCCTCCAAAAGGCCTAAAATGCCTCCAAAAGGCCAAAAAACCATCAAAATAGCCTAAAAAAGGCTAAAAAACCCCCTTTTCCTCCAAAAATAGCAAAAATCCCCTAAAAAGGGAATAAAAATATAAAATAATGAGGAAAAGGAGGAAAAAAACCCTATACAGCTGCCTAAAACCATGTGTTTCCTAAAACCATGGGTCAGCACTCCACCACCAAAAAACTATAAATAGGTGATGGAGATCCCTTATTTCATATCCACAATCACAAGCACCCTTACTCTGCCAAAATCTCTCTCGAAACCCTAGTTCACCTTTGAACTATTTTCACCTTGAGAGCCACCTTTGGCCCATTCCCAACATTGGAGAAGGAGAAGGAGCATTCAGAAGCTTGGAGCATCCTCTTGGACACTGCAAAGGGCTTCACCAACCTTGACACTCAAGGTAACATCAATACAAAGACATTCTTTCATTTTGGTGTTTATGCTTCATGCTTGTATTAGAAATAATTTAATGTTTTGTTTATTGCATAATTAGTTTAATATACTGAACTGCTACTAAGGAGTCCATTCTCCTTAGTAGGTGCTCATTGGCACAAGCTAGGGGTAAAACCCTAGCTACAGTTTTGGCGACTCCACTGGTTTTCGAATTTCTGGTTTCCGTTTTTAAATTTTTTCTTTCGGCTGTCCCTTTCGGCCGCTGCATACCGCGTCTTTTTCCTCTACAGTCGCGTCCCGACCGCGCCTTTCAGGCCTTTACCCGCGATCTGACCGTGGCTCTCAGACTGCTTCCGACGCTCTGCCGGCGGATTCAAGTCTGTTACCTGCGATCCGACCGTGGCTAATCAGCCTGTTTGCCGCGATCTGACTGCGCTTGTCGGCCTTTTTTCTGCGTCCCGACTGCGGCTTTCTGCCTCTTTCGGGCGTCCCGACTGCCCTTGTTAGCCTTTTAGCCACGACCCGACTGTCTGTTTTTCCTTTGTTCCTGCGTCCCGACTGCCACTGTTGGCCCGATAGCCGCGACCCGACTGTGCCTTGTCCCCTGTTTCCTGCGTCCCGACTGCAACTATTGGCCCGATAGCCGCGACCTGATCGCCGCTGTTGCCCTCAAACCCGCGGTCGGCCTGTTCTGACCCGCCACAGACCCGCGATCTGATTTCTGCTCTTTTCCTGTTTTTGAGCCCAGCCCCTCTTGCTGCAATATTTTCTGCATTTGAACAGCCCTCTGTCCCACCTGCAGCCTACTTCCTTACAGCCTTTCTGCAACATAATTTCTGTTCCTTTTACAGAATCTTTTTAAAATTTCAGTATTTTTATTTTCAGAAAATTTTGCAAATTAAAAGAATCAATTTCAGCATTATTGATAGATTGGAAGTTGCCCTCCCTTGTGGCACTTCTGTTTTTGGGTTCAACACCTCACGAGCACACACTCTGTCACATTAAATCAAGTGAGCCTTAAAAAGTACCTAACTAAACCAACATTCTAACCCCACTTGGGGAACACTAAAGAATCATTGTAGTTAGGTAGGATCAGGGGGATAGGCTTCCAATAACACCCCTTGGTCATTTCACTTGAGACATAGTTGTTGTCCAACTAGGGAACCAAAATCCCCTAGTACTTTTTGGCACGGTCACGACCAGTTTATCAGAGGGCCTCTCCCTTAGGAGGGTTGAAGTCGGGAGACTGGTTCCGGAGGCCTGAGTGGAATACCGCACTCCATTCAGTAACCGAAGGGCTACCTTTCGCGGTTCGCGGGATATCCCTGTATAGGGGTATTGCGGTCAACGAACTAAACGGCAGATTCACCTTTCTGGACGTGTCATGAACGGGGTATCTTAGTTGCCTTTCTTCTAGGATTGACTACCCGGTATCCCTCCCGGTAGGGGGATATCATAGCCACTTGGCTTTCCTACTCATATTGTCTGACTTGGATTTCATCACCTTGCAGAGGATATGTTTAGTTAAGTCAGAATACTTTTAGCTAGGTGTTTGCATGCTCCTTTACCTCCCTTGGTCTAGTGAGTCCACCATTTTTCTTTTTTAGGAAACCTGCTGCTTGTTGGTATTCTGACCATCTTTGTTGTTACTCCACCTATTGTAGCACAGCTGTTGCAGTGGGTGTTTTGAGTTGGTTGTTGGCCTGAGTGCCTTGCTTTTTAGCTCTCCTTCTGCACACTCGGTTGCATTGGGATTTTTTGAGCTGTTTTTCATACTCACCTCAACCCACAGAGATTTAGACACCATCTGTCACCATTGAGTCCCCGAGACATTCTCGGCGCCTCAGGGGCGAGCCCCCACAGCACGGTTCTCTCGACACCACTCGTCATAGATTCCGATCATTGTCCGTTGATACCACTCATCACAGATCTAGAGCCTTGTCACTTGACTCCACCCGTCAGCGACGTAGGTCTCCGTCACCAGATAGTGACGCACCTTACTTTACCTCTGATTCTGACGAAGAGTCTGAGAACCCTATTTATACTGCCCCTACTAGCCCCATGGCTGGTACGACTTCCACTCCATTTGTCATAGGGACCATTGGTGGCCCATCCACCACTACACCAGTTACTACACCTGTTTTTGGTATGCCCTCCATGGGGCAACCATCTACCGTTCCCCTCACGGTACCTATTCCCACAGCGGGAATACCTATCCCCACTACATCAGTGGCTCACACTACCCATGGTGGTGCTGGACCATCCTCCACTACCTCAGTTCCCCCACTTGGGGGCACCACCCTAAATCTTGTCCCTCCACTTGGGGGCACTGGCCCCAACTTGGTCCACAGCACTACTGTGTCACAGCCTTCTTCCAGTTTGCCGTTCATGGCTAGCCTCAACCTACCTGACCTGGCCAGATTGACCAACGATCCTATTCGACACGACCCTATGTGGCCTCATATGCCTACCAAACTACCCTCTGACATCCCTAAGTTCGAGGGCAAGGCCGGTGAGGACCCACAGAACCACATCATGTCTTTCCACCTATGGTGTTCCTCTAACTCCATCGTGGATGACTCTGTTCGCCTCCGTCTCTTACAGCGCACCTTCACTGGCTCTGCAGCCAAGTGGTATATTGAGCAGCCTCATGGGACCCATGCCACCTTTTCTTCCCTGGCCTCGACCTTCCTGCAGTTCTTCCAGTTGCCAGTCCGCTATGACGCGGGCGTTGAGATCCTTCTATCTTGTAGACAAAACACAGCTACCCATATCACGGACCACATCCATGAGTGGCGTAGACGCCGTAGCTTATGCAAGATTAAACTAGATGACCGTATCTTCCTCGATTGGTTCCTCAAGTCCCTGCTTCCTGTCATCGCTAAGGATGTAGCTTCAGAAAGACCCCAGTCTGAAGAAGAGGCCATCCTTAAGGCACAGCAGTTCGACCTCATTTACGCCCAGTCGGGTTACCTTTATACCATTATACCTGACGCCCCTCGCGGCGAGTCCTCCCATCATGATGCGCCGGGGGCATCCCACGCTGCAGATGGTATCATTGGCCGTGTTTCTTCGCATCCCCAACCATTTTCTATAGCACGTCCTACCCCTGGCCCCGACCTGTCGAGGGCTACCTCCCAGTCTGGAGCAACCAATTCATATGCTCCCATGACACATCACCATTCCCATGGACCTTCATGTCCACCTCAGTGCTTTGGGTATGCGACTCCTGCTTATGCTCCTCCAGTCGCCCCTCAGCCTTACTACCATCAGCAGACTGCCCCGGCTCCTGCGCCTTCACAAGCCCCACCAGCTTATTATCCGCCACAGGCAGCCCCTGCGGCACATCCACAACCTGCTCCGCAGTCCTATCAGCAACCCCCTCAAGTTGCTGCACCTGCTCAGCCTCAACCTACATATCATCCTCCGCAGCCTGCTCCTGCACCTGCTCAACCTCAGAATCCACCTGCTGCCCAAGGGCAAGTTTACGCCCAACACAACCCGCAGCAAAACCAGAATAACCAACGTAACCAGGGCCAACAGAACCGCGGCAAAGGCCGTAATCGGGGAAATAACCAACCTGCAGACCAAGCTGGTCAACCGGCTAATCCCCCTGACAATAACAATGCGGCCCCCGCTAATCAAAACCCTGATCGCCCGCCCAAGCAGGCCAAAAACCCCAATTTGCGGACGAACCACCCTTGTTCTATTTGCGGGGTCTATGGACATTACACCCATGCTTGCCCACACTTGGAGCGAGCTCGGCAGCTTTGGGTTGACGAGGCCCATCGCCAAGGGCATGCGGCTCCCCAAGCACCACCCAACCCCCCCCAGCCTCAGCAACCCCCTTTGGTGCTGCAAAACCCCTTACCGACCCAAGGCGTGGTAAACACTCAGTCGTTGGCCCCTCAAGCTAACGTGCAACCCCAACAACAACAGATCACCTACGCTGCTCCTGATCAACCCATGTTTGACTCAGGTACCCACCACTTACTGATGATGTCATCCGCTGACGTCAACCTCCAGACCCGTCGGAACCAATATGGCTCCACCTCTGAAGCCACTCCCACGGATAAACCCGCTAACGCCCATCCCACCGATCAGGCGTTACGTATACCTCCGCCTCCCATAGACGGCGCTGCGAAAGCACCTCGTTTCCCACTTCGCCGAATCAACAATAACCCTAACGCGCGTGCTGCGTCAAACTACAACATCGTAGACGACCTAGCCCAATCTCCCGCAGCCATGTCTGCGTTGGAAGTCTTGAAGAACTGCCCTTCCCAGCGCAAGACTTTACTTTCCGCCATCGGGGGGATTGACCCAACTGATTCACATTTGATGGCGTTTGATTTAGACCAGTCTGAACCACGCCTCCCTTCCAGCTTAGCCTTCCAAGTTACAGTCTCCGTTAGGAACCTTGTTATCCATCGGTGCATCATCGATGAGGGTGCCTCCACTTGCGTTATGTCTACATTTGTATGGCAGAAGCTAGGATCCCCTCCTCTCCAGCAGTCCACCACTGCGTTACGTGCCTACGACGGTCGTTCGGCCCAGCCCCAAGGCCTCCTGCCCAACGTTCCTGTCCAGTTAGGTGGTAAAACAGTTCTTATTGACATAGAGGTAATCAATGCCCAATTGGATTACAACCTTCTACTTGGCCGCAGCTACATGTATGCTATGCGGGCGGTTGCCTCTTCTGTCTTTCGCACTATGATGTTCCCCCATGAAGGACGCGTGGTTAAGATTGACCAGCTCACCTACTATGATCCCAATGCTCCAGCGGCACCAGAGAATGTTCTCCCCATGGTTGAACAACCTGTTTCTAGTGCCACCACCTCGTTTGTTTCCTCTACGGGGCCTGGAGTCTACTCAGACGCGCCGATGACCTCCACCTTTCAATCCATTCCTCCGCCGTCATCTACGCCCGAAATGTCTGACTTATGTACCTTGTCCCATGATATCCTACCACCTAACAATCAACCATCCTTGTTGCCTAAACCACCATTGGTACCTAGTCACATTGGTGTTACACCGATCCATACGATCCCCTTCCTAGTTCCTCCAGCAGGAGTAGTAAGCGCCCCGGTCATGGCTACCCTTAGCCTTCCTGGGTTAACATTGGGATTACCTGTATGGTATCTTTCGCCTCCCGTTCGCCCGCCGACACCAGATGTCGTCCTCCAGCCGGTGCAACCCATGGCTACTACCACCCACCCACCTCCCGGGGTCCCTACCCCTTCGTCCTCCACGACACCTCCTCCTCCTCTTCAACCCACTGGGGGCAGAGGTCCACAACCTTACACTGCTGTCCCACCTCCCAAGACAGTCAAGAACCCTCCAGTGTTTCGTGCTCCTCCCAAATGCTCGCTGTGTGACGAGTTGGGCCATGCGACCCACCAATGCCCACAGTTACCCGCATTACAGAAGCACATGCAAACGCTCGATGATGACCCCAACATCCCAACTGTCGAACTAAACCCCACTCCTAAGCCTAAAGATAAGTCCCTACGTACCAACCACTCATGCGCCATCTGCGGTATTTACGGGCACTATTCACATCATTGTCCTGATCTCCCGGATTACAGAGCAGCTCTTTATGAGATGAACAATCTGGACCTTGAGACGGCACCACCTACCATTGAAGAGATCTACCCCCCAGACTCTTCACCTTCCGGAGAGGTTAATACCATCTACATGATCTCTTCAACCAATACTTCCACTACCCCCTCGTCAACCGATTTGACGACACAGACTTTCCGTACTGATGAGGAGATTCTTGAGGCCCTAACTGCCCCGGATTATCCTTGGGATGATATGCACCACCGTTCCTATTTCATCCCAGAAGCGTCTTCCTCTAGCACCGCTACCCAATACACGGTCGAATCCAAAGACTTCCTCTCCACCAAGGTTGACTGGTTCAAGGACCCTATTCCTGCTCCTGATGCTTTCGAGGAGGGCAACATGGCCAACATCTCACCTGTCATCCAAGTTGATATTGCTGCTCCAGGTCGTGCCCCTGAACTCATTACTTTAGGAGCATTCTGCAGTAAACAAGAGATTGAGGACTACACACACCTTTTCAAAGAATTCCGTGATGTCTTTGCCTGGTCTTATACCGAAATGCCTGGTCTTGATCCCGCAATTATCGAACACCACATTGACACATGGCCTGATGTAACCCCTGTTCGTCAGAAACAGCGCCCCATTCATCCCTCAAAGCTCCCAGCTGTCAAAGCCGAGATTGAGAAGCTGCGCAAGGCAGGGTTCATTTATCCTATTGCCTACACCACATGGGTTTCAAACCCTGTTCCAGTTAACAAAAAGCAAGGCACCATCCGCGTATGCACTGACTTCCGTGACTTAAACTATGCTTGTCCCAAGGACAACTTCCCCACGTCGTTCATCGATCAACTCATAGATGCGTGTGCGGGACATGAGGTCCTCTCCTTCATGGATGGTTTTTCCGGATATAATCAGATTCAGATCCGTAAGGAAGATCAGTACAAAACTGCCTTTACTACCCCTTGGGGCACCTTTGCCTATCGCGTCATGCCTTTCGGCCTCAAAAATGCTGGTGCCACTTTCCAGCGGGCCATGACCTACTGCTTCCACGACTTGGTCCATATCCTGCTAGTCTACCTTGATGACCTTACAGCTCGTTCCCGGAAACGATCAGACCACCTTAACGACCTTCGGCAAATTTTTCTGCGTTGTCGCAAATACCAAATTCGCTTGAACCCACACAAGTGTGTTTTTTGCGTACCGGCAGGCCGATTGTTGGGTTTCATTGTTTCCCAGAAAGGAATTACTGTTGACCCTCTAAAAGTCCAAGCTATTTTAGACCTCCCTCCTCCTCGCACGCTCCGGCAGCTCCAAAGTCTGCAGGGGCGATCTAACTTCCTTCGACGCTTCGTTCCTGATTATGCCACTACGGTACATGGTTTCTTGCGCCTACTCCGCACCCACGTACCCTTTGTCTGGGATGCGCAAGCAGAAGCTGCATTCGAGGCCCTCAAGAAGGCCCTCACACAAGCCCCTCTGATTTCCCCTCCAGATTTCACTCGAGACTTCATCCTTTACGTGTCGGCCTCCGAGCATGCCGTCTCTGGAGTCTTAGTTCAAGAAGACGATTCTCACCAGGAGCACGTCATTTACTACGTTAGCCAGACCTTGTCTGGTCCACCATTACGTTACCCATATGAAGAGAAACTTGCCCTCGCAGTAGTCTTTTCCGTTCAAAAATTGCGACACTACATCTTAATGAGTCATACCACCGTCGTGGCCAACTCTAACCCCATGGTATATCTTCTGAACCGGCGGCTACTACAAGGTCGTGTTGCCAAATGGGTCATTATCCTCCAAGAATATGACCTTACCTTCAAAACACCTAAGAGCACTAAAGCCCTCGCACTCGCCCAGCTCATCACTGATCTCCCTTCCTTTCTCCCGGCCAAACCCATCTCCGATGAGTTACCCGACAATCACCTGTTCACTATCTCGTCCGATGACCCATGGTACGGTGATATCTTGTTATACCTACGCACACAGAAGTTCAGACCCAAAATTACACGAAATGGACGCCGTCGCATCCGACACCAGGCCTCTCGATATCTTCTCTTAGGCGATGTCCTCTATCGGCGCGGAGTTGACACAATTCTTCGTCGTTGCCTTACCCATGAGGAAGCTGAACACGTCCTTAATGACTGTCATAGCGGTGCCTGCGGAGGCCATTTCTCAGGGATGGCCACCGCCCAAAAGGTCGTCCGCGCCGGATACTTCTGGCCCACACTTTTTACTGACTGCATCACTGCGGTCAAACACTGCCATAACTGCCAACTTTTTGCCCCCAAGGCCCGGACACCTCCTGCTCCGTTACACCCAGTCGTCACCGTTGGCCCCTTTTGTAAGTGGGCCATAGACTTCATGGAATGTAGACCCCAGTCTGCCAACGGCCACAAATATATTGTTGTCGCTGTTGATTACTTTACCAAATGGGCGGAGGCCATGCCTACCTTCAATTGTACCGCTGACACTGCTGCCCGCTTCTTCTTCAACCATGTCATCGCTCGATTCGGGGTTCCTAAGCAGTTAGTCTCTGACCATGGTTCACACTTCGAAGATGCCGTCTGGCGTGAGTTATCCACCCTCCTTAAGTATGAGCACCAATTCTCCTCTGCTTACTACCCCCAAGGGAACGGCCAAGTAGAGGCCATCAATAAAATCCTTAAAACCATCCTCCAACGAACAGTTGACAAGCATAAGTCCAATTGGCACCACATGTTGTTCCCTGCTTTGTGGGCTTATCGCACCTCCACTAAGACCGCCACTGGTTTTACACCATTTCATTTAGTTCACGGTATAGAGTCTGTTCTCCCCATCGAGTGTCAGATCCCTGCCTTACAGATCGCCGTTGAGCTTCTCCCTGACACCACCCCCCTCGAGCAACGTCTGCTGCACCTCGAACAAGCCGATGAAGACCGCCGGGCCACTCTCCAGAACATCGAAGCTGCCAAAAACCGCTCCAAAGCCGGTTATGATAAACATGTTCACCCTCGAACTTTCCACGAAGGAGACCTCGTCCTCGCCTATGACCAAGCCCATGACAAAACCGGTAAAGGGAAGTTTGAATCTATGTGGCAAGGCCCTTACGTCGTGCAGACCTGCCTCGGCAAGGGGGCATACATCTTAGCTGACTCTGAAGGCCGTCCTTTGCGCAACCCTCGTAATGGGTTGTATCTTAAGCGTTTTTACCCATAAAAAGAAACCCGCGACCCCATTGGTCTGCGTTGTACAGTACTTTCCTTTTTGTTTTTGTTTTTACCAACCGTTTCCACCACTGGAATCAGCGCGACGTGACCGTCATGACGGTCACCTCGTTGCATTATTTTTGTCCTGTCATTTGTTACCCATTTTTCAGACGCCACTAGTCGCCTCGGTTTGCGTGCCACATCGGCCGTTCTCCGTTTTTCACATGTTTTATATCATCGGATTCATTTTTCCGAGCTGGTGATGATGCTAGAGATCATTTCTCGCTCTCACCTCCAGATTTTTCGGGCATTTTTCAAAATGCCCCCGTCACCTCAGTTTGCGTGCCACATCGGCCGTCACCCGTTCTTGACATCCTTTATATCGCCGGATTCATTTTTCCGAGCTCGTGATGATGCTTGAGATCATTTCTCGCTCTCACTTGGTACAATTTCCACATTGTGTCCCAACACCTTGCTGCCTCGGTTTGCGCGCCACATCGGCCGCCATCGGATTGTTCCACATTTTTACATGAGCCATTCACTCCTGTCATACTGCAAATGTTTCGTTATTTTGCCACCATTTCATCTACCCCGCAAGGAGGTCCATCAGTGTTCCCACCTACCCTCGTTCTTGGTCATCATTACTAAACCTTGATTGAACACTTCCTCCTTGCCTGGCCATTCCTTTTGTTCGGTATAATTTTATCCCTTTTTCGGGCCGGACAAGTCCTTTACGAAAAAGGCACTTAGGGAGTTTCCGTTAAGCTCTTTTCTGACTCCTAAAAGAATGAAAAGATCGCTGAGCAATCTTGCTTCCTTTCATGCTCGTTAAAGTACCTGAAAGGGCGTCTATCTGGTATAAGTTTAACCCTTTTCCGGACCTGGTAGACTAATTACGAAAAAGGAATACTCTAGTCACACCGGCTAGAAGAGTTCTTCATTGCATCCTTTTATGCTTCTTTGGGCCTTGGAGACTAAATCTACGAAAAAGCAACCCCCTGGAGTCTTCTTACTTGCTTTCAGACTCTCTAAAATTGAAAGCAACCACGAGCATGCACTGTCCTGGGCTCGTCAAATCCACACGACAGTACCATTCCATCACTTCAGAGTCTTCTTATCGCTTTCAGACTCCTTAAAATTGAAAGCAACCACGAGCATGAACTGTCCTGGGCTCGTAAAATCCACACGACAGTACCATTTTACACACACTTCTTCTAGTTCCTTAACCCATGAAGAAGTACCCTCCTGTGCCTCCTGGCACTATGATCGATCATCTCGGCAGCACCCCCAATTAGGTCGCCTTTGTTCAGAGTATTCTGCAGTCTCCTGCCATGTTACACCAGCTTGAGTCTCCCTCAGCCAGTTATTCCCTCAGATCCATTACAGCTATGATCCCTTTCCCCTGAGTCAGTTTCATATGCTGCCAGATCATTTCCATTATCATACTCTGAACAAAGGAAGTTTGAGTCCACCCACTCTACTTGCCCAGTTGTCCCCCCACAGTTTATCAGTCCTGCCATCAGCACTATCACATTTCGGTCTTGTACCTCGCGCTCCTGTCAAGGAAACATCATTGCCTTGATAGGGGCAGGTCTCCCTCTGTCGACGACAGCTCCTCTATTCCAGAGGATAGGCCCAGAGGTCCCTACGCCTTGGACTTATCACCATCTGTGGTAGGTGCCTACGGATCATTCCGAGAGGAATCATCATTGCCTCTCTGAGTGGTTGTTCCTCACATGCTCGACTTCAGCACCTTGATCGCATCGTTGAGGATCGCGTAGGATTATATCCCATCAGTTTTTAGTCGAAGACCCCGGATTTCCCCCGACTCTAGCACATTGGTGAGTCACTTTGGAACGCCCAGTTATATGTTCCTGTGGATGTCCGGGCTGCGTTGACGTTTGTATTCGGAAGCCATCCAGTTTCGTGCTTCCTTGAGTACCCAGTTTCAGTTCCAGATCAGTTCCAGTTCAGTGTACCATGGAGAGTATGACCCCAGTCACTATGATCCAGCAGCTCATTAGTTCCTCTGGTACCACACTCAGTAGCACTGTTGATTGTTCCGGTGCACCAGTTCTGCAGTTCACACATGATCCACTCAGCAGTATGTCCCAGATTTGTGTCCCCTCTGGACTCTTATGATGTACACAGTGGTCATGTATCTTACAAGTCCCCCTTTTTCGGGCCTTACAGTTATATTTATGTATCTTGATACGAGCATGGGTATGCCCGCCTCGTCCATATATTGAGATTATTCCTCAGTCAGTATTTGAGGTCATGTATATTTCAGGTCCCCATTTTTGGACCCCATTGTTGTTATTATGTTATATCCTGATACGAGCATGGGAATGCCCGCCTCGTCCATATGATCAGATGATTCCTCCTCCTTTATTGAGGTTATGTACTTTTAGTTCTTGCAGTTGTTCGGGATCGTTGTTCCGGGCTCCAGTTTGTTTCTTCTCTTCTCTCCACATCCCAGGAAAACCATTCATGACTTATGATGTCCATCGGCCATACGATGAGCTCCTGCCCTCGCACATCAGGGGGCAATTTGTTAACACCCAAAAAGTGCTCACTAGCTCATTTACCACATTACATGACTCATTTGTCCATTTTCCTACCATATTTCCATTAAAAATCCCAAAAAACCCATTAAAAAGCCTCCAAAAGGCCTAAAATGCCTCCAAAAGGCCAAAAAAACCATCAAAATAGCCTAAAAAAGGCTAAAAAACCCCCTTTTCCTCCAAAAATAGCAAAAATCCCCTAAAAAGGGAATAAAAATATAAAATAATGAGGAAAAGGAGGAAAAAAACCCTATACAGCTGCCTAAAACCATGTGTTTCCTAAAACCATGGGTCAGCACTCCACCACCAAAAAACTATAAATAGGTGATGGAGATCCCTTATTTCATATCCACAATCACAAGCACCCTTACTCTGCCAAAATCTCTCTCGAAACCCTAGTTCACCTTTGAACTATTTTCACCTTGAGAGCCACCTTTGGCCCATTCCCAACATTGGAGAAGGAGAAGGAGCATTCAGAAGCTTGGAGCATCCTCTTGGACACTGCAAAGGGCTTCACCAACCTTGACACTCAAGGTAACATCAATACAAAGACATTCTTTCATTTTGGTGTTTATGCTTCATGCTTGTATTAGAAATAATTTAATGTTTTGTTTATTGCATAATTAGTTTAATATACTGAACTGCTACTAAGGAGTCCATTCTCCTTAGTAGGTGCTCATTGGCACAAGCTAGGGGTAAAACCCTAGCTACATGCTCCTTGAACTCAACCCAAGAACTTGCAACAAAACCATAATACCTTCCTCAAACAAACATGGCTACAAAAGGATTATTGAAGTCAAAATATAATATAGAAATGAAACTAGTTAATCAAATACATATCAACATCTAAGCCAAATTGGATGCTCATAATAAACATTGAATATGGGAAGGGAAAGATGTCGAATCTATATTGAATAGCAACAAAAGTACAAAATAATACCATGTTATTCTAGGCACCTCGTCGAAATAGAAAATTTAGGTCTCTCCTGCTCAAGTTCTCCACTAGTCCCACTCCAAATATCCATGTGCAAAAAGGTAGAAACTATTTTTTAGGGAAATAGCTTCAACATATAGGGATCAAGATCATTGATCAGGGTCAAAGATAAAGGGAAGGAGAATATATGGCAAGTAATTCCTCTAGCATAACAATGCAATCAAAAGGATCCTCTAGCTGGTTTATCTCATTTATTTTTATAGTTAGTGAGGATAGTTACCATGCAGCTAGGGAAGTTGTAACCAAGCAGGTGGTTCCCAAAACTACCCTAACTCCCCCATTTTTTGAAATTTTATATATTTTTCACTATTTTTTAAGGAATTCACACATAAAACACTAGTAATAGGAGAATGGTTCACTGGCAAGATACATGAAACAATAGAATTCAAAAATTAATTGCATTCACTGGCAAATCAAAGGCAAGGAGTGAATGAGTCGCATCCATCATGATCATTGGGTGCGAATAGGCTCTTTAAAGGATTGTAACTTTTCAAAACGCTTGGGATTAACTGAGTTTTGTTTGAATGTTCAGCGCCATATTGTTGGGCCCATTATTTTGGAGTTATCATTTTTGAAGAAACGAGTGAGTGTGGATGAAGACAAAGTGGAACTAGTTCAACGCAAGGGTCAACTCTGACGAAGCAGCTAGGAAATGAGTAAAATGGTCATGTTCATCGTGTCAAAGGTTAGAAGTTGAGTTAGTTAGTTAGAATTGGTCCACATTGTAATATTGAGTTAGTTAGGAAGTTAGGAAGTTAGTGGGAGCAGGTAAAGCTTAGTGCGCCCTATAAATATGTATTAAGAAGGAAATCTTGGGGTTAATGTTCGAAGTATAGTCTTGTGCTATGTAATAGAGATATACGTTGTATATGTTGAAGATATTTTTGGAGAAGTCGAGTCACTGATATGGAGGCTGTGTGCGTAGATCCATTGCATGACATGAAGAAATCTATAAGTTCTACCTAAAGTGCTTATTTGGTTGTGACTTCAATAAAATATAAGTGCTTCCATAGTTTTTCCCAGATGGGTTTTCAACGTAAAATTTGGTGTTGTCATGTGTGTTGATGTATGGTTTGATTTGTTTTGATATATGTTTCTTTCATCTGTTAAACAATTAATTGAATGAATGATGGAAGTAACTGTATGAATAATGGATGTGATTTATTAATCGGACACAATTTCTGAAGTCTGTCGTATTTATGAGTCTGTCGAAACCCTGGTTTGTCGATGCTCTCTAGGTGTAACATGGTAATGAATGTATTGTTTGGTGAAGATTCAAACTAAGTCATGATATATGTCGATGTGCTAATATGTCAATGTTATGTAATGGGATTTAATAATGAATATGTTGTTCGATGAGTATCCCCCTTCTATTTTGCATGAATTCTGGTTACTGCAATCCCCATAGATACTTCGGGTGAGACTTCATCTGCTCTATAGGTGATGCCGAAGGGTTGATT
This sequence comes from Larix kaempferi, assembly GCA_027924585.1. Taxonomy (NCBI): domain Eukaryota; kingdom Viridiplantae; phylum Streptophyta; class Pinopsida; order Pinales; family Pinaceae; genus Larix; species Larix kaempferi. Next base: position 174,386 of record BSBM01001603.1, on the reverse strand, counting down.
CCCTTTCGGGAGGGTGTATGTAGATTGTGGAGTTTTTTGGTGAATGTTAAGTGTTGAACCCTAGTCAAAGTAAAAGTGCGCCAACAAATGGTTCTATTGTCAGGACCGGGACTCCGAGGTGAAGGGGAATGTTGTGGCATCCGACTAAGCTAGAGATATAGGATTAGGTAGACCTGCAACTTGAATAATTGGCAAGGAAACATAACAGACACACTTGATTGAATAATGAATATTGGTTAGATAAGTATGCTTTTACTCATATTCATGAAGTATTCTTTGGCGAGTTCCCGGTTAGATTGCATGAATAATTAGAAAGGTTGACTGAACAGAAGACAAATTTCCAAGGATGTTAGCCTAGATATTGGATACCTTATTTGATACAACGACTGAAGGGTGTGAACAATAGAATATCTAGAGCAATAGATTTCTGGATAGACAATGTGTTAGAGGGGTATATTACCAAATTCAATGTTAACACTATCAAGTCATACAATGCAGTAGAATGTAAGTTCTTTGAAGTGTCGCGCGGTAAGTACCTCAAGTCGTTGAACTTGTTGATCAAAAAGATGCTTTGTGAAAAAGTTGTAATGCAAATGGAATCTGACGAGTAGAGAAAATGTGTGTGGTGGGCATGGGTATCAGAGGGACAACGGTCTTGATGAAATTAATGGGATGATATGAGATGATAAGTGGAGATGAAATTGAATCAGATGAAGAGTGCGTATTTCTTCAAAGTGGAAGACGGTTTCGGGCGAACAAAAGGAGGAGAACTCCGACAGAAAAGAGGGGTTGCAGTGCAACTGAAAGGAGAAACTACGAATTAGTGCCACAAATTGACGAAGATTATAGTGATGAAGAGGTTGAATACCAGCTCATTCCCAAGGAAGGAGAAAGATCTAAAGGACCGTTCTAGACCCGAGGTTGCGACATACCCATGACCCCACATACATCTTCGGAGACCGAGGTAAGACCTAATATTTCTTCACATTTTATTCCATCTAGTATGAGTAGTGGTAGTAATCCAAAGAGTACTTCGTCAAGTGGGAACGCTCCGAGTAGTGGTCCATTAGTAGTGAATTAATCAAATCCCGAGAGGTCCAAAATGGTTGGAGACGACATGAAGTTACCTATTTTTAATGGGAATGGATCAAAAGATCCGGAACAACACTGGTTTTTATGCAATGTTGTATGGACTGGAAGAAATTCCAAGACGAAAACGTCAAGTTGGCGTAGTTGATCACGACTTTCTAAGGTTGTTCCTTAGACCAGTTTATGAAATTTTCTGAATTTACTGGTAACCAGCTTGCAAATACCTTGGCAGAAGTCAAGGAAGTACTGAAGATTGAATTTAAGAATCCAAAGTCTGAATCTCAATGTATTACAGAATTGAAGGAAATAAAGCAAGCATTGAATGAGTCTGTTTGGGACTTCGACCAATGCTTTAAAACATTGATGGCTCACACTAGTTTCCCAATGAATGATTTACAACATAAGGAATGGTTTATTGTTGCATTTATTCCCCATATCAGAATTCCACTTATACAACAGAAGATACCGACATAGATGGAGACCTTGGAACTGGATATGAAGTTATAAGCATCACCTATTGGTGAGACTGGCGCTGGTATGGCTCAAATTCAGTCACAGTTAGCAAACTTGTCTATTCATATTTAGGATATTAAGAAGGGAAAATAAAAGCATGAATATGTTTGGTGCACTAGATTTAAAGAAGATGGACATTCCAAAGATCAATGTACAACGTTTCATGACTACCTTAATGCTGGAAATCCGAGTCCAATAAATCCTGATGTATGGTGCCAAAATTATCAGACTAAGGGACATCGACCAGAAGAATTCTCATTGCATCTTGTGGAGATTCTGCAGTAGATGAAGAAATGTTGTCGACGTTTCAAGCCATCCTTGTCTCATCATCAGGACTCTCAATGTGTTATGATGATCCAAGGATGAATTGAAACATCGACAACATTTCTTCATCTACCACAGACTCTCCACAAGATGCCATGAACCTGTATTGTGGATTCTCAGCTAACTCTATTTTAGAAGAATGCTACTTGCTGCAAAATATGGTGAGTGCTCCCCAGAACTTATGGTGAAAGTTCTGTAGCTCTATTGGACATGATGAAAAGCACTATCAAGCATACTAGTTGCTCACTGAACGGATTGCAAACATATTTCTTATGAAAGGAGAAGGTTCAAATGAAAGAACCTACACACAATTTAATCAACCTCGAGGGGGATTCAGAAGCCGTGGACAAGGAGTATTTTTTCGAGGTAGAGTACAACTAATATATTAAAATTATGGTACTCCTGGACATTATGCTAGAGATTGTCCCCATCCTGTTACATCTTGTATGTATTGCAGAGTGCTGGATCATACCATTGAAGACTGTCCACATCTTATAGCCAAGTGGAAAGTGAAGCAGAATCAAAATTAGAATCAAAAGCATAATCAAAATGTGAAAAATATTTTGTCAGAACCGCGACCAAGTCAGCCTACTGTCGTTTTTGTAATGGGAGGTGGTGCTGCGACGGGTGGAGATAAGAACAATAACAATAATATAAGGGATCCAAGAGTCATATCGGTAGCTCAGAAGCTACCACAGTTTGATGTATAGAAAGAGAAAACTATATTCTTTGAAGATAGGGATGAAATTTTGAAGGGCGCATCAACATATTCCTCACCGCCTGCCCATTAAGAAGGACTTGTGTATGACATGCCACCTCGCTTCGACAATTCTGTACCAAGGAAGAATTTTGGAAAAGTAAGTTCCCTTAATACATTTCTCAGAAGTTGTTTGGATTTGGTTAAAGATGAGAATGCTTTAAGAGAATTGCAAAAATTACTTGGAGAATCTGAGGAAGAAGAAAAATCTAAAAGGGTTGTTAATCATGTCTAAAGGTGACATAAGATTGGTCGAGAATTGCGACTTAATGCACAGATTGGTGACTATGACATGGACTTTGTTATTCTAGATTTGAGTTCATATGTAAACATATTGACTAAGAAAACATGGGAGAACATGGGTAAGCCTAATCTAGTATGGTCACCTATCCATCTATGCTTATCTAATCAGCAAAAGGTAATACCATTTGGGTGAATGGTTGGGGTTCCTGTCGAAGTAGAAGGACTGCGCACATATGTCGACTTTGAACTCATAGAGATTGTCAATGACACCAATCCATATCCTGCACTACTGGGTATTGATTGGTAAATTCAGAATCAGACTTCCATAAACTTTAGAAAGAGAGTTCTTACATTTGAAAATGAGGAGATTAGAGTTGTCGCACCTATGGATCCATTCGAAGGGCAGCGATATGTAGAACCAGTTAAAGGAGATTATGATGCTCAATATTTAGATAAAATTTATAATTTATCTTCCAGGCTCAATGATTATATTAATCCTATAGCAGATGATACACTCAGCTGGAGAAGTGTAAGTTCATGTTCGTCTGATTTTGGTGAAGCTCTTGAAAATTGGTAGAATAGGCTACGTGAAGTTTCTATACGAAGATGCGCTCATGTGAAAAATTCCCTACTATGGGTTGGAATTGAGGTATGTAGTCTTCCAACGTATGAAGGTTTAACTAATCTGGGTCGGTTTATTGATGAATTTGAAACTAAAGTGCCTGAGCAACAATGCTTATTAGCCCTGGGTGTTTCCCTAAAAGCAACACCGGCAAGATGGTGGGATACACATAAGCACTCTATAATTGGTTGGCCGTAGTGTAGAATATACTTAGAAATTTGGTTCGAGGTAGATATCCCATACATGGGAGAGAAATATACATGAATTACTAGTATTTCTGATCATTTGGATACCTGTAGTACTGTTGGAATAATTAAAACCCGCTCTTGTGTCAAGTAAGACATTAGAGACATTAATTAATCATTTTATGATGAATTACTATGTATTAGACTAAATAGTTGGCATATGAGTCATTGTGTGGACCACAAGGCACCTTTGGGGGGACCACAAGCCTTCCTGGTGTGGACCACTAGTTTCCTAAGTCACTTCGGTGCATTTCTACTGATTCGGGATAAGATTTTGGTGAGAAAGGCTCATTGCTGCTTTTTACTGCTTTTGGGTGAAAGTTGAAATGCTAGTTGACTAGGGAAAGTGTTTTTTGGACCACTTTCACTCCTTGATGTTTATTCCTTCCATCTTTGGTATTTAGCATTTTTTTTCATCCCACATCACTATCTGATGACTAAATCAGAAATTCGTGAGGCTTTGGTGTGACTTGGAGAACACTCTTGCCACCTAGGGGGGTTTTGCATCAATTTAGTAAGGCTGCTTTTGTGAGGATTCAAATGGAATATTTAGCCATTCGAATCTCTGATGTAAAGTTATACATTGACAATTTAATTTCCCAAGCTTGTACAATGTATTATTTTTCATGAGAGTAATACAGTTTGTATCTACTGTGAGTAATTTCATGTGTTCTTGACTAGTTGTGTGAGATATTTTGTGAGAGTGTGTAATTTATTGATCAGATCTTGGTGTGAACTAAATTTCACATGGTATCAGACTATCAAGCTAATCCTTTCTCCTATTTTCTTGCAGGATCCAACCAGTCTCAAGGAGGGCGCAGTAATTCATCCACAGGGTGCATTCCATCATCCGCAGGGCGCAACTGAGCATCCAGGAATGCACCCAAATCATTCTAAAACTTATTTCAGAGCTTCCATGGATCAGTCACATCAGATCATCCTCACTCCATTCAATTATTTGGACTAGAAAGCACAGATGGGTATCATGTTGAGGAGCAAAGGCCTCTATAGGGTGATTATGGCAACTGAGACTAAGCCAACCTCAGCAATTGAGAAATCAAAGTGGCATAATCGAAGAGATGAAACCTATGGTCTGCTATGTCTCACTACATCTAGGGATATTCTATTCCATCTTTATGGTCTTACCTCTCCCAATGAATTTTGGCTAAAGCTTCAAGAATTGTTTGGCAAGACAGATGAATTAAGAGGCCACCAACTGGATAATGAACTAGTTTCATTGAGTCCACAGAATTTCGATAACCTTCAAGATTTCTTCTCTAAATTCAAGTAACTTGTTATACAATTGAAGCAATGTGGAATTGATAAAAAGGATGAGCAACTAATCTTGGCCATTCTCTCCAAGATTGGCCCAGATTACTCAGTGTTTGTTTCGACCTTCCATGCCACAAGGAAGGCAATTCTAAACTGGAAGAGTTCTACTCTCTCAGAATTCATGGAATCACTTACACAAGACAAGCTGTTCTTGATGGGAGCCATTAAAAATCCATCAAAAGACCACTGTTTGAATGTTGGAGATTCAAAGAGTTCGAAAGGGGAGAAGAAGGGAAATTTCAAGAATCCCATCGATGAGCAGAAAGACAAGCAGAAAGTTCCTGAAGACTCCTACCACTCAAAGAAGAATTCAAATAAGAAGAATGAGAAAGAAAAGTGTACTTATTGCGGCAGGGGATTTCATCCTGAAAGCTCCTGCATGAAGAAAACCATTGATCAAATGGCTCTACTCCGGTAGAAATCCAACATTCCTCTTCCTAAGAGCGCAAGTAGGAAGGATGGAGGACAAAATTCTAATGATGAGGAGAGAGCACATGCACTGATGGCAAGCACATCCAAGCCTACCTCACTCATTATTGATCCCAGAGCTTCAAGGCACATGGTTTCTACAAGTGAGTTTGTTACTTCACTTGATTCTTCCTGTGGTCCAAATATTGTATTGGGTGATAATTATGAAACTTCAAGCAAAGGTAAAGGAAGCATAGATCTCGAATTTGGTTCATTCAATAATGTCTTGTATGCTCCTAGACTTGCTGCAAACCTATTGTCAGTGTCAGATGACCCACATAGGTTCACCCAAAAAGGTAATCTTTACCACAAATGATGTTGATATATGTGAAATGTCAATAGGACGAATTGTTGCTTTAGGCACTGCTGACCATAGCTCTAGAATCTACAAGTTTGCTCATTTTGTGCCATTCCCCTCACCTTCTGCGCTTTTAACCCATGCCAATGAGTCAAGAAAATTATGGCATGAAATATTTGGCCATCTGAACTATAAATACCTTTCCCAACTTCATGAGAAAGAAATGGTCATAGGGCAGCCCAATATCATATTTTCCAAAGGTGTCTGTTAATCCTGCATCCTAGGAAAACACCCTGAGCATAAGTATGGGAGATCCAAAACTGAGCGAACCTATGCACCCCTGGAGCTTATTCAAACTGATATATCGGGTCCATTCCCCCGTGATTACTTGAACCATGCTAAATATATCCTCACCTTCATAGATGACTTTTCTAGGCATTGTTGGATTTATTTCATCAAGTTAAAGTCAGAAGTTTTTGGTTTGTTCAAGATTTACAAGACCTCAGTTGAGAACCAGTCTGGTAGACATATCAAGATTATCATATCTGATAATGGTGGGGAGTATCAAATAAAAGTTTCAGCAATTTTGTGCCTCTTCACAAATTCAAATGCAACACACAGTTCCTTATACACCTCAGCAGAATGGGGTTGCTGAGAGGAAGAACAGGTCTCTTAAGGAGATGGCCACATGTATGCTTGAGGCAAAGTATTTGTCTCCAAGACTTTGGGATGAGGCAATAAATTGTGCCACATATATTCAGAATAGAGTGCCACACAAAGCTCTCAAAGGAACCACTCCTTTTGAAGCTTGGACTGGGCACAAACCTGATATTTCTCATTTAAGGATTTTTGGCTCCAAGGCTTGGGCTAGAATTCCATTGGAAAAGAGGACGACTATGTAGTCCCAAATTCAACCTTATATTTTTGTTGGATATTCAAAGGACTCCAAAGGATATAATTTTATGAACATGACCACTCAAAAATCCTTCATTGAAAGAAGTGTTCAATTCGAAGAAGAGCCCTCTCAGAATGTTGAAATTGGAGAACCATCTTCACCACCACCTGAAGAAGTAAGTTTTGTCACTCTTGAATTTTTTATTATGATATTTTTTATGATGAGGACCATTTTATTGCAAAACATAATTCACCAACAACGCCTAAATGGGATGCTAATACTTTCCAAGAAGGTGGTGAACTAGTGGGAAATCCTCAGCACACTAGGAGGACTAGATCACAATTTGAGACTGCTCTCAATGTGAATGATCCTTACTTGTTTGAGATATGTTATATGATGGTGGATTCTTATCCTCAAACATATTATGAAGCCTCACATGACCCAAGATGCCAAGCTTCCATGGATGAGGAGTTTCAGTCATTGCAGAAGAATGAATCATGGGAGCTAGTCAAGGTCCCCCTAGGCAGAAAATTGGTAAGGTGTAAGTGGATCTACAAAACCAAGTGTGAAGATGATGGTACCGAAGTGAAATATAAGGCTAGGATAGTGGAAAATAGCTTCTCCCAATTCCAAGTCCTTGACTACAATGAGAATTTTGCACCAGTTGCACAGAAGGATTCTATAAGACTAGTTCTAGCAATTTTTGCATCCAAGCGATGGGAAGTGCACAACATGGATGTCAAGAATGCATTCCTTGAGGAATAGATTTATATGCATCATCTATAAGGTTATACATCTAATACTAACTATGTGTGCAGGTTGAGGAAGTCCTTATATGGGCTTAAGTAAGCCCCCAGGGCTTGGTATGCCAAAATGGACAACTTTCTCTTGTCACAATCTTATGTTAGATGCAAATATGATCCTAATGTTTACATGAAGCTGATTGATGGTTCAATAATGATTATAGTGTTGTATGTTGATTATTTACTAATCACAGGTAGCTCTACTAATCAAATAGCTTCATTAAATACTACTTTGCATCAAGCATTTCCCATGACTGATTTGGGAATTCTTAAGCAGTTTTTGGGGCTTGACATTTCACAAACAGAGAATGGGAATAAGGTATCTCAGTCCAAATATGCATATGTCCTACTAAATAAGTTCAATATGGCTGATTGCAAGCCTTCAAAGACTCCTTTCCTTTCAGGAGTTAGACTTGAAGAAGCAAAATCTACACCTTTGGTTGACAGCACCTTGTGTAGGCAGCTTGTTGGCAGCTTGCTATACTTGACTCACACTTGACCTGATCTTGCATATGCTGTGAGTGTGGCATAAAGATACATGGAGCAGCCACATGAGATTCATTGGAGGACTGCAAAAATAGTCTTGCATTATGTGCAAGGAACCAAGATTGATGGGATTCACTATGCTGCAGATTCTAGCCTAGATCTTTTTGGCTTTACTAATTGAGATTGGGTTGGTGATAGCCTTGACAGAAAATCCACATATGGATTTGTATTCATGCTTGGAGTGTTGATGTGTTCGTAACTTCAGAATGTATTTCACATATGTATATTGTATTCCTATAGAGATGTTATTATTCCTCTATACGGAAGTGTCATCATTTATATCGTAAGTGTCGTAACTTATACTTGATGGGTTATTAGACCACCTTGATGGGGTCGGCCCTGTATAAGTCAAGTGGGTTAAAGGTTTATTAGACCACCCTATTGGGGGTCGGCCCTGTCAGCATTATGTTATGTGATTAAGTTGAGGTCGACCTAGTAAGGTTATTAGGCAAGTCAAGTCATGCATAAATAGAGTGCGGGAGGCACTCTATTTTATCATTCACTTATACACTCATTGGAGAGTGGCGCACTAGTGGAGGAGGAGAAGCTGCTGCTAGGAGACTATCTCTTATGCTTGGGTTTTGTATCATTGCTCTATCTATCTCTGAGGAATTTATTGGGATTTTTCACCTTCTTGGTTTTCCCCAAGGAAACTCTGTGTGTCTATTGTCTCATGTGATTGCTTGTTGTGATTGATATGCTTGATATGTTGTACATGTTATTCTCTCAGTAAAGATCCTAGAGTATGTTGAATTAATGCTCAAAAATTAACATGGTATCAGAGCTAACCTGGGAAGAAGACATTGTGCAGTTGCAAAAGCTAGGGCTTCTTTTTTTTGGGTTTCTCTCCATATATCTTCAAAGGAGGGAGGCTAGATTGACTCTCCTCAGCAAGGTTCATCTTTATTTCCAATCAGAATTCAATTCTGAGTACTTTCAGTTTTGACCCTAAAAATTAGGGTTTCCACAAAAAGTGGAATTTCTGAAATCTGAGACCATGGATGGATGCTCCTCAGAAAACTCAAAGTTTAGAGCTTTGGATCGAACTTTTTGGTTGGGTGAAGCTCCAGGAAAATCAAACCTTAGTTTGGGGTCCTCTCTAGTGAAGCCAGAAATTAGGGCTTCTGCAAAAGTTGGAATTTCTGAAATCTAAGACCATGTATGGATGCTCCTCAGAAAAATTGAAGTTTAGAGATTTGGATCAAACTTTTTGGTTGGGTGAAGCTCCGGGAAAATAAAACCCTAGTTTGGGGTCCTCTCGAGTGAAGCCGAAAATTAGGGCTTTTGCAAAATTTGGAATTTCTGAAATCCGAGACCATGGCTAGAAGCTCCTCTGAAAAATCAAAGTTTAGAGACCAAGATCAAACTTTTTGGATGGATGAAACTCTGGGAAAATCAAACCCTAATTCAAGGGCCCCCCTAGTGAATCTGGAAGTTTGAAAAGCAAATTTGAGGGGTGAAACTTTGCATTTTTCAAATTCTGAGTATACCAGCTTGATCAACTCATCAAGGCGCCTCTTTCTATCCTTTCAGAAGTTTGAAATTCAAAGTTTGAATTTTTAGGGTTTCTCTAACAAACCCTAATCCAGCTCCAGATCCAGATTTTTGCAAATCAAGTGGTAAGACCTAAATCTTTTCTATTTCATTTGAAGTACTCTTTAAGATTTCTCACCACACCAAGCTTGAGGATAAGCTTGAAGGGGCTAATAACTTCCGAGCATGGAGGTATAGGAATAGGTTAATTCTAGAAGAGAGTGAGTTGGACACCTACATAAGTGAAGGGGTTCCTGTCCCAGAGGGAGAAGAGACTAAGGCCTTACATAAGAGGAACTTAGTCAAGGCTAAAAGGATCATTGTTGATTCTATCAAAAACCATCTCATGCCACATGTGTCATCTCTGAAGACACCTAAGGAGATGTTTGATTCCTTGACCAAGCTATTTGAAGGGAAGAATATAAATCGGAAGATGACCTTGAGGAATCAATTGAAGAATATCAAGTTCCAGAATGCGGAGACCATGCAGTCTTATTTCTCAAGGGTCTCCTAGATAAAAGAAAAACTTGAATATGTGGGAGAAGTTATAGAGAATGGAGAAGTGGTAATGACTACTCTTAATGGCCTTCCTGGGTCATGGGATTCCTTCATCCAAGGAATTTGTGCTAGGAAGAAACTTATATCTTTCAGTAAGTTGTGGGAAGAATGCTCACAGGAAGAAGCTTGGATTGTAGCTCAAGAAGAGAAGATGGGGAATGAAGATCAAGCTCTCACAGCACATACCAAGGAGAGGACACTTTTCCTCAGATTATCCTAAGAACAAAAGGAACAACAACAACGACTACTACAAGCAATCTGACAGGTATGACTTAGAGGTATATTTTGAAATCTGTTCATGATTAAGTTTATAAAATGATTGTCTTCATGTTATTGAGTTTAGTAACAATCTTGTTTAATTTTAGACTTGTCTTATCACCCTAGTAAAAGTATGAATGTGTGATAGAAGACATTCATTGATTAGGGTTATGACACTTATGATTGTATTATGATTGTACTAATGCACTATGGTGTTGTATGAGGAGAATGTTATCCGCTAACATGAAGGTACAAATCAAGTCCTAGATCAAGACCATAGTGACATGAAGACAAAGACTCATCCATATTCATGGATCACATAGAGGTATGTATAATTTGGTTCTACAATGGTTAAATTATGAGTTGTGCAGGTCATTGAAGAGAACAAGAAAACATTGCTAAACATAACTAGCAAATATGATGACCAGGTATGTTTTTCCTATATCAAGTTAGAATCCTACCCTATGTAAGGATCTTATACTTTTGTATGATTGATAATGATTACTCATGAAGTTACAAGTTTGAGTAATCTAAGGTTTATGCATATTATGTTCCTTACTTTGATTAATGATATGACTAACCAGAAAAGTCCTATATAAACCTTGAATACTAATGCTTATTATCTGTGTTTGAAATGATCATGACTATACATGTTTAATATTATTGTGTTTTGATAGTATTAAGATTATACTAATGAATGTATGATTATGTATGAGATCTCGAGGATAACACAATGATGATACTAGTAAGCATGCATAGTGATCGAGGATGGATATAAGTTCAAGGACATGTAATCTAGGAAGCAAAGATCAAGAGGGAGCACACTCCAGTAGTTCCTACAAGGAAACAAAGATTGAGAGGGAGTCCACCCAACAAACAAACAAAGATAAGTATTTGAATTGTCATTTCTTGTATATTTGATTGTTTAAATAATACTGTTCAAAGATGTATATACTTATGCTCCCAGACTTAGGTTGTGTATTATGCATATTAGAATAATTGCATTAATGAACAGTATACTACTAATATGCATGTAATGGGTAAGTGGCCTATGGCACTGTACAACATTCCATTGCTACTTATCTAGAATGAAACCTCTTTGCTGACATGTTGGGAGTTGTGCACACTCTTAACAATGTTCTGGTAGAGATTGGAAGGCATCTAGAAAGTTACAGGATATGGATAAATGTTGTATTGAAGCATTGGCTAAAATAATTGCATGACTGTATGACATATTTCTTTATGTGTAAGAATTTGTTCTGAAAACTATGAGATGTTTCTAATCCTGCAATTTGACTTGTTTTTGTAGGAAAGATCGTATACGAGTACCTACAAAAGAAGGACTACAACATTTACTCCAGCAACAAAGATATCTATTGAAGAATCTAAAGTTCCTAGGATCCGAGATGAAGTAATGATCGAAGAGTACCAGACGATCATGAAGAATGATGTTTGGGATGTGGTCCCAAGACCTAAAGGGAAGTCTGTTGTGACTTCCAAGTGCATATACAAGATCAAGCATGCTGCAGATGGTAGCATAGAAAAGTACAAAGCGAGATTTGTAGCTCATGGCTTCTCCCAAAAAGAGGGGATAGACTATGAAGAGACTTTTGTCCTGTAACCAGGTACACTTGCATTATATCAGTACTTGCCCTGGTTGCAATGATGAAATGGAAGATACACCAGATGGATGTCAAAACAGCTTTCTTGAATGGTGTAGTCAAGGAGGAAGTGTATGTGGAGCAGCCACTTGGTTTTGAGACACATGACAGAGAGTCATATGTATGCAAGTTGAAGAAATCCTTGTATGGCTTGAAGCAAGCTCCTAGGACTTGGTATGGTAGGATAGACAGCTTTCTATCCAGTTTGGGCTTTACCAAGAGTAAGGCGGATTCCAACCTTTACTACAAGGTTGAGGAAGGCAATCCTGTGATACTACTTTTGTATGTGGATGACCCATTTGTTACAGGTGAGGATGGATTGACTACCAATACGAAGAGGAATCTTGTTGCCGAGTTCGAGATGAAGGACTTGGGTATGATGCACTATTTTCTAGGCATGGAGGTGTGGCAGAGTGCAGATGGGATCTTCCTTGGACAAGGCAAGTATGCAGTAGAGATCCTAAAGAGGTTCGGGATTATGGACTGCAAGGCCATGGCTGCACCTATGGCATCGAACCTGAAGATTCTGTGTGATGCTTCATCTGAGCCGGTTGATGTCACATTGCATCATCAAATGATTGGGTCCTTAATGAACTTGACGAACACAAGACCAGATATTTTCTTTGCGGTGAACACATTGAGCCAGTTCCTGACGGATCCCAGAGGTGTTCACCTGGTTGCTGTAAAGCATATTCTGAGGTACCTGAAGGGTACAATTGATTATGGGCTCAAGTATGATGCGAATCAAAAGTTTAACCTGCAGGGTTATGTTGATTCAGACTGGGCAGGCAATGCTGTAGATAGGAAGAGCACTTATGGGTGCTGCTTCAGTATGGGATTAGGTGTGATCTCTTGGTTTAGCAGGAAGCAGTCCTACGTAGCATTGAGTACAACCGAGGCAGAGTATGTTGTAGCTTGTTCAGCTAGTTGTGAGGCAGTATGGATTAGGAAGCTACTGTATGAGTTATTTGATCTCCCATTGGATGCTACTTGTATCTTCTGTGACAACCAGAGTTGTGTGAAGTTGTCTGAGAACCCAGTGTTCCATGATAGGTCGAAGCACATTGAGATCAAATATCACTATATCAGGGATATGGTGTAGAGAGGAGCATTGAAGCTCCTGTATGTTGCAACGGACGAGCAGATATCCGTTGTGTTGACCAAGCCCCTGGCCAGAGTGAAGTTTGAGTACTTCAGAGAGAAACTTGGTGTACTTTAGATCGAGATTCCTTCCAAGGGGAAGTGATGAGTCCAGAGACACAGATGCACATGAGATTTTTTGACATGGTTGTAGATGTGTTCTCCCATGGTCATGATGTAATTGTTGAAACCATTCAAGCATGGTTGAAGTGTGTCTTCCCATGGCTGCGATATAAGTGTTGGGGCCATTCGAGCATGGTTGAAGTGTGTCTTCCCATGGTTGCGATATAAGTGTTGGGGCCATTCGAGCATGTTTGAAGTGTGTCTTCCCATTGCTACGATATAAGTGTTTTTCCATTCTCGCATGGTTGAAGTGTGTCTTCCCATGGCGTAGATATAAGTGTTGAGCCTTTCATGGATGGTTGAAGTGTGTCTTCCCATGCCAATGAATGTAAGTGCTGTGTGATGTGCATCTGGGTTGTGCTCTGTGGACTATGAGGTGATCTGAAGACAATGATGTGATAGTAGGGTACACAGGTTTTGCAGAGGCATGTAATCAGTCCTGAGATGCTCTTGCAGGTTTTGCAAAGGCAGTGTAATCAGTCCTGGGATATTTTGCAGGTTTTGCAGAGGCAGTGTAATCAGTCCTGAGGTGTACCTACTTGATGGCTTGCTCGCAGAGATGATGAAGACCTACATGTGGTGGGCCTACATCCAGCATGAAAAAGGGTTGGCTCTATAGATGTGATACATCCAGCATGAAAAAGGGTTGGCTCTGTAGATGTGATACATCCAAAATGAAAAAGGGATGGTTCTGTAGATGATGAAGACCTGCAGGTGGCAGGCCTACATCTAGTATGAAAAAGGACTGGCTTTGACTTCCTATGACGAGTAGATTGGAGATTGATTGAGATAGCAGCAGCAATCACGATGATAATGATCCGATGACGATGATCCAGTGATGATGATCCAAAGAAGAAGACTTGTGCTAGCAAATCTGTGTCGAGAAATACCTTCCTAGTTAAGAGGGAGTGTTGATGTATTTGTAACTTCAGAATGTATTTCACATATGTATATTGTATTCCTATAGAGATGTTATTATTCCTCTATACGGAAGTGTCGTCATTTATATTGTAAGTGTCGTAACTTATACTTGATGGGTTATTAGACTGTTGAATATTGTAACTTCAAAGAATATTATATTTGTACTTTATTATTCCAGAGATGTTTCATCCCTCCGAGGTAACCCTATTATGTATCCGGAGATGTTTATTCCTCCGGGGGTTTGTATTAACTAGGGTTATTAGACCCACCATGTGGGGATCGGCCCTGTGATTATATTTTTGGGGTTATTAGACTTCTCCAGGAGAGGTCGGCCCCATTAGGTATTTTAGTCAGTTGAGAGTCAGTATAAATAAAGGAGGTGAACTCCTCATTAGATCACTCACTCACTTGTGGAAGAGTGCGCACTTGTCTGGGAGATCTGCTAAGGAGACAAAGAAGGAAGGAGCACATCTTGTATTTTGGTTGATCATCTTATTGACGAAAGCTTTGCTAGGTTTTCTACCCCATGAGGGTTTCCTAGGGTATATTCTGTGTCTATCTTATGATTATGTTTCTTTCAGTGATCTTGCTATTCTATTTGGTTTAATCTTAACATGGTATCAGAGCTAGACTGAATAGGACGTCTTTCACAAGGTAAGAATACCTCTCTCTCTCTCTCCGGTGAAGTTAGGGTTTCAGCCCAAAGTTGGTATTATTGATTTTTGGTTGCATGGCTGGATAGCCCTTTTCAATACCTTTCTTTTAAGCCCTAGATCGAACTTTTTGGTTGAGTAGAACTCAGAAAAAACCAAACCCTAATTCTACCGAAAGTGCGATACGTCAGAATTTGGTTTCAGAAAAAAGTTGGAATTTTTTAATTCTGATTACATGGTTGGATAGCCCTTCTCAATAGCATTCTTTTGAGCTATAGATTGAACTTTTTGGTTGAGTAGAACTCCGGGAAATTCAAACAATAATTCTACCAAAAGTGCAATAAATTTCTGTTCCAGATTCCGGAAAAGTGAAAAATAACTTTCCAAGTAAGTCTACTCTGTCTCTTGGACTCCCCCAAGAGAAGATGGCTCCAAACACTAAGCTTGAAGACAAGCTAGAAGGTATAGAAAATTTTTGGGCATGGAAATACAGAATTGGTCTCATTCTTGAAGAGAATGATCTTGCTCATTATATCAAGGAGGAAGTTGCAGAACCAGAAGAAGATGAAGCCAAAGAAAAACACAGGAAGGATTTGATTAGGGCAAAGAGAATCATAGCTGATTCTATTAAAGACCACTTGATTCCCCAAGTGGCTTCCAAGAAGACTCTAAAAGAAATGTATGATGCCCTAGGAAGAATGTATGAAGGAAAGAACATCAATAGGAAGATGAATCTAAGGACTCAGTTGAAGAGTACCAAGATGCACAAAGGAGAATCCATTCAAGACTACTTCTCAAGAGTCTCCCTAATCAAGGAACAACTAGATGCCATTGGTGGTACTCTTGATGAAGATGAACTTGTGATGACAGCTCTAAATGGTCTCACTAGATCATGGGAATCTTTCATACAAACCATGTGTGCCAGAAAGGAAAGCATGAAGTTTGATATAGTATGGGAGGATTGTGTTCAAGAAGAAGCTAGGGTTACCAACAGAGAAGCATTGCTCAAGGAAGATTACCAAGCCTTGGCCACCCATACCAAGAGAAGAAAGAATCGATCCTACCTTAAGAAGGATAGTCAAAAGGAGTCCCATCCTCCACAAAGATTTCAAAAGAAAAGGGGATCTTTCCAAGGAAGAGATTACTCCTCATTCCAATGTTTCATTTGTCACAAATTAGGACACATTGCAAAAGAATGTCCTAACAAAAGGAAGAAGGGTACTTACCACAGAAGACATCATGCACATCTTGCAGAAGATGAAAGTGAAGAAGAAGTTGAAGAGGAAGAAAGGCCTCTATAGAAAAGATCTAGAAGAGAAGAAGAAGATGAAGAAAGGACCTTCTCCAAAAGAAGACCTAGAAGAAATGAAGAGGAAGATGCAGAAGAGTATGTTCTTTTCTCCGCACTCTCTGGATCTATAACACCTGGAGAAGGTACATGGGATAGTGGTGCCTCAAAACATATGACAGGACAAAAGAAGACTCTATCAAACCTTGAAGAAAAGACCTCTCCCCTAAAAGTATCTCTTGGAGACAACTATCAATATCCCATTAAGGGAATTGGTGAAGCAAACTACAAACTTGATTCTGGAACCCCCATGAAGATGAAGGAAGTTTTGTATGTTCCAGGATTGAAGAAGAATTTGCTTTCAATCTCAGCTTTGGACAAGAAAGGTTATAGAGTTGCATTCATTGATGGACAAGTGTTAATGTGGTCCAAAGGCAAATCTATTAAGGATGCAATTGTCATTGGTGAAGAGGAAGGAGGTTTGTATAAACTCAAGGGCCATCCAGAAGCTGCCATTGTGCATGAAACCTCTAGTCCCAGTGAGCTATGGCATAGAAGACTAGCTCACATTAACTACAAAGCCTTACCCTATGTAAGTAAGGTGGTCATAGGACTACCTGATTTGAAGGTTGATCATGATGGCTCATGTAAAGGATGTAAGAAAGGGAAGAATGTCAAGAACCCCTTTCCAAAGAGTGAAACAAAGACTAAGAGTATCTTGGAGCTAATACACTCAGATGTATGTGGTCCAATGCCCACCACCTCTCTAAGTGGATTTGAATACTATCTTTCATTCATTGATGATGATTCAAGGAAAACTTGGATATACTTTCTAAAAGGTAAGAATGAAGTTTTTGGAAAGTTCAAAGAGTTCAAGGCTCTAATAGAAAATCTCTCAGAAAAGAAAATCAAGATTCTCAGAACAGACAATGGTGGAGAATATACTTCAAAAGAGTTTGAAGAATTTTGTTAAGAAGTCGGAATCAAGAGAGAACTAATCACTCCCTACAATCCCCAACAAAATGGGGTTGCAGAAAGGAAAAAAAGAACCATCATGGAAGCCGTGAAGACTATGATACATGACCAGGATCTTCCCATGTATCTATGGGCTGAAGCAACCAAGACAGCAGTATATGTTCAAAACAGATTATCTCATAGTGCTCTTGATTTCAAAACTCCAGAAGAAGTGTTTACTGGAAAGAAGCCCGAGGTAAGCCATCTTAAAATATTTGGGTGTCCTTTGTACATCCACATTCCAAAAGAAAAGAGAACCAAGTTGGATCCTTCTGGTAAGAAAGGAATATTTGTTGGTTATTGTGAATCATCCAAAGCCTTCAGGATTTACATACCAGGCTTTCATCATATAGAAATCAGTAGAGATGTAACTTTTGATGAAGAAGCAGCTCTCAAGAAATCAAGAAAATGCCAACTTGAAGAAATCTATGAAGAAGATCCTTCTTCTAGAAACTCAGAGGCTGTTCACATCCCCGAAGATAATCCACCAGAGGATCATGACATATTGGAACCACAAGAACCTCCTATCTCAGATATATCAAAGAAAATAAGGCCAGCCTGGGCTAGAGATATTATCCAAGGGGATGAAAAATATGGTGCTCCTGAAGGCTCCATTAGAGAAAGAAAGAAACCAAAGCTAGTATCCAACTATATGGCCCTGATGTGTGATCTTGTGGATCAACTACCTACTAGCTATGAAGAGGCAGCTCAAAAGAAAGAATGGGTAGAAGCAATGACAGAAGAATATCAGTCGATAATGAAAAATGATGTTTGGGATATAGTTCCCAAACCAAGAGATAAAAGTGTGGTTTCTTCCAAATGGATTTTCAAGATAAAACATGCTGCAGATGGTAGCATTGAAAAATACAAGGCAGGGTTTGTAGCCAGAGGATTCTCTCAAAAGGAGGGAATTGACTATGAAGAAACATTTGCACCTGTTGCCAGGTATACTTCAATTAGAACTATCATGGCACTTGCATCCATGATGAAATGGAAATTGCATCAAATGGATGTTAAGATAGCTTTTCTGAATGGTTTAATTGAAGAAGAAGTATACATAGAACAACCTCAAGGTTTTGAGGTCAAAGACGGAAGGACCCATGTATGCAAACTGAAAAAGGCATTATATGGATTGAAGCAAGCTCCCAGAGCTTGGTACGGAAGGATTGACAGTTTCTTAACAAGCATGGGCTTTATCAAAAGTAAAGCTGACCCCAATCTGTATCTTAAAGTGATGAATGATGAACCTGTTATACTGTTGTTATATGTAGATGATCTATTTCTAACCGGAAATGAGAAACAAATTATTGAAAGCAAGAAGAAGCTTTCTTCAGAATTCGAAATGAAAGATCTCGGATTAATGCACTACTTCTTAGGATTAGAAGTGTGGCAAGAGCCAAAAGGAATCTTTCTAAATCAAGGTAAGTACACTGTGGAGATTCTCAAAAGATTTGATATGTTGGAATGTAAAGCCATGGCCACTCCCATGGACTCCAACTTGAAACTATTAGTTAATGATTCATCAGAACTAGTGGACGTAACTCTATATAGACAAATCATTGGATCATTGATGTATTTGACAAATACTAGGCCGGATATATGCTTTGCTGTAAATACCCTAAGTCAGTATCTAGTAGAACCTAGAAAGGTTCACCTGATAGCTGCAAAGCATATAATGAGGTACCTAAAAGGTACATTGGACTTTGGCCTATACTATCTTGGAGGTAATGAACTCAAGTTACATGGTTACTCAGATTCTGATTGGGCAGGTAGTGTCTCAGACAGAAAAGGTACTTCAGGTGGATGTTATGGTCTTGGATCTGCCATGATCTCCTGGTTCAGCAAGAAACAATCTAGTGTGGCCCTTAGTACTGCTGAAGCAGAATATATAGCCGCTTGCTCTACCAGCTGTGAAGCAGTGTGGCTTCGAAAACTTTTATCTGGAATATTTGACTTAGAAATGGATCCCACTATGATTATGTGTGATAATCAAAGCTGCATTAAGATGACTGAAAATCCTGTGTTCCATGATAAGTCAAAACACATTGAGATCCGTTACTTCTATATACGAGACATGGTGCAGAGAGGAGCTATCAAGCTCGAGTATATAAGCACTGAGGATCAGATTGCCGATATCCTGACTAAACCTTTGTCTCGAGTAAAGTTTGAATACTTCCGAGACAAGCTTGGTATAGTCCAGAAGGACCCTCCTCGAAAGGGGGAGTAGTATAGTACTTGATAACAATTCTGTCCCTTAACTTTTGTTTTGTTGCACTTAGCTACTTAAAATTATTTAGATTTAGAACTCTTATATATCTTTTATTTTAGATGTATACATGTTTTTGATGTGATGTATACATGTTTTGATGTTAGATGTATTAGTGAGAATACATGCTAGATGTATACATGTTTTTGATGTGATGTATACATGTTTTGATGTTAGATGTATTAGTGAGAATACATGCTAGATGTATACATGTTTTTGATGTGATGTATACATGTTTTGATGTTAGATGTATTAATGAGAATACATGCTAGATGTATATGTATACATGTTTTGATGATTAGATGTATTAGTGAGAATACATGCTAGATGTATACATGTTTTGATGTAATGTATACATGTTTTTGATTAGTGATGTATACATGTTTTGATGTGACACATGCTCTTGGATATTTGTACCTGTATAGATGAGAATACAGATGAGGATTGGATCTTCCTTGAACTTAAGTTCTAAAGTGAGCCGTAGACGTGAGGTCTCCGAAAATAAAGTCCTTAGTGGACAGATGAGAGGATTGGATCATCCTTGAACTTAAGTTATAAAGTGAGCCGTAGACGTGAGGTCTCCGAAAATAAAGTCCTTGGTGGACTTGAGGGGATTGGATCATCCTTGGACTTCAGTCCTAAAGAGAGCCGTAGACATATGTCTTCGAGAATGAAGTCCTTGGTGGACTTGAGGGGATTGGATCATCCCTGGACTTCAGTCCTAAAGAGAGTCGTAGACGTATGTCTTCAAGAATGAAGTCCTTGGTGGACTTGAGGGGATTGGATCATCCCTGGACTTCAGTCCTAAAGTGAGCCGTAGACGTGTGGTCTCCGAGAATAAAGTCTTTGGTGGACAGATGAGGATTGGATCATCCTTGAACTCAAGTTCTAAAGTGAGCCGTAGACAGGTGTCTCCGAAAATAGAGGATAGGACTGCATCGTCCCTGGACCTTGGTTCAAAATGCACGTGATAGGATTAATCATCCTTAGACAGTAAATCCAGTAATTCCGAAAGGAAGGATAGTCTTAAATGCGATTGTGGTAGGATTAATCATCCTTAGACAGTAAATCCAGTAATTCCGAAAGGAAGGATAGTCTTAAATATGATTGTGGTTGGATTAATCATCCTTAGACAGTAAATCCAGTAATTCCGAAAGGAAGGATAGTCTTAAATGCGATTGTGGTAGGATTAATCATCCGTAGACAGTAAATCCAGTAATTCCGAAAGGAAGGATAGTCTTAAATGAAATTATGGTAGGATTAATCATCCTTAGACAGTAAATCCAGTAATTCCGAAAGGAAGGATAGTCTTAAATGCGATTGTGGTAGGATTAATCATCCTTAGACAGTAAATCCAGTAATTCCGAAAGGAAGGATAGTCTTAAATGCGATTGTGGTAGGATTAATCATCCTTAGACAGTAAATCCAATAATTCCGAAAGGAAGGATAGTCTTAAATATGATTGTGGTTGGACTAATCATCCTTAGACAGTAAATCCAGTAATTTCGAAAGGAAGGATAGTCTTAAATATGATTGTGGTTGGACTAATCATCCTTAGACAGTAAATCCAGTAATTCTGAAAGGAAGGATAGTCTTAAATATGATTGTGACGAAATTGATCCAGTAAATCTGATGATCGCGTGATGACGATGCTGATGATCGTGTGATGACGATGATGATGATCGCGTGATGACGATGCTGCTGATTGTATGATGACGATGCTGATGATCGTGTGATGACGATGCTGCTGATCGTATGATGACGATGCTGATGATCGTGTGATGACGATGCTGTTGATCGTGTGATGACGATGCTGATGATCGTGTGATGACGATGTTGATGATCGTGCGATGACGATGTTGATGATCGTGTGATGACGATGTTGTTGATCGTATGATGATGATGCTGATGATCATGTGATGACGATGCCGCTAATCGTATGATGACGATGCAGATGATCGTGTGATGACGATGCTGCTGATCGTGTGATGACGATGTTGCTGATCGTATGATCGTGTGATGATGATGTCGATGATCGTGATGTCGATGTTGATGTTGACATTGATATACCAGTAACTGTTTGAGTTACTAATGAAGACAAATTGAAGAAAGCTTTCGATGATTTATAGATGTATCATGTATAGTGACTCCTTGCTCCTGCAGATGCTGTTATGATATCCTTCTCGTTAAGGGGGAGTGTCGAATATTGTAACTTCAAAGAATATTATATTTTTACTTTATTATTCCGGAGATGTTCCATCCCTCCGAGGTAACCCTATTATGTATCCGGAGATGTTTATTCCTCCGGGGGTTTGTATTAACTAGGGTTATTAGACCCACCATGTGGGGCTCGGCCCTGTGGTTATATTTTTGGGGTTATTAGACTTCTCCAGGAGAGGTCGGTCCCATTAGGTCTTTTAGTTAGTTGAGAGTCAGTATAAATAAAGGAGGTGAACTCCTCATTAGATCACTCACTCACTTGTGGAAGAGTGCGCACTTGTCTAGGAGATCTGCTAAGGAGACAAAGAAGGAAGGAGCACATCTTGTATTTTGGTTGATCATCTTATTGAGGAAAGCTTTGCTGGGTTTTCTACCCCATGAGGGTTTCCCAGGGTATATTCTGTGTCTATCTTGTGATTATGTTTCTTTCAGTGATCTTGCTAGTCTATTTGGTTTAATCTTAACATAGACCACCTTGATGGGGTCGTCCCTGTATAAGTCATGTGGGTTAAAGGGTTATTAGACCACCTTATTGGCAGTCGGCCCTGTCAGCATTATGTTATGTGATTAAGTTGAAACCGACCTAGTAAGGTTATTAGGCAAGTCAAGTCATGTATAAATAGAGTGTGGGAGGCACTCTATTTGATCATTCACTTTCTCACTTATACACTCATTGGAGAGTGGCGCACTAGTGGAGGAGGAGAAGCTGATGCTAGGAGACTATCTCTTATGCTTGGGTTTTGTATCATTGCTCTATCTATCTCTGAGGAAGTTATTGGAGTTTTTCACCTTCTTGGTTTTCCCTAAGGAAACTCTGTGTGTCTATTATCTCATGTGATTGCTTGTTGTGATTGATATGCTTGATATGTTGTACATGTTATTCTCTCAGTAAAGATCCTAGAATATGTTGAATTAATCCTCAAAAATTAACATGGAGGTGGTCCTGTTTGATTCCCTAGCAAGAAACATAGTGCAATTGCAGTATCTTCAGCAGAGGCCGAGTGCAGAGGACCAATGAATGTTGCTACTCAATGTGTGTGGTTGCAGGGTATTCTTTCAGAGTTTGAGATTGCCTTTAGTACTCCTACTGTCATCTTTTGTGACAATCAGAGTGCTATAAGGGTCTCAAGTGATCCAGTACATAGACAGAGGACCAAGCATATTGAGATCCATATGCACTACATCAGGAATTTAGTGCATGACCAGATCATTGATTTATAGTATTACCCAACAAGTGAGCAAACTGCAGACATCTTCACCAAATCTTTTACTAAGAAGACTTCCAACTATCTAAGATCACTACTTGGGATGGTTGAACATGTGGTGGAGTGAAGGATTGATCAGCAATCTTTCAAATTTGATGATGTCCATTTTTTAGGGAAGGTTTTTTCCCATGAGGTTTTCCTTCTTTCCTTATTTTGTGGACCAGGCAGTATTGTACAGGGTGACCATGTCTTGTTACTAGGCCCTTAGTATTTTTATTTCTGATTTTTAGCACATAAAGTCAGACTTATGGGGGGGGTGTTGGAATAATTAAAACCCACTCCTATGTCAATTAATACATTAGAGACATTAATTAATCATTTTATGATTAATTACTATGTATTAGACTAAATAGTTGGCATATGAGTCATTGTGTGGACCACAAGGCACCTTTGGGGGGACCACAAGCCTTCCTAGTGTGGACCACAAGTTTCCTAAGTCACTTGGGTGCATTTCTACTGATTCTGGATAAGATTCCAGTGTGAAAGGCGCGTTCCTTCTTTTTACTGCTTTCGGGTGAAAGGTGAAAAGCTAGTTGACTAGGGAAAGTGTTTTTTGGACCACTTTCAATCCTTGATGTTTCTTCCTTCCATTTTTGGGATTTAGCATTTTTTTTCATCCCACATCACTATCTGATCACTAAATCAGAAATTCGCGAGGGTTTGGTGTGACTTGGAGAACACTCTTGCCACCTAGGGGGGTTTTGCATCAATTTAGTAAGTCTGCTTTTGTGAGGATTCAAGTGGAATCTTTATCCATTTGAATCTCTGATGTAAATTTATATATTGACATCCATTTAATTTCCCAAGGTTGGCTGATGTATTATTATTCATGAGAGTAATACAGTTTGTATCTATTGTGAGTAATTTTCTGTGTTCTTAACTAGTTGTGCGAGATATTTTGTGAGAGTGTGTAATTTCTTGATCAGATCTTGGTTTGAACTAAATTTCACAAGTACAACTTGGTAGAGTATACCCAAGCAACAACGGTTCCACATGTTCATCCATACCCTTGATACTATTACGATAAATTGGTATACGTCGCTAGAGCTGCGACAAGGAACTGTAGATTGGGATTGTTTGGATGCAAGTTTTAAACATACTTTTAACTATGAGGATGAAAGTACCACAATATATGCGGCTCTGCAAATTATTAAGGATAAAATTTTTGAAGAAATCCCAGGACCAATATCCAATCTGCCACAGTGGACCGCAACAGTGGAGAAAATGATGGAATGTTACAATATTAGTGGCGGACCAAAAGATGAAGACCTGAGGGATGTCCATATCCCAGAAAGTGAAGCAAGCTGTGATTTGAAGGGACCTGATATATCATCAGACAAGTTTCTACATCCGTTGAAGATAAAAAAGGTAAATATCGGCTCTAATGAAAATCCAAAGTTTGCAAACATAGGTGATTATTGGGATGATGAAACCGTAGGAAAAATTACTCACTTGTTGCATAAGTTCCAAGATCTGTTTCCCACTATATTTTCAGTAATCAAAGGTATAGCCGGTGATCTAGGTGAAATGAAGATTCCTCTGAAACCTGGTGCTAAACTTGTAAATCCGTATAGACTAAATCCACAGTATAAAGAGAAGGTGAGAGCAGAGCTCGACAGAATTCTTGATGCAGGAATTATTGTACCTATGGAAGAATCTGAATGGATCAGTCCTATGGTGGTCCAAGACAAGAAGACTGGAGAGATCAGAATATTTGTCAACTTGTGAAAACTGAATGACGCATGTTTATGTGATCCATTTCCCACTCCTTTTACATACGAAGTGCTTGAGACTATCAGAGGATGGGAAGCCTGCTCTTTTATGGATGGATTCTCCGGATATCATGAAATCAAGATTGCTAAGGAGGATCGACACAAAACAACATTTGTGACAAAATGGGGCTATTTTCAATACACAGTAATGCATTTTGGCTTAAAGAATGCCCCTGCTATTTTTTCACAGGTAGTTGTTGCTGTCTTTAAGGAGTTTATTCATAAGTTTCTAGAAGTGTACTTTGATGACTTGACAATTTATGGATTACTTAAGAATGATATCAACAATTTAAAGTTGATGTTAGAATGTTGTCGACGGTATTGAATTTCTTTGAACTTGAAGAAATGTATATTATGTGCTCCATTTGGCATACTATTAGAACATGCCATTTGTAAGGAAGGCATGCTAGTAGACCTTGCAAAGATTGCTATCATACTCAATTTTCCTCTACCTACTATAGTTCGACGGTTGAGAACAACCTTGGGTCATACAGGATATTACAGAAATTTTATTAAAGGCTACGCCTAGATAACAACACCGATGGAGAAGTTGTTTAAAAAGGATGCAAAATTTCAGTGGAATGAAGAATATTGCCAGTAGAGTCTTGATACAATGAAGGAAAAGATGGTTACAAAACCTATCTTAGTATTTCCTAACTGGAAGAAAGAATTTCATGTCCATGTTGATGCGTCATCTATCGCTTTAGGGGCGGTCCATGCTCTACCAAGTGAGGGGTCCATCAACCATCCTATTGCATTTTCCAACAGAAAATTGCCCACTGCAAAACGGAACTACACTACGACTGAAAGAGAGGGACTTGCTATGTTTTATTCATTACAAAAATTTAAACATTATTTACTGGGAGGGCATTTTAAGATGTTTACTAACCACTCTGCATTGAAGTACCTAGTCAATAAGCCAATGTTGGGGGGGAATATTTGTTGGTGGTTGTTGCTGTTTCAAGAATGTGATTTTGAAATTATAGTTAAGCCATGGAGGTTGAATGCAAGCCCTGAGCATCTGTCGAGGTTGGAAACTGGAGAAGAACCAACTAGCTTAGAGGACAATCTTCCAGACACACAACTCTTTTCATTAAAATGGTTGATGACTACTTTCAGGATATTGTGACATTTTTTTCCATGAGTATGCTACCAGAAGGATACACAACCGCTCATAATTGATTGCAAGTTTGTACATAGAAAAAAATAAATTGGAAACCCCAAGTTTTCTTTCTGTCGTAGTTGTTTGTGTCGTAGATTAGTTGTGTCGATGTACAATTATGTCAGATCTCTTTGGAAACCCCGAGATACAGTTATTTCATAAATTTACGGAAACCCCAAGTTACCATTGTGTCGAAGATATCTTATATCGAGTACTCTAGTCAAAGTTCCAAAGTTGTCAATTGGAAACCCCAACTTCCCAGTATTTCGAAGCAGATTTTCCTTGTTGAAGGGGGTTATCTGTCGAAGTACTATTTGTGTCCCCTGGAAACCCCAACATGCTAGACCTGTCGAAGTTATATCTTTTGGAGGGGGTTGATTGTTGAATTTATATCTGTCAAAGTTCTGGGGTGACTTTAGTTGTCGAAGTTGTAGTTGGGACGCATTTATTGCTGCTTTTATGACACATGGTGGCCTTTTCGAATTAAATGTTGAAGTGACTGTCATGTGTGAAGAGATCTGCCACTACCCTTTTCATCATTGGTGAATCTAGGACAATTAATCTATCTCGGGAATGACAGATGGATCGCACACGGGGGATAAATTTAAAATCCCGCTCTTCCCTCACTTGTTCTTCATTGTGACTTTGAGTTATTGCAACCATGATTAAGAAGCTAGAGCCGAACTCTATGTTTGATATTGTGAAGTTGTGCGATACCAAAATGCAGGTCGAATTCTCTGTAGGAAGTGAATATCGGGGATCTGTCGAAGAAGTCCAAATGTTGGGTTCCATTTCTGTCAGTTTGGAGTAGCCTAAAGTAGTTTCTTCACAAGTGCCAGGGAATGTGCCTCAAAATTCAAGGAAATCCAACCAACCTAATCCTGAACCAAGAATGAAGGCACACCATGATGCGGGAACATTTGCGGCAGGCTCTGCCACCTTCTTTCCAAAGTATGTCCTGCCCCGTAATTATAGTGCCAAACTGGTGATGTTGCAAAAGAATGTATGATACTCGATTAATACTGTTCTAGTGCTGAAGGGAGTTATCCTCGAGGGAGATATATTGAAGAACATACAGAATTTATCATATGTTAATCATGACACCAGTAATTTTTCGTAATTCAACTATACCAATTACATGAGGCATGTTGTCATAACAGAGGTCCATCCGACTGATTTAGAGCCACAACAGTGGATTATCAGTGTGGCCTGCATCGGTCTATTACCTTTATTGCATTTGCAACACTTTGGTCGCATTGCGGAGGCCAATGCGTGTGTGAAGCAGCTCTTAGTATGTTTGCATGGAGGGTTCCTTTGGTTGGAAACCAAGGTATCTATTGATACAAACCTCATATCTCGCATTACAGTTTTACCTAAGGCTAGGGTAGACCCGTCATAGTTCTTTGTTGGTAAAGAGTGAGACCATGACTTGGAAACAAGGATGAAGGAAAAATACAACTTGACCAAGAGAAACCGGATCTTCGAGGTAGCCTCTATCAGCGATCAAGCTATTCGGTTCGATGCCAAGTTGTTAGCCGTTGTTAGCCACTAAGTTAGTGAGAAAGAATAGACCAAACCAAGTGACTGGCTCTGTTCTTGCTGCGGAAGAGCATTGTACGATGGGTGTTCAAATGAATTGGTCGAATTTCTTGTTTAATGAGTTCCTTGCAGATGTTGTGGACACGCAAGACAATGGCGCCCCTTTTACATATTCATGGTTATTATTACTCATCTCTTTCGTAGGTTGGGCAGAGCCTGCGAAATATCAAGGAATGCAGCCTATTGACCCATGCCAAGGGTCACATTACATGAATTTATCTTTCTTGGATATAAGGAGCCTCCAGGAAGAGAGTAATGTGTTGTTGTACTTGCAACTGGAGGCGTTAAGGTATTATGTGGTTCAAATACCACGGATTGGTGAAGCAGTGGTGGATAAATATCACAGAGTGGAAAAGTTCAAATCTGGGCCCCACCACATACATGTACAGATAAGAAGGGACCCACACTAGTAGTGGTTGGTGATGGGATTCAAATGATCCAGCGACGATGTAGAACAAATGATTCAAGAATGGCTGCCAGAGTGGAAAGTACCTATCGAACCTGAAACCATATCGTCGGACCAATCACAGCAGGAGCGATAGAAAGATGGTACATTTGGCCAGCAAGAAAACAGCCAAAATACGCAGTAAACTGAAGGGGGAGGTGATGACGCAGAAGATCGGGAATCCATCTAGACCCCCACTGATCCAGAAATAGGAAACAAGTGGAAAGATGAAACTTCAAGACAGGGTGCAAGGAAGAAGAGAAAATCACAACGCCATGATACTTCCCAGACTTCCCAGGCTTTGACAGATGATGATATCAATATCATGATCAACGGGATGACTAAAGTGGCATAGGATAATAGAAGAAAAATGGAAGACAAGATAATCCAACTATTCAATAGCATCACTAACATTCTAGATATGTTGTGTATAGAGGTAAAGAAGATCTAAATATCGGATCCGTCGCAAAGCACATTAGCGCGGATCGAGGTTGGGAAAGAAGAGAAATCACAAGACTGGGAAGTAAAAATTCCCTCTATGGAAGGGGTAGTGAATATTTTTCCTCGAGCAATTTCATTTGAGGAACCAGGCAGCAGTGTTGAGCTTCCGAAGTCGGGGTATGTAGACCTTAAGTTACCTGCATTGCCCCTTTACATGTTGCACATGATACAGGAGAGTGTTGCTAAGGAGATAAAATCAAGGGAAAGTTCTCTCCAAGAATATATGAAAGCATATAAGAACCAGGCGGAAGAATTGAAGGATCTAAATGATGAGCTTTAGTAGGACAAGGACTTACTGCAACAGGAGAAAGACAAAGTTCAACAAGTTGTCGAATTTGTATGCCGAGCAGTGTTGGAGGCATAGGTTATTGAATAAATGACAATAAAGGTACAGTGGTTAGAGACGGTCATATCCAAATATCGTATTAAGGTGCAAGAGTTAAAAGCAAATTTGGTGCCTATCACCCCTCCTGAAGTTGTTGAGTAGCGACAAGCAGAGATCCAAAAGGTTGTTCAAAATATGCAACAAACAGAAGCAGAATCAATGCATATGTATGATGTTCTGTCGTAGTCTGAGGACGCCTTGTTTGAGGATCTTGAGCTACTGGAAATTCAAACACGGCTTGGAGCTGTTGAAGGGAAGATGAGTGCCTTAGGGAGCATTTGAAGACTCTGTCTCCAGTTTAGAGAATGGGAAAAGCCACCGAAAGCAAATAGCTACAATAGGAGGTTAATCAGTTGAGACTGCAGCATAGGTAGCACACTGAGAGGGTCCAAACACTTCAGTCTGAGGCGCAACGCATATCAGAGTATATTGGAATTATCCATACTTCCATCTAGTCGGCAGTCACTCAGGCTGTTGAAGTGATCCAAAACCATATTACAGTAGACGTGGTGGAAACTGTTGGCTAGAAGAGGGAAGAAGTCCAACAGTTGGTCGAAGCTAGCAAAAGTCGTTATGAAGAATTTTTGTCGAAGCTACAGGAACTCGACTCACAGCCTTGAAGTGGCTCGAGATGAACCACATGTGAGTGTTGGAGGCATTTTGGGCCTAGTATTTTGGAGGTATCATTTTTTAAGAAATGATTTATTGTGGATGAAGACAAAGTGGAACCAGTTCGACGCAAGGGTCAACTCCAACGAAGCAGCCAGTAAATGAGGAAAACGGTCATGTTGATCGTGTCAAAGGTCAAAAGTTGATTCAGTTAGTTAGAATTGGTCCACATTATAATAATGAGTCAGTTAGGAAGTTAGTGGGTTAGTTGGAGGGAAGAATCTTAGTGTGCCCTATAAATATGTATTAAGAAGGAAATTTTGGGGTTAATGTTCAAAGTATAGTCTTGTGATATGTAATAGAGATATCCACTGTATATGTTGAAGACATTTTTGGAGAATCCAAGTCGCTGATTTGCAGGCTATGTGCACAAATACATTGTATGACATGAAGAAATCTGTAAGTTCTACCTGAAGTGCTTATTTGGCTACTAATCTAATAGAATACAAGCGCTTCCGTGGTTTTTCCCATATGGGTTTTCCATGTAAAATCTGGTGTTGTAATGTGTGTTGATGTGTGGCTTGATTTGTTGTGATATGTGTTTCTTTCCTCTGTTAAACAATTAATTGAATGAATGATGGAAGTAACTGTATGAAGAATGGATGTGATATATTAATCGAATACAAGTTTTGAAGTCTGTTGTAGTTATGAGTCCGTCGAAGCTCTAGTTTTTCGATACTATGTAGGTGTAACATGGTAATGAATGTATTGTATGGTGAAAATTTGAACTAAGTCATGATATATGTCGATGTGCTAATTTGTCGATGTTTTGTAATGGGATTTAATAACAAATATTTTGCTCGATGAGTATTCCTCTTCTATGCTGCATGAAGTCTAGTTCCTATAGTCCCCATAGATACTTCGGGTGAGACTTCATCTACTCTGCAGGTGATGCCGGAAGGGTTGATTCACTTTCGGGTTGGTGTTTGTGGATTGTGGAGTTTTTTGGTGGATGTTAAGGGTTGGACCCTGGTCGAAGTAATAGTGTGCCAACACATATCAACAAGGGTCAAATTAAGACTCTTCAATCCATAAATTTTCTTTTGTGTGAACAAACAATGACACTTGCAGTGTTGTCTTTTGAACTATCATCACAGATGAAGAAGTGAATATGATCTATAAAAATCATTCAACACTTTATCTAATTCCTCGTGATTCACACATCAATGTAAAATGAGATCAATCCCACAACAATACAAAATTTTGTTGACAATAAGTTATATATTCATCTAATGATGAATATGTCAACATTCATCATGAGATAAGTGAGAGTGGAACCTTTGGTTCTGGAGATACACAAAGATGTCTCCATACCAAGGGTCACTATAGGAGACAAGGAAAAAGTGTTCATCGGGAAAGGACTCAACTTCAACGTTATGTTCACCATCTTGGGGAAACTCTAAAATAATCTCAGTGAATTGAATAGACATTTGTTTACTTAACTTACGTAAACTCTAGATCAAATACCTACAATATTACTATCCATTGGAATACTTGCTCATGATTATTCATTGGATCAAGATATGCTAAATGGATTAGTGTCTACAACAATGAAAATATGTCAATGCATTTGAATAACATGGACTACTTCCAAAGGAAACTCCTCCACATGTGAGTAACAAAATTTAAGTTTGGCTAGGATCTCACTCCAATAATATATTATGTGTTCTTGATGCAGATCATCTTCTTAAACCAAGGACATACCAATGGTAGATTCAAAGTCATAAGGTATAGAAGGAAGTCCCTATTGTGGTTAGGTGGACTAAGTAAATGGGTTGAAATAAGGGCCTTCTTCAAGCCTTTCAATTACCATTGAGTGTCATCATCCCAATGAACGTAACTCTATTTTTCAAAAAGTGCATGTAACCTTTTATGACCTTGGTTTAATCAACAATAAATCTTGGCTATAAATTCACCTTCCCTTGCAAGCTCTAGAGTTGTATGATGTTATGCAGAGGCAACTTAACTATCACCTCAACCTTAAAGTGATTGACTATGATTTTATACTTGGACACTATAAAACCAAGTAACCTCCCAGTGATAGCTCAAAAAATACACTTATTTGGATTTAGAGGAATCTTATAGAAACAACATCTATTGAACATTACTTGAAGGTGAGTTTGATGATCAACTCTTATTTTCGATTGAGAAGCAAGGTCATCCAAATAGGATTGATGCCATGAGAATCATAAGAAATAACCTAATGAAATATAACTTGAGCATATTTTAGGCCAAATTGCATATTTCGATAAGGAAAAGTTCCCCAGGATAGATAAACACAAGTTTTTGTTGGTCTTTCGGGGAAATTTGGATCTAATTATAGTTAGAAAATATATCCATGAAGGAAAATATTCCACTTTTTTCACATATCAATTAATCGGATAGGGTAATTTTCCTTTTGACAATCTTTACTCCAATCTCGAAAATCAATACAAGTGCAAATAGTCCCTTGTTTCTTGTCTACTAGAATAGGATTGGATACACATTCGATTAGTGTAATTAGGTAGATGATGTTGGCATTCAATAGGATTTATACCTCTACCTTAATGGTGTTGCTTTTCAAGGGTTGGACAATCTTAATTTTTTTAAACAACCCACGCATTCTCATAAATATTAATCTCTTGTTCAACTATTTGAGGTCAATCCCTATAATTTCCTCGTAGCTCCAAGCAAAAATGTTATGGGATTTCTTAAAGAGATGAGTATATATTTTAACTTCTTATAGAGAACAATATACTCCTATCGTGATGTTTTCCACAATGTTGGGGGTCTTGGAGATTCCATGTTGATGTATATGTAACTTCGGAATGTATTTCGCATATATGTATATTGTATTCCTATAGAGATGTTATTATTCCTCTATACGGAAGTGTCGTCATTTATATTGTAAGTGTCGTAACTTATACTTGATGGGTTATTAGACCACCTTGTTGGGGTCGGCCCTGTATAAGTCATGTGGGTCAAAAGGTTATTAGACCACCCTATTGGGGGTCGGCCATGTGGGTCAAAGGGTTATTAGACCACCCTAGTGGGGGTCGGCCCAGTCAGCATTATGTTAAGTGGTTAAGTTGAGGCCGGCCTAGTTGAGTAAAGGTCAAGTCAAGTTAGTGTATAAATAGAGAGTGTGTCTCTCTCATTTTACACATTCTATTCTCTCACTCACACTTGGAGAGTGGCGCACTTGTGGAGGAGGAGGCTCTGCTGCTAGGAGAAGACTATCTCTTGTATTCTGGTTGTATCATTGCTCTATCTATCTTTGAGGAACTTACTGGGGTTTTTCACCTTTATGGTTTTCCCCAAGTAAACTCTGTGTCTCTTGTGTGCTTGCATTATTGTGTCCATGATTGATATGCTGTAGATTTGTTGTACATGTTGTTCTCTCAGTTAAGATCCTAGATCATATTGAAGAAAATTCTGAAAATTTAACATGGTATCAGAGCTACCCTGAAAGAAGGCATGATATGGCATGTATGACACTTGTTGCACTTATGATGCTCGGGCTTGATATAGCAAAAACCATTTATCGTAGCACTTTTGCTATAAATCCATTTTGGAAAAGGTTTCGAATCTGAACCTTTTACAGGTTGAAGATCAGATCCCCATGTACCTTGTGTCCAAAGGAAAACCTCTAATTCATTGTACTTTGTGATTTATGATCTGTACAATATAGGGTTTCTGCCTCTTCCAGATCTGATTCAAAAACAAGTGACCTTGGAAAAAAGGTCATAACTTGGGCTAGGAAGCTCCAAATGAAATTCCATAAAAAGTGATAGGTAGTACACAAACTATACTATCTTAGGAAAATTGTTCATAGGCCGAAGTTGAACCAGTGACACGTGGCACGCTGTACAAGTTCGCTCTCCTGTATTATACCATAAACAGGTCACGTTGTGACACTTGGAATAACTCTCTCTCAGAGAATACAATTGAGGTCAGACCTATCGGGATGGAAATATAACAGGTCGGTCTATCTCAGAAAAAAATTTCAGACCCTGTGGATCGAAATATTCATAGTTACACCAAAAACAATCAGGTACATATTTCTGTCAAAACATAATTATTTTTTAGCACCTTCATTCATGGCTTCCAGAATTTAGGGCTTCGGAGAAAGTTGGAATTTTTGTAATCAGAGACCACGGCTGGATGCTACTCATCAAAATAGAAATTTAGAGACCAATATCATATTTTTTGGTTGGGCAAAAGACTGGGCTTGATTAGACCCTAGTTCGGGACTTTGATCCGAAAAGTGGAAAATTAGGGCTTCTGTAAAAATGGGAATTTTTGAAATTTGTGACCACGGCTGGAAGATCCTCAGAAAAATAGAATCTTAGAGCTTTGGATCAAAACTTTTGATTTGGCAGAAGAGTGGGCTTCATCAAACCCTAGTTCGGGGTCACATCCAGTGAATCCAAAAGTTTCAAAGCAAAATTGAGGAGTGAAACTTTGCAGTTTTCAAATTTTGAATATACCAGATGATCAGCTCATCAAGGCGCATATTTCCATCCTTTCGGAAGTTTGAATTTTTGGGGTTTCTCTTACAAACCCTAATCTAGCTCCAGGTCCAGTTCTTGCAAATCAAGTGGATTGGGTTAATCCTAGAAGAAGATGGATTGGTCACCTGCATAAGTGAAGAAGTTCATGTCTCAGAGGGAGATGAGGCTAAGGCTTTCCATAAGAAGATTATAAGCAATCTTGACAGGTATGGCTTACAGGTATGTTTCGAATTTTGTTCATGATTAAGTTTATGGTATATTTTTCTTCATATTATTACGGTTAGTACAATCTTGATTAAATCTAGACTTGTCGTATCACCTTAATAAAATTATGAATGCACGATAGAAGATATTCATTGATCAGGGTGTTGACACTTATGATTGTACTAATGCATTATGGTGTTGTAAGAGGTTTATGTTGTCTGCTAACATGAAAGGTACACCAAGAAAGACAAATCATGTTCTGGTTCAAGAGCATATGATCATGATGACATGAGGACAAAGATTCATCCATTTTCATGGATCGCTTAGAAGATCTACTTACGAGGTATGTATAACTTGGTCCTACAATGGATAACTTATGAGACATGTAGGTTACTAGCACAAGTCATTGAAGAAAACCAGAAGACATTATGTGGGTATGTTAGACATAACTAGCTAGCATGCTAAATCCAGGTATGTTTTTCCTATATCAATCTAGAATCCTACCTTGTGTTAGGATCTTATACTGTTGTGTTGTTGATAATGATTATTCATGAAGTCATAGGTTTGAATAGTCATGGATGTATGCATATTATGTTTCTTACCATAATTGATGATATGACTAACCAGAAGAATCATAAAGGTATAGGTTTGAGTAATCACGGGTTTATGCATTGATGATTTAACTAATCAAAAGAGTCCTATGATCAAATAAGAATATGCATGAGTAAAAGAAGACTTCCCTGAAACCTTGAATACTAATGCTTATTATCTGTGAATGATCATGACTATACATGTTTAAGATTATTGTGTTTTGATAGTATTAAGATTATACTAATAAATGTGTGATTATGTATGAGACCTTAAGGATAAAACAATGATGATACTAATAAGCATGCATAGTGATTAAGGATGGATGTAAGTTCAAGGACAGGTAATCCAGGAAGCAAAGATCAAGAGGGAGCACACTCCAGTTGTTCCTGCAAGAAAGCAAAGGAGCACACTTCAGTAGTTTCTGCAAGGATGCAGATATTTAGAGGGAGTTTACCACTTCTCACAATCCACATCAGAATGGAGTTGCAAAGATTTGGAGGGAGTCCACCCAGTAACCAAACAAAGATAAGTATTTGAATTGTCATTTCTTACATAATGTTATTCAATGATGCATATGCTTATGTTCCTAGAATTAGGTTGTGTATTATGCATATTAGAAAAATTGCATTGATGAACAGTATACTACTAATATACATGGGTAAGTGGCCTATGGCACTGTACAACATTCCATTGCTACTTATCTAGAATGAAACCTCTTTGCTGACATGTTAGGAGTTGTGCACACTCTTAACAATGTTTCTGGTAGAGATTGGAAGGCATCTAGAAAGTTATGGGATATGGATAAATGTTGTATTGAAGCATTGGATAAAATAATTGCATGACTATATGACATATTTCTTTATGTGTAAGAATTTGTTCTGAAAACTATAAGATGTTTTCTAATCATGCAATTTAACTTGTTGTGTAGGAAAGATTGTATACCATCACCTACAAAAGAAGGACTGCAACATTTGTTCAGCAACAAAGTTATCTATTGAAAATATTGAAGATATTGAAGTTACCAGGATCTGGGAAGAATGCCATGATCGAGGAGTACCAGTCAATCATGAAGATGTTTGCGATGCAGTCCCAAGACCTAAAGGGGAGACTGTAGTGACTTCCAAGAGGATCTACAAGATCAAGCATGTTGTAGATGACAGCATAGAGAAGTATAAAAGTGATGAAATGAAAGATACACCTGATGGATTTCAAGAGAGCTTTCTTGAATGGTGTAGTTGAAGAAGAAGTATATGTGGAGCAGCCACTTGATTCTGAGACACATGACAGGGAGTCATATATGTGCAGAACTTGGTATGGTAGACATATTTCTATCTAGTTTGGGATTTACCAAGAGTAAAGCGGATTCCAACCTTTACTACAAGGTTGAGGAAGGCAATCCAGTGATACTACTTTTGTATGTGGATGACCTGTTTGTTACAAGTGAGGATAGATTGATTTCCGACACGCAGCGGAAGCTTGCTGCCGAGTTAGAGATGAAGAACTTGGGTATGATGCACTACTTTATTGGTATGGAGGTGTGGCAGAGTGTAGATGGAATCTTCCTTGGACAAGGGAAGTAAGCAGTAGAGATACTGAAGAGGTTCGAGATGATGGACTGCGAGGCTATGGCATCGAACCTGAAGCTTCTGTGTGATGCTTCACCTGAACCAGTTGATGTCACTATGTATCGTCAGATGATTGGGTCCTCTATGTATTTGACGAACATGAGACCAGATATTTGCTTTACGGTGAACACATTGAGCCAGTTCCTGACGGATCCTAGGAGTGTTCACCTGGTTGTTGTAAATCATGTTCTGAGTTACCTGAAGGGTACAGTGGATTAT
The DNA here is from genome assembly GCA_027924585.1 of Larix kaempferi. NCBI lineage: Eukaryota > Viridiplantae > Streptophyta > Pinopsida > Pinales > Pinaceae > Larix > Larix kaempferi. Next base: position 137,686 of record BSBM01001603.1, on the reverse strand, counting down.
GGGCTCAAGTATGAAGCGAATCAAAAGTTTAACCTGCAGGGTTATGTTGATTCAGATTGGGGTGGCAATGCTGCAGATAGGAAGAGCACATCTGGATGCAATTTCAGTGTGGGATCAGGTTTGATCTCTTGGTTTAGCAGGAAGCAGTCCTGCGTAGCACTAACTACAGCTGAGGCAGAGTATGTTGCAGCCTGTTCAGCTAGTTGTGAGGCAGTATGGCTATGGAAGCTATTGTCTGAGTTATTTGATCTCCCATTGGATGCTACTAGTATCTTTTGTGATAACCAGAGTTGTGTGCAGTTGTCCGAGAACCCAGTGTTTCATGACAGGTCAAAACACATAGAGATCAAATATCACTATATCAGGGATATGGTGCAGAGAGGAGTTGTGAAGCTCCTGTACATTGCAACGGACGAGTAGATTACAGATGTGCTGACGAAACCACTAGCCAGAGTGAAGTTCGAGTACTTCAGAGAGAGGCTTGGTGTTCTTCGGATTGATGACACTTCGAGGAAGAAGTGATGGACACATTTGCAGAGGCCATTCCAAGCATGTTGGAAGGAGGATCCTTCACATGGCTGTGGATGTAAGCACTGGATGATGAGCATCAGGACGATGCTCCAGTTACTACTCTATATATGCATCAGGATGATGCTGGATATGATCAGTTGGATCATTTATATGTATATGTATGTATGCATCATGTTGGATGCTGGATATGATCAGTTGGATCATTTATGTATGTACGCACCATGTTGGATGCTAGATATTATCGGTTGGATCATTTGTATGTATTTTGTATATGCATCATGTTGGATGCTTGGACCATGTATCTGTATATGTATCAGGTGGATACATTATATGATCAGGTAGATCATGTATGTTGATATGTATCATGTATGATCAGGTGGATCATGTATCTGTATATGTATCAGATGGATACATTGTATGATCAGGTAGATCATGTATGTTGATATGTATCATGTATGATCAGGTGGATCATTTATTTGTATTTGTATCAGGTGGATACATTGTATGATCAGGTGGATCATGTATGATGATATGTATCAAGTAGATACTTGGTGAGCATCAGGTGGATGCATTGTATGATCAGGATGATCGTGGATGATGAGCTTCTCCAAATGACATGCATCAGGACGATGCAGTGATGATGATCAGGATGATCATGTGTACATCAGGATGATGTATGGTGAGTATTAGGATGATACTTTGTGGCTGTGGATCAGGTTGTGCAGATGAGCATATCTGGGATATCCTATAGGTCGGAGTTGTGTACCCATAACATCCTGGGATGCTCTTTCGAGACATTGCTCTAGGAGGACATGTAATTTGTGCCCTGGGAGATCTTCAGGTCAGAGTTGTGTACCCGTAACATCCTAAGATGCTCTTGTGAGGTTTTTTCCTATGGCATGTAATTTTCTCCTAGTAGATCTGGATAGGATGAAAAAGGCCTCAGATGCTTCAGCCAGGTTTTGCCATGACCACATGTAATTTGCTCCTGGGAGATCTGGACAGGATGAAAAAGGCCTCGGATGCTTCAGCCAGGTTTTGTGGTGAGATCACATGTAATGTGCTCCTGGGAGATCCGACAGGTAGAGCTGTGTGCTCGTAACAACTTGGGATGCTTCAGCTAGGTTTTGTGATGGGTCACATGTAATGTGCTCCTGGGAGATCTGTTAGGTAGAGCTGTGTGCTCGTAATAGCCTGGGATGCTACAGCCAGGTTTTGTGATGCACGTAATAAGTCCTAAGGATTCCACAGTATGGCCAGTGATGATGAAGACCTGCAGGTGGTGGGCCTACATCCAGTATGAAAAAGGACTGGCTCTGTAGAACTTCCTATGACAAGTAGATTTAGAGATTGATTGAGATAGCAGCAGCAGTGACGATGACGATTATCAAGTGACGATGATCCAGAGAAGAATACTTGTGCTAGAAGACCTGTGTCGAGAAATACCTTCCTAGTTAAGAGGGAGTGTTGATGTATATGTAACTTCGAAATGTATTTCACATATATGTATATTGTATTCCTATAGAGATGTTATTATTCCTCTATACGGAAGTGTCGTCATTTATATTGTAAGTGTCGTAACTTATACTTAATGGGTTATTAGACCACCTTGTTGGGGTCGGCCCTGTATAAGTCATGTGGGTCAAAAGGTTATTAGACCACCCTATTGGGGGTCGACCATGTGGGTCAAAGGGTTATTAGACCACCCTAGTGGGGGTCGGCCCAGTCAGCATTATGTTAAGTGGTTAAGTTGAGGCCAACCTAGTTGAGTAAAGGTCAAGTCAAGTTAGTGTATAAATAGAGAGTGTGTCTCTCTCATTTTACACATTCTATTCTCTCACTCACACTTGGAGACTGGCGCACTTGTGGAGGAGAAGGCTCTGCTGCTAGGAGAAGACTATCTCTTGTATTCTGGTTGTATCATTGCTCTGTCTATCTTTGAGGAAGTTATTGGGGATTTTCACCTTTATGGTTTTCCCCAAGTAAACTATGTGTCTCTTGTGTGCTTGCATTATTGTGTCCATGATTGATATGCTGTAGATTTGTTGTACATGTTGTTCTCTCAGTTAAGATCCTAGATCAGATTGAAGAAAATTCTGAAAATTTAACATTCCAATTGGCATGGTCTTTGAAATATTATCCATATTTCCTTTTGCATATACCTCATTAGACAGAAGGAAACTCTTATACTAGTTGAAATCTCCTAACATGGTCAAACTCTTTTCTTCAACTTCCTACGTATTCAAATCAAGGAGGAATTATGATATATGATGCATATCTTCCCATGGCCTTTGATAAATACTCATTGCTTCGATAATGGCCTCATCATAGGGAAGGACTATATCTAATGATTCTTATGAAGTAAGAGAGATGACTGTACAAATAAGTGAAGTAAACTAATCATGTTCTTGTTGATAAGGAGTAACCTTATCAATGCCTGTAGTAGCTAGACAAATAACTTGGTAAGAGATTTCAACTATAGACAATGATAGAGCCAGTCCAACATATCTATTTGCATCCATCGAAGAAGATAAATTAGGTAATCTCCGAGGATCGTTCTCCAAGTAAGATGTTTTAAAAGACATTGAGCACTCTGTATTGGTGCTCCTACTTGATGACAAATCACTAGGATTTATTGTGGCCGATGAAATCACATATATTAGATGAGAGTCAATGTAAGAAATGGTTGGAGGAAGATCAAAATTTGTTGTCAAGGTGGAACACAATCCAACACCCATATTTTTGCATGCCCTCATGGAATTTTCCAACAATAGAACATTTGATCTTGAGGTGGTAGCTAGATCTAACCAATAGTATGATAATTGATCAATGGTGACTATTTGTCCCTAGTGAGGGAAGCAAATCAGTCAAAATACTAATGACACCACCATGATCATAGCATACAGCTAGCTATGTCCTAGAAGGAGATTATAATCTAATTAAGAATTTACAACCTCGACCTCCACTGAGACTATATTTCCCCAACTTCAACTGGGAATGAGCGTATGATTCCATGAGGTCTAAAATATCGACCATTAAATGTAGTTAACATCATGAAAGATGGAAAAATATCGTTAGAACATCGAGTTGTTGAGCCACCTCCGATTGTGCCAACAAGCATTGAGATTCCTCCATCTTGGAAAAATTATGAGTATGGCGGTCATATTGGCATAGCTTGCAAGGAAAATTATCCTTCTTCTTATCTTTCTTTCCCCCACCAACATTGTTGTTTCCAGATCCTTGTTTTTTATTTTTTCCTTTTATTTTACCTATATCTTGTTGGTTCCCTTTTTTGTCAAAGCAATAAACTGAAAGGACATCAAAGGACTGCATCGGGACTAAGAGTTCTAGCATTATTTTGAGAAGGAGTCCTCATGTTACAATATAGAGAGATTTGTCCCATGTAAATACACACTTAGCTCCCTATGAAATTATCAATGGAACCAATCACACCACATTAGAGTCATTTTGAGGTCTAAAACAAGCCTCATAATGAAAATAATAAAATACGAGTTATGAATTTTGGAGGAAAAGAGAAAAAAACCTTCTTCCTTTTTTTTTGTATGTTTAACTTATTTCCTTATGGTTTTACTCAAATTTCGAATAGGAGCACTCATTCATTGAATGTGGAATTCAATTACACATCCTACGAATACCCACAATGTATACTTTTAATCGACCCCACCCTATAAAAAACAAAAAATACATTAAAAAATATATTACTTTTAAATAATACATTTTTATCATAATTTTATTTAAATAAGTTTTATATTTAAAAATTTTAAATCATAATTTCTTAGTTCAATTAGAAAGATTCTTTAACCTCATTATACTTATGACATTATCTTACATGTCCAATAGTAGAAGAGATTCTTTAAAGTTTCATTATACAAAACCCAAAATATACTCAAAATATACTGAAGGAATATCAATTATTTTAAATGTCATTTTATAGTTAAATTTGAGATAAGAACACAATTTCAATTTGTTGAAGTTTCATTTAAAGTTACCTAACATAACTTTATTTTAATATTATACTTGTATTAGACATTTAAACAGAAAATGTAGTTGTAACATACAATTCGATGGAGATCTGGAAAACATGTATAAAGAGAAATCAAACTCAGGAAGACTACTACGCCCCCTTAAATGTGCATCCGAACTGGAATCAGACTCAGAGGACGAGCTGGAAGAAGGAGGATCACATTTAGCTAAAACAGGAGGCTCAAAATCATAATTTGTACAGGAATCAAAAGAATCAGTATCATCATCAGGTAGATATACAACTTCACCTGAGGGTTTGGGCGAATTGACAGTAACTTCAAATAAATCCCACCAAGTAGGATCCAAACCAGTACACAAAGCAGCAAGCCGAGGTCGAGATTTCCTTTCTGGGCACTTAGCAGCCCAATGATCTGATTTTCCACAGATAAAACAGACATTTTTCTTTCCTTTTTCAGTCTGGTGCTTCACATAGCGTTTGGCTTTATATTTGGAATTATGATAAAGTTTATCATATCTGTGCTTCTTATATTTATGCTTTGATCTGTGGTGATAGGGTTTATCTAAGTGATACCTTGGTTCAAATGTGTAGAAACCCTTTTTCTTATTTTTGCATTTGCAAGAAGAATGATCAAGATGTCCTCGGTTATGTGCTCCACACCCCCAATCGGGCATTCCTGCAACATCTTTGTAGAATGAAGCAGAGTACATATTCTGATGTCTTTTAAAATCTTTGCTCACTCTTTTCTCTAGGCAATGCTCTTTCCATGTTTCCATAATGTGAGCATGAAGTTGAGCAAGCGACAAACTTCTCAGTTCTACCTTTTTATCCTTTAAATCCTACTCTACAGCATCCAGGACATGTCCTGGATGACTTCTGAGATAATGTTTTAAATATGCAGGGTTACCAGATTTTCTTGATGAGATTAACAATTTCTGCATATAACAAAAATACTCTTCACTCTTGCTTAAATCACAAAGACGAGCAGACATGAATAATGAAGCAAGGTGATCATAATCTTGTCCCTCTTCAGTGCCATAAAACTCTCTTCCTAGGGCACTCAGAATTTGCTCATCTACATCATCAGCAGAAAACATCTCATTCCTAGTTTCTTGTGGCAACCATCGCCACCATTCATATGCTAAACCTGAAAGACCTGCTATGAGCTGGGTTCCTAGCATTTGCCCTATGAGATTTGGGTCCTGTTGTTTTTTATACAAAGTCCACTGAGCAAGCATTTGGATTGCATTTCTAATATCTTCCCTGGATTGACATTGTATATTCAATACAGGTTGCTCAGGCATTTGGGAGATTATATCATTCATTGAATTGATACCAAAGTGGAATACTTTGGCAAGGGCGGCTAAAGCTGAAGCAGCATCTGGCATATGTGTATCAAAGCGGGGAGAAGCTAACTGTCTTCTTTGGTTAGAGGATCCTTCATCATTTAATGCATTTAAACTAACCAAATATTTAGGATCTAAAACAGGTTTAAAACCTTTGAACTCTTTGATCCATTCCTCAACATTCTCCCTAACTGCATCACTTTCACCAAAATCCCATTCTGGCCTTTCATCTTCAGGCAACACACTGAACTGACCTAAAGAGTGACTCTTAGCATGCCCTTTTGCTGCAGCTTTCAAAACATGGTCTGGGACCACATACTGTTTTTTCTTAAGATTCTATGTTTTACTCCAGAGATCTTCTAGGACAGCTAATCTTCGTTCAAGCTTTTGAGAAGCTTGTTCTATGGCCATACGGATTTCTGTAGAATCATGTAATAAGTGATCTAGCAGTTCAAGCTTTGTTTCAATTTTATTTAGATGCTCTTGTTGATCTGCACACTGTCTTTTCAGAAGCAAAATATCTTGAGCCATGTCATCTATGTTTCTAGCAGTGTGGACCTGTTGCAAATTTCCCCAATTTGCAAGCTTGACTTCATCAGAAACAGTTTGGTCTTGGGCAGAAGACTTACAAGGAAGAAATTCTCTTTTAGTCTGGCCATCTGCTGTATATTGCCTGAATCCACATTCAGGCAGATTCCTACTGGGAACAAAAGATCTTTGGCCAGAGTTCATTACTTCTAAACTACTGCCTTCTCTTGCTAAAGACATCATCTGCAAGGAAGGTAAGACCGAGAACATACCTAAAGAAGGTAGGTCAACTTGTTTCTGTTTTTGTTGATGAGCTAATTTTTGTTTTATTTTCTGACATGCTTGACAGGTAGCATGTTGGCCTCTATGTTCAAAGTCGGATAGACCAGAAAAAGAAGTTTGTACAGAAGACTCATTTACAGGAGACTTTTCAACAGAAGAAGAAGAAAACTCAGACGCAACAGCTTTACTGGCTTGGTTGGACAAGGCTTGTAGTCTCGCATTATTATAGGAGGAGATAGAAGCAGATTTTATCAATGGAGGATTAAATCTCTGTGTGGGAAATTCTTGGGGTACACGGAAGGAACTTGAAGCTTCATCAAAGATGAGAGGTTGATGGGTGAAAGAAGCAGCAACTCTTTCTCTGTTCCTTAACTCATAATATTTCATTTCCCAAGATTGAGGATAGTTGATACCAGTCCAATTAAAAGTGATAGGTGTGGAATTTCTGGATCTGGATTTCTCCATTTCCACCACACTGGTGTCTGCAGAACTATGAGTTCGCAACTAAGGAAGGGTATCATTTCCGAACCTAACATAGACTCCACCTTTAAGTTGGATGATGCGAGAACCAGTTTCCATGTCGAAACCTTTGGGTAAGATATAAGCCTTCAACAGATTATAGATATGAGGGCCATCAAGGCTAACAGAAAATTTAGGATAAACTGTGCCAAAAGCAGGACCATCATGAAGTGAAGCAGTGAAACCACCTATGACTGCATCTGAAAACTTACGATGACGAGTATCTACAATGCAACAGAGAAACGAAACAGTAAGACGCGGACGAACTAATGGACCAAGGCCTAACTTAATTGCTCCAAAGTGAGCATATTTATATTTTTGTTCTTTAGCCCAATCTATTTGACACTTATCAAGCAGATTAATATGTACAGGTTCTTGTTTATCGGTAAATGAAACATCAATACTTGACACTCTGATATGGGTCGTGGCTGTGACATTCCATCATGGAAGTCTGTATACTTCTTTGAGAAGTATTTGCGATAATTGCCAATTTTCAAAAGGGTTATGATTAGAGATAGATATATATGAAGATTCTGATGAAGAAGGATTGAATGAGGACTGTCTGCGTTCTGCAAGACTTACTTCAGTGTCATTCGAAGAATCACATTCTAAATGTGTCAGCTCAATAGTATCCATTGAAGGGTCCATTTTAATTAAAAGAGTGCTGACTCAAATTAGTCTCCGGCAACTCTGTAGACTTACTCCCCTATCCCAACGGGCCTTACTGCTACTCTGACTTCGGACGACTCTTACACTCTTAATGACCCAACAATCCACTCAATGGTCATTTCCACCGCCTACAGAATACTATTGTAGAATGCAGATAAATCAAACAACAGACTGAATAATGATGTTACAGCAGATTTAACAAACAATTAAAGCATTCATCAGAATAAAGAAAATGATATACCAAAATTATTGACTTGAGTGTCTCTGGCTCTGATACCAATACGCTCCAGGATCTATCTTTCTTTCTTTTACAGCAATTCCGCATAACTTCAAGCTTTATATTATGATTGCAGTATCAAATTACAAACTCATGTGTGGATCAGCTTCGGAGAGCGAAGCTCATCACCACAAACACAAACTCAGAACTGAGTGCCTAGACACAATGTCGCTGGCCCATTTACCGTTCAGAACCTCGTAGAGCGATGAACCTACTTGGAGGCTTCCTGGGGATCCAGTGATATGCCTACTGGCACACCTTACAGACTCGACATATTTTTACAAAGGTTGAACCTTGGTCTTTTGATGATGTATTATACCACAAGGGAAATCAGCAGAGCATACAACCTTCGGCTCTGGACAGACTCCTATGACTCACAGAGCTTCCAACTACTGGAGCAGCTCAGCTCTAGACTCCTAAGTTGCAGAGCTCTTAACTATCTCGATGCACTCGACTCGAATGAACAAATGAACTCCAGGACCTTTCTTTTATAGCACTCTAGTAGGTCATCCGGTTACTGGGAACAGGCACCAAGTAGTCAAAAGGAGGGAATCCGGGGTAATGGTGGGACCGCACCATTATTATCTCATCCCTTAAAGGCAGCGCCATATGGGGGACCCGGACAGACTGACAAGACAAGTGGTCGACAACTATGGCCTACAAAGGAATCTGTCAAAGCAACATGGCCGACATATAGGGCCCAAAAGCAGGGGAATCAAACCCGACAAATACAACTGTGGAGCTACTATTACCAGCCCAGCATGGCTTCAATTATTGAATGCGCAAAAAAAAATATTTATATTTAATCTTTTCCAGATCGGAAAACACAAAACAACTCTGGGTTACCCGGAGGTCCAACTCGCTGACCGCCACAGGCACAATCAAAATCCTCTGAATAGAGGTATTCTTCCAACTCTTGTTGTTCAAGGAGAGAGTCAACATCTTGGGAATCATCAGGAACAGCAGCATCTTCTTTGTACTCAGAAGGAGGGTATAACCATGTGCTGAAGCATTGTTCAATATCCGATCCATGCAGGACTTCATTCTTTTCGTCAATAAATTCACTGGCAAACATAGACTCAACCCGAAAGTCTAAAGGAAAAGTTCGCTTGTGTATTTTTGTATCGAGACAATTCCCTTTCTGGTCACGTTTTATATACTTCTGTGTGACATGAACCGTATGTTCTAGTGGACTATAACGGCCACCATGATGCCGCAACAAGAATTTAAACCATAAGTTATTTTTATCTGCTACCTGCATATCAGCTTCCATGTGCAATATAAAATTTGCACAACGATCGGTCCAATCAAGTCTGGGGCAGAATTCATCCAAAAGGATCTCGGTCCATCCAGACCACTTTTTATTCCTGAGATTTCCAGGGTCTGCACAGATGAGAATGGCTGTCTGTTCTCTGCAAAATTGCAGAATCAAATTATAAGAGGTCCAGGTTAGGTTTCCCTCACCTATATCCACATACCACATTGGACCATCCTTCTCCTCGTTGCATTCAACCCACAATTCTCTGCACCTTCTTAATTTTTCTTGGGCTTGAGTAAATCCTCTGAAGGCCGAACGCTCCCAGTGTTCCATGATGTGCAGTTTGCAGGGATTCATCTGAATCTGATTTATCAAAGTTAGACTGAGATATTTCTCAACTGCATGGTGATCTGCATAATCCAGAAGCTCTCTTCTGTAGTTGGGGGACAAACTTGCATCCCAGGGCTTCATGAATAATGCGTTTTGGGGCTCAAACCTGACATAGTCGGGCTCTGTAAATTCTGTTGGTGCAGGGCCTTTGCCCTTATCTTCTTTCTGACTTGAGGAACTTGAACCAATAGAAAACATTTTCAAACTGACTGCTTGTTCTGGCTGCACAATCTCACGAGTAAGCATGTCAGCAAGACAATTGAGATAACCTGGCTTATAAATAATTTCATAATCAAAATTTGAAATCCAGATAAACCATTTGAGAATTCGGCTACTATTTTCTGCCATTAAGTTTTCATTCTTAAAGATCCCTGGCATTATCTTTAAATCAGTTCTAATGATAAACTTAACAGGCTTTAAAAACAGAATAAAATGATTAACCATTTTCTTCACAGCCAAAATCTCTTTATGGCTACTCGGATAATTAAGCTCAGCAGCTTTGAAGGAACCTGATCCGTAGCCACATATATTCTCTCTGCCATCAATCTTTTCCAACAGCACGCCACCCCAGGTAGTGTTTGAAGCATCGGTTTCAATTATTAATTGACCAGTACCCTGTGGCAGATGGAGGGCTGGTAACTCTTTAACTTTGGCCTTTATGGTTTGAACCGCCAAAGTCATCTCATTCGACCAAGCAACAGGATTCTTTTTCAATCTTTGTTGCAGACAATGTATGTCTGTTGCTTGTCCTCTGTAGAAGGGCCTTATGTAATTCAGACTTCCTGAAAATCTCTGAAGCTGTGTCTTATCCAAAATTTTATCTGGAAAATGCTCAAACGATTGCAACACATGTTGCTGCAAAACAACTTGTCCCTTTTTGATATGAAAACCTAGGAAATCCATTTCTATTTTTCCTATTTCCATCTTTGATTCAGACAGGACCAAACCATGTTTAAAAACAAGATCATAAAAAAACTGAAGATGCTTAAGATGATCTTAAAGGCTCTTTGAGCAGATTAAAATATCATCAATAAAGACAACAAGCCATGGGATGTCTCTAAAGATATCCTCCATCCTTTTTGGAACCCTGATGGAGCGTTATTAATTCCAAAAGGCAAAACCTTCCACTGATATTGTCCATGGGGGACAACAAAGGTTGTTTTGAAATGATCCTTCGCTTCAATCCCTATTTGATAGAACCCAGATTTAAGATTGAACTTGCTGAACACAGTGCGGCCTACAATCATCTGCAGCAAGCTCGATTTATCAGGCAATGGGTATCTAACCTTTTGTAAAATAGCATTGAGAGGTTTGAAGTTGACTACCAGGCGAGGCTTTCCTCTCTTCTGTTCTGAGTGTTTGTTTACAACAAACGCTCTGCATGCCCATGGGCTCTTTGATGGCTCGATTAAGCCTTTTTGCAATAGCTCCTGAATTTCTTTTGAACGGAACTCCCTTTCTGAGGGACTCATCAACCGAGCTGATGCTTTCATAGGATTTATCTTTTGAAGTGGGTCAAAAGGTAGAGAAACAAAATATTTCTCTCAAGTCCAAAATGCATTGGGATTCTCCGAAAAGCAATCTTTTTTAATTTTTTCTTTTGTTGCTGCCAAGGCTTTATCACCATGAACTTCTGCATAAGCTATGCAGCGATCCATCTTATTTAAATTTACTGCCTTAACAGTACTGACTGACTCAACTGGAATAGGTTTACATCTATTTACAAGACTGAAACTAAAAGGCAACTGGACTGACTTTCCAAAGACTGTACAGGTAAAAACCATTTTATTTGTATCAATAGAAAATGGACTGACCTTTTGCAGAAATTCTGAACCTAAAACACAAACTTCCTTTAAGACATCTAATCTAAATAAAGATAAATCACTATTGATATCGGATAGCTTTACAGGGAAATGCTTGACTTTACCAAACAATGACACAGGGGAACCTTCAATGGCAGAGCCAAACTCTCGACTCTTTTCCCAATAAAATTGTGGAATGGCATTTCCTTTTGCAAGGTTAAACTGACAACCGGAATCAATTAAACATTGCATGGAATAAGCTTTAAACTCAGGCGGACAGAATTGTAAAGATATGAATAATTTGGGACCAGATAGAGCACCTAACAAATTAGTACTCTGAGACTGCGAAGACTGTGGAGGAGTTGAAGAAGGTGACTCTTCCTTATTTTTAGGGTTGAAACAGGCTCTTTCAATTTGTTTGGATAATTCCTCATCTGAGGACTGATCTTTCTCAAGGACCAAAGCAGAAAGCATATTTTTCAAATCATCTATTTCTTTGATCATTACTTTAAGCTTATCTTGCTTTTCTCTAAGCTGGAGCCTTAAAATCTTTTCTTTGTCTCTTCTATGGGATTGCCTATCCTCATGGCTACCGGGATAATCGTGATAGATTTCAGCAGGGTTATAATAGGAAGACAGAGTGTGAGAAGAGATGGGCTTTTTACCTTTGTCAGGTTTCAATGTTTCAAGCTGTGTTTGCAGTCTGGTCTTTTCTTCTCTTAATTCTGTTCTCTCATGGTGTCTGTACACAGGGATAAGAGAAAGCTAGAGATCAATGTTAGCAATATGCTTTTTTATGGGCCAATGACATTGTGTCTAGGCACTCAATTCTAAGTTTGTGTTTGTGGTGATGAGCTTCGCCCTCCGAAGCCGATCCACACATGAGTCTGTAATTTGATACTGCAATCATCATATAAAGCTTGAAGTTCTGTGGAATTGCTGTAAAAGAAAGAAAGATAGATCCTGGAGCGTATTGGTATCAGAGCTAGAGACACTCAAGTCAATAATTCTGGTATTTCATTTTCTTTATTCTAATGAATGCTTTAATTGTCTATTAAATCTGCTGCAACATCATTATTCAATCTGTTGTTTGATTTATCTGCATTCTACAATAGTATTTTGTAGGCAGTGGAAATGACCGTTAAGTGGATTGTTGGGTCATTAAGAGTGTAAGATTCGTCTGAAGTCAGAGTAGCAGCAAGGCCCATTGGGATAGGGGAGTAAGTCTACAGAGTTGCCGGAGACTAATTTGAGTCAGCGCTCACTTTTTTAATTAAAATGGACCCTTCAATGGATACTATTGAGTTGACACATTTAGAATGTGATTCTTCCAATGACACTGAAGTAAGTCTTGCAGAACGCAGACAGTCCTCATTCAATCCTTCTTCATCAGAATCTTCATATATATCTATCTCTGATCATAACCCTTCGGAAAATTGGTAATTACCGCAAATACTTCCCAAAGAAGTATACAGACTTCCATGGTGGAATGTCACAGCCGAAACCCATATCAGAGTGTCAAGTATTGATGTTTCGTTTACTGATAAACAAGAACCTGTACATATTAATCTGCTTGATAAGTGTCAAATAGATTGGGCTAAAGAACAAAAATATAAATATGCTCACTTTGGAGCAATTAAGTTAGGCCTTGGTCCGTTAGTTCATCTGCGTCTTGTTGTTTCGTCTCTCTATTTCATTGTAGATACTCATCATCGTAAGTTTTCAGATGCAGTCATAGGTGGTTTCACTACACCACTTCATGATGGTCCTGCTTTTGGCACAATTTCTCCTAAATTTTATGTTAGCCTTGACGACCCTCATATCTTTAATCTGTTGAAGGCTTATATCTTACCCAAAGGTTTCAACATGGAAACTGGTTCCCGCATCATCCATCTTAAAGGTGGAGTCTGTGTTAGGTTCGGAAATGATACCCTTCCTCAATTGCGAACTCATAGTTCTGCAGACACCAGCGTGGTGGAAACGGAGAAATCCCGATCCAGAAATGCCACACCTATCACTTTTAATTGGACTGGTATCAACTATCCTCAATCTTGGGAAATGAAATATTCTGAGTTAAGGAACAGAGAAAGAGTTGCTGCTTCTTTCACCCATCAACCTCTCATCTTTAATGAAGCTTCAAGTTCCTTCCGTGTACCCCAAGAATTTCCCACACAGAGATTTAATCCTCCATTGATCAAATCTACTTCTATCTTCTCCTATAATAATGCGAGACTACAAGCCTTGTCCAACCAAGCCAATAAAGATGCTGCGTCTGAGTTTTCTTCTTCTTCTGTCGAAAAGTCTCCTATAAATGAGTCTTCTGTACAAACTTCTTTTTCTGGTTTGTCCGACTTTGAACATAGAGGCCAACATGCTGCCTGTCAAGCATGTCAGAAAATAAAACAAAAGTTAGTTCATCAACAAAAACATAAACAAGTTGACCTACCTTCTTTAGGTATGTTATCGATCTTACCTTCCTTGAAGATGATGTCTTTAGCAAGAGAAGGCAGTAGTTTAGAAGTAATGAATTCTGGCCAAAGATCTTTTGTTCTCGGTAGGAATCTGCCTGAATCTGGATTTAGGAAATATACAGCAGATGGCCAAACTAAAAGAGAATTTCTTCCTTGTAAGTCTTATGCCCAAGACCAAACTGTTTCTAATGAAGTCAAGCTTGCAAATTGGGGAAATTTGCAACAGGTCCACACTGATAGAAACATAGATGACATGGCTCAAGATATTTTGCTTCTGAAAAGACAGTGTGCAGATCAACAAGAGCATCTAAATAAAATTGAAACAAAGCTTGAACTTCTAGATCACTTATTACATGATTCTACAGAAATCCGTATGGCCATAGAACAAGCTTCTCAAAAGCTTGAACGAAGATTAGCTGTCCTAGAACATCTCTGGAGTAAAACATAGAATCTTAAGAAAAAACAGTATGTGGTCCCAGACCATGTTTTGAAAGCTGTAGCAAAAGGGCATGCTAAGAGTCACTCTTTAGGTCAGCTCAATGTGTTGCCTAAAGATGAAAGGCCAGAATGGGATTTTGGTGAAAGTGATGCAGTTAGGGAGAATGTTGAGGAATGGATCAAAGAGTTCAAAGGTTTTAAACCTGCTTTAGATCCTAAATATTTGGTTAGTTTAAATGCATTAAATGATGAAGGATCCTCTAACCAAAGAAGACAGTTAGCTCCTCCCCACTTTGATACACATATGACAGATGTTGCTTTAGCTTCAGTCACCCCTGCCAAAGTATTCCACTTTGGTATCAATTCAATGAATGATATAATCTCCCAAATGCCTGAGCAACCTGTATTGAATATACAATGTCAATCCAGGGAAGATATTAGAAATGCAATCCAAATGCTTGCTCAGTGGACTTTGTATAAAAAACAACAGGACCCAAATCTCACAGGGCAAATGCTAGGAACCCAGCTCATAGCAAGTCTTTCGGGTTTATCATATGAATGGTGGCGATGGCTGCCACAAGAAACCAGGAATGAGATGCTTGTTGCTGATGATGGAGATGAGCAAATTCTGAGTGCCCTAGGAAGAGAGTTTTATGGCCCTGAAGAGGGAGAAGATTATGATCACCTTGCTTCATTATTCATGTCTGCTCGTCTTTGTGATTTAAGCAAGAGTGAAGAGTATTTTTGTTATATGCAGAAATTGTTAATCTCATCAGGAAAATCTAGTAACCCTGCATATTTAAAACATTATCTCAGAAGTCATCCAGGACATGTCCCGGATGCTGTAGAGCAGGCTTTAAAGGATAAAAAGGTAGAACTGAGAAGTTTGTCGCTTGCTCAACTTCATGCTCACATTATGGAAACATGGCAAGAGCATTGCCTAGAGAAAAGAGTGAGCAAAGATTTTAAAAGACATCAGAAGATGTATTCTACTTCATTCTGCAAAGATGTTGCATGAATGCCCGATTGGGGGTGTGGAGCACATAACCAAGGACATCTTGATCATTCTTCTTGCAAATGCAAAAAGAAGAAAAAGGGTTTCTACACATCTAAACCAAGGTATCACTTAGATAAACCCTATCACCACAAATCAAAGCATAAATATAAGAAGCACAGATATGATAAACCTTATCATAAGTCCAAATATAAAGCCAAACGCTATGTGAAGCGCCGGACTAAAAAAGGAAAGAAAAATGTCTGTTTTATCTATGGAAAATCATATCATTGGGCTGCTAAGTGCCCAGAAAGGAAATCTCGACCTCGGCTTGCTGCTTTGTGTACTGGTTTGGATCCCGCTTGGTGGGATTTATTTGAAGTTACTGTCAATTCACCCAAACCCTCAGGTGAAGTTATCTGCCTGTTCAAAAGAAATTCAGGAGCTATTGCAAAAAGGCTTAATCGAGCGATCAAAGAGCCCATGGGCATGCAGAGCATTTGTTGTAAACAAACACTTAGAATAGAAGAGAGGAAAGCCTCGCCTGGTAGTCAACTTCAAACCTCTCAATGTTTTTTTACAAAAGGTTAGATACCCATTGCCTGATAAATATAGCTTGCTGCAAAAGATTGTAGGCTGCATTGTGTTCAACAAGTTTGATCTTAAATATGGGTTTTATCAAATAGGGATTGAAGCGAAGGATCGTTTCAAAATAGCCTTTGTTGTCCCCCATGGACAATATCAGTGGAAGGTTTTTCCTTTTGGAATTAATAACGCTCCATCAGAGTTCCAAAAAAGGATGGTGGATATCTTCAGAGACATCCCATGGCTTGTTGTCTTTATTGATGATATTTTAATATGCTCAAAGAGCCTTAAAGATCATCTTAAGCATCTTCAGTTTTTTTATGATCTTGTTTTTAAACATGGTTTGGTCCTGTCTGAATCAAAGATGGAAATAGGAAAAACAAAAATGGATTTCCTAGGTTTTCATATCAAAAAGGGACAAGTTGTTTTGCAGCAACATGTGTTGCAATCGTTTGAGCATTTTCCAGATAAAATACTGGATAAGACACAGCTTCAGAGATTTTCAGGAAGTTTGAATTACATAAGGCCCTTCTACAGAGGACAAGCAACAGACATACATTGTCTGCAACAAAGATTGAAAAAGAATCTTGTTGCTTGGTCGAATGAGATGACTTTCGCGGTTCAAACCATAAAGGCCGAAGTTAAAGAGTTACCAGCCCTCCATCTTCCATAGGGTACTGGTCAATTAATAATTGAAACTGATGCTTCAAACACTACCTGTGGTGGTGTGCTATTGGAAAAGATTGATGGTAGAGAGAATATATGTGGCTACGGATCAAGGTCCTTCAAAGTTGTTGAGCTTAACTATCCGAGTAGCCATAAAGAGATTTTGGCTGTGAAGAAAATGGTTAATCGTTTTATTCTGTTTTTAAAGCCTGTTAAGTTTATCATTAGAACTGATTTAAAGATAATGCCAGGGATCTTTAAGAATGAAAACTTAATGGCAGAAAATAGTAGCCGAATTCTCAAATGGTTTATCCGGCTTTCAAATTTTGATTATGAAATTATTTATAAGCCAAGTTATCTCAATTGTCTTGCTGACATGCTTACTCGTGAGACTGTGCAGCCAGAACAAGTAGTCAGTTTGAAAATGTTTTCTGTTGGTTCAAGTTCCTCAAGTCAGAAAGAAGATAAGGGCAAAGTCCCTACACCAACAGAATTTACAGAGCCCGACTATGTCAGGTTTGAGCCCCGAAACTCATTATTCATGAAGCCCTGGGATGCAAATTTGTCCCCCTGCGACAGAAGAGAGCTTCTGGATTATGCAGATTGCCATGCGGCTGAGAAATATCTTAGTCTAACTTTGATAAAGCAGATTCAAATGAATCCCTGCAAACTGCACATCATGGAACGCTGGGAGCGTTCGGCCTTCAGAGGATTTCTCAGGCCCAAGAAAAATTAAGAAGGTGCAGAGAATTGTGGGTTGACTGCAACGAGGAGAAGGATGGTCCAATGTGGTATGTGGATATAGGTGAGGGAAACCTAACCTGGACCTCTTATAATTTGATTCTGCAATTTTTGCAGAGAACAGATAACCATTATCATCTGTGCAGACCCTAGAAATCTCAGGAATAAAAAGTGGTATGGATGGACCGAGATCCTTTTGGATAATTTCTGCCCCAGACTTGATTGGACCGATCATCGTGCAAATTTTATATTGCACATGGAAGCTGATATGCAGGTAGCGGATCAAAATAACTTATGGTTTAAATTCTTGTTGCGGCATCATGGTGGTTGTTATAGTCCGCTAGAACATATGGTTCATGTCACACAGAAGTATATAAAACGTGACCAGAAAGGGAACCGTCTCAATACAAAAATACACAGGCGAACTTTGCCTTTAGACTTTCGGGTTAAGTCTATGTTTACCAGTGAATTTATTGGTGAAAAGAATGAAGCCCTGCATGGATCGGATATTGAACAATGCTTCAGCACATGGTTATACCCTCCTCCTGAGTACAAAGAAGATGCTACTGTGCCTAATGATTCCCAAGATGTTGACTCTCTCCTTGAACAACGAGAGTTGGAAGAATACCTCTATTCAGAGGATTTTGATTGTGCCTGTGGTGGTCAGCCAGTTGGACCTCCGGGTAACCCGGAGCTGTTTTGTGTTTGCCGATCTGGCGAAGATTAAATGTAAATATTTATTTTTTTGCATTCAATAATTGAAGCCGTGGTGGGCCGGTAATAGTAGCTCCATAGTTGTATTTGTCGAGTTTGATTCCCCTACTTTTGGGCCCTATATGTCGGCCATGTTGCTTTGACAGATTCCTTTGTAGGCAATAGTTGTCGGCCACTTGTCTTGTCAGTCTGTCCGGGTCCCCATATGGCGCTGCTTTTAAGGGATGAGATAATAATGGTGCGGTCCCACCATTACCCCAAATTCCCTCCTTTTGACTGCTTGGTGCCTGTTCCCAGTAACCGGATGACCTACTAGAGTGCTATAAAAGAAAGGTCTCAGAGTTCATTTGTTCATTCGAGTCAAGTGCATCGAGCTAGTTAAGAGCTCTGCAACTTAGGAGTCTAGAGCCGATCTTCTCTAGTAGTTGGAAGCTCTGCGAGTCATAGGAGTCTGTCCAGAGCTGAAGGTTGTATGCTCTATTGATTGCCCTTGTGGTATAATACAGCATCAAAAGACCAAGGTTCGACCTCTGTAAAAATATGTCGAGTCTGTAAGGTGTGCTAGTAGGCATATCACTGGATCCCCAGGAAGCCTCCAATTCGATCACACGATAGATTTATATATTTATGTGCATTATATAATATAATATGCATGATTTCAATATGTTTGGATTGGAATGTTGATAGAATCATATGAGTGATTTAAATATAAATAAATGAAAATGAAAATAGAATTGATTTAAATATAAATAAACAAGAGTTGTCTGTAGCTTAGTTCCTGCCTTAAATAAATATATATAAAAATAAAAAGCATTTTTTAGATAAATAAAATCTTAAATATAAATTAATTAATACACCGGTATTGAAACATCCTCTGTATATCAAAAAAAAATTGTGCTACCCAAAACAAATAAAAATATTATTTGTCTTTTTGAATAGGGAGAAACATATAAAGCTCGACCAAATAAAGCATGCCCTTTGCTTATTGAAGAAGGTTTGGACACATAAATTTTGTGTTGTTTCACGGCTTCATTCAATGCAACAAGTTTCTTGAAACATTTTGAATCTGGATGCCCTTGAACACCACAAAAGTTGCAAATTTCATCTGACATTTTCTTCCTTCATGTCTTGGAGGAAGACTCACTAGGATTGGAAGGTGGAGATGGTTTGGTTTTCAGCTAAGAGGGATGCTCACCACCTTGTGTAAAATCTTTCTCTTTATATGGCCCTTTCTTTTTCCTTGCCTATTTATTTCGATAGTGTTTATATTTCAATCATAGTTAAAAAAAAGAAAATTATCATTTTTAAGAAAAGAAATTATATTTTTATTTTCTTCTAGTATGATTGGACATTTATTACTATCATTCATCAAATTTATTTGACAAATACTTTATGTGTTGGTTTGAATCTGGATGCCCTTGAATACCACAAAAGTTGCAAATTTCATCTGACATTTTCTTCCTCCATGTCTTGGAGGAAGACTCACTGGGATTGGAAGGTGGAGATGGTTTGGTTTTCAGTTGAGAGGGATACTCCCCACCTTGTGTAAAATATTTCTCTTTATATGGCCCTTTCTTTTTCCCTGTTTATTTATTTGGATGGTGTTTATATTTCAGTCATACTTAGAAAGGAAAATTATCATTTTCAAGGAAAGAAATTATATTTTTATTTTCTTCTAGTATGATTGGGAATTTGTTACTATCATTCATCAAATTTATTTGACTACTTGGACATTTGTCACTATCATTCATAAAATTTATTTGACAAATGCTTTATGTGTTGGGATTATATTTTGGTTGATTTGTGAATATGTATTTAAAAGGAGATAGGAGAAAGTCTTGTTTTGTGAATTTTAAATGTTATGGCTTTTGTCTTCTCTTTATGTTCACAGTATTCTGGAAAGTGAAGAATGGTTCCTCACGTTTTAGAATTTTAAGGAATGGGACTGAAATATCAATACACTTAATAACAAGCATTAAAGAAAGCCAAGTGTTGAGTATTGTTGGAATATGAGACAATTAATTCAAATAAAAAAGGGGTTGTCAAAACTGTTGAAAGCACATCACCAAACAATCATATTTAGATTCAAGCAATATATTATGGATATCATTGTGTTTCTATCTAGATCATGGGCGTGTCACCATTAAATTGTTTAGAAGTTTAACCTATGGTCTAAATTATTGTATCACTGTTGTAGGCTTTGACTTCTTTGGATCATATTTAAATTTACATATCAAGCTTTCTAGGTCATCAAAATGCCACTTTTCAAGAACAACCAGCTGTCTACCATAAAATTACTCCACAATTAAACTAGCAGTATATGAAGAAGATGCCACCGAAGCTAACAATTTTTTGTTAGATGATATTTGAAAAGATCAAAGGATTAAAGCTTATCACCAAAATGCATTAAATATAGTGACGCTGCCGCTCAGTTGTTGCTTGATTTGAGGCGAGTTGTTTCCATCAGATGAGGAAGATTTCTAGAGTTCGGTTCGACAAAGGAATCATGTTGTTGGTTGGGGATTACAAGAATGTAAAGATGAGTTAGTTCGATGGTTAAAATTGAAATTCATCAGTGCGCCGAAACGAAAGAGCTCCACGAATTTGCTGTGAATTTTGCTGATTAAAAGGAATTATTCAGTTGGAGATCACGACGGCAAAGATTCTGTCCTAGAATGGCTCTACAAGTACCATATTTTCTATCAAATTTGCAGTGCCATGGACATCACAATATTAATCTAGAGATCCAAAAATACATACGATGAAATATTGCAGTCAAAAGGGATAATTCTTATCTTTTTATTTTTACAATAATTTTACATAAGGCTTAATATCGTTCGCCTTTTCCTTGCGAATATTTATTGGCACATTTTTAACTTTTTTGTTTTTGAATGTGCAGGTTACGTAAAGGAAGCATGAAGCATGCCCAAAAATAAATGAAGTTCACCTGAGTATGAATATTCAATGAATGTGTGGACGAAGAGTTACCATTTTATCATAGTTCGACGGTTTCACGGGAGAGGAGGATACGCAGAACTTAATGGATTTAGTACCGAAAACAAATGGATGCTTCGAATGAGAGGATTTCAATTAACCTAATCGCAAAAAGAACAAGAGCACCCTCAACCTTACATACCATATTTACATAAGACCCAACAATCCAAAGATGTATATAGCCTGCGTTTCAATTTGTCAGGGCTGTGAGACTTTTTTGAGAGAGGTCACCAGAATCTAAGTGAAATCCTCCCTTGAACTTCTGGTTCTTTTAATGTGAAATCTCTCAGCCAATAGCGGATTCAATCGCATGCCCAGAAGTAGCAGATTCACCCAATCAAATCTAGCCCAAGCCCTATATTTGTTGTGTAGCCTCCAATTTCCAGAATAGAACCTTCGGCTGCCCATGAAATTATCCAATTTTCGGGAATGGGCTTCTCTTCGCTGCAGAATTAAAATTATATATTTCAAGAATAATTGGATATAGCTTTTAAAAGCAGTCGAATTTTGGGTCATCAACACTGACACCATATACCATGGTCTGAGCGCAACTGACTGCAAGATCTAATTACAAATTAATTGATCCACCATGAGACGGATGCTAACCTTTTCAAGCTTCAACTGTTCGACATAGTAATTTCCCACTTCGATGCTGAATCCTCCCTTTAAAGGAAAAAAGAGTTAAATTGGTAGTGTGGGAGGTTGTGTCACGTTTCCTCCTTTACAGGAAGGCAAACAATGCCTCTTAAAAAATATTTGAATCGTCAGATCTGAGAAGGAAGGGAGGACAGATCAGAGTCGAATCAACGAGTAGACATCATATCTCTTTTCCCTCAAATCAATCGAGCTTGGGTCTAACAGCCACAACTTGCCAACAATTCAAATCGAACGGGTCACATTTACCCTCCAGTAGGCACCCACTCAAGGCTCAGGATCTGCATTCAGAAAGAAAGATTGTTATATTAAAGTCCTCAGAGACAGATCCATTGCCAATGTCTACAAAAATAATAAGACCAAGCAGCAATCAACAATTTGTCTCCAGACCTCCAAATAGTTCAGAAAACCCTAGCCGAGTCTTCAAGATGAAAAACAAGAAGAGACGCCCAGATCAAAATCTCTCACCAAAAGAAATGTTCATCCTACAGGTGGAGGACATGCATTCAACTGCATGCACACATATGTGCATGCATGCAATCATTTGATTTGAAGTTGCAGCCTTCACAAATTGTAGGTGATTGCTTGCACGACAACTAAGTTAGAGCACGGGTAAAGTTTTAAGGTAAGGTTTTATTTTTTATCTATTTTATTTATTTATTTTAATGTCGTGCAATGAGAAAAAATAGTCAATTCAAGTTGATTGTCGAATTAGAAAATAGTAATTTCTTTTTTCTAACTAATTATAAATACAAATTTTATGTTAACATTAATCTAACTTTAGAAAAAATATATATTGATTACAATTAATAGAAACAACCGGAACATATAGTCTCTTGCCTACGGCAGGGACTAATAAATTAAAATGAAAATAGAATTGACATTCTTATTTTATAAAATTTTATTTGTGTTTTGTCTCATAATTTGATTTGAAGTTTTAGTTGTGTTGTTGTATCTGACTATGGCTCAAATGTGAAGAAATATAAGCTTTAGTTCGGTTGTTTTAAGTGGTTATAGTTCACTTGAACTTTTGAAATTCAAAAAATGATTTAGTCATTTAAATGCTTTATGTGTTTTGATAGATTCTTTAAAAATATGTTTTATCACTTATAAATGGCATGTAATATGATCTTTTGAAAGTGTTCATTGTATTTGCATTTTGGGGGGCGGGCAATTGCTAGTGTATTTCTTATTTCTTATGGGTATGCCTCCTAAATCAAAAGATCAAGGTTTCAACTTCTTATCATTAAGATTAAATGACCTATTGATCATACAAACACATGGTAAGTGTAAAATTATATGAGATTAAACAAGGATGAGATACAGAACACAAGTTTAATATTTGTAGAATGTGTTATATATAGGGCATATATTTGAGAGTGAGATGATTTATAAATTTATTCTTTACCAAAATTGTGTATCAGATATGTGTGGTGTGGTAGCCATGCATTACTATTGAACTAAACATAATTTTTGAAATGGGCCTCATAGTACTTGGAATTATGAAATGAGCCTTATAGTACTTGGCATGGAATCATCTCTACACAATGTTGAGGTCATGATCATGAGTTGAGTATGAATGTTACACCAACGTTTGTGACTAAAGTAAATGAGCTTGTAGAAACAACCCTCACATTGTAGTGAAACCTATACAATTTAATAAAAGATTTTAGACTTGGGATTAATAAGATCAATCATATCTCCATATTGTATATTGTTCATATTCATAAAAAAAAAGGATAATACCTTGTGCTTGTGTGTAGATTTACCATTATATGGTATGAAAATAAATGCTACCCCTTTACTAGAATAATTAATGATCTATTTAATTAAAACTCTTTGACATAGAAACAATAAAAAAACCTAGTTAGTTAAATCCACCGACCACCAAGTTAATGCTACCAACTTAATGTATGCAATGAATGTGAATGAAGGCCTACATCATCCTCTCAACAACCAATGCCAACATAGTGAAATCGAATATAAACAAAATAACCTAAACCATTTTAATAAATACTTAATGTACACCGGGGAAATATTTAACCTATGTATAACATGATGACATGTGCAAGGATATAAAATTAAATAATGGAAAATGATATAATATCAGTGTTATCACTCCAGGAGTCCTTCTAGGCCGTAAGTCAAAGGAGCCTGGTAACTTAACCTTTTTCTCGTATGATGGGTGGATCAAGATGAATATCTAGGTTACTACATAATCTACTCAAGACAGTCTCGAATACACTCAAACAATGCAAGGCTCTCAAGGACTATTATCAAATAGGTAAAAAGGATAAAGGAAACTAATCAATTAACCATAGCATATATAAAACAATTACATATGATGGGCCAATTAACCTACAACGAATGCTAATGATCCTAGCTTGATAATCAATAGTAAGATGACAGTTACTCAGATTACAAACATAGACAAAGAATACCCTTCAACTCAATAGCACATCACAGAAAATAAGAAACAAGGTCTGATAACAATGAGTGAAAGAAGCTTGCACGTTGATCATATTAAAGAAAGAGGTCTCTTTACAAAATACAGTCAAGTAGCACCCTCCAAAATCCAACCCTTTCTTGCTCTCAAGCTCTAGGATTTATAGCCTTTACAACATCCCCCCGGATCCTAAGAAGTTGGATCGAATTTACTCCATATGGAAAATCCAAAAACGTTTTTCAACAAACCAGGAAAAATCATTTTTAATTGGCCAAACTACTGAAAAATGGGGCTCAGAGATGCATTCGATTCTCCCAATCTGTGACACCTGTAGGAAAACTGAGAGAGGTTATTGTTCTCTGACGTGTTAGGAAGAAAAATTTCTGAGCGTTTTGCAGAATGATTCTCCAGTTGCTCAGAATCATCATTTGAAAATGATGACTCTGCACTATAAAAACGCCGCTTTTGCTGAAACTGCTGAAAAAGAGGCTCAGAGATGGGTTCATTTATCCAACTATGTGACACATGTGTATAAAATGAAAGAGGTTATTTTGAATTGATTTGTTGTGAGCAAAAACGTCTCTTAAATCTTTGAAAATCATTTTGGTTTTCCTGAGATCTGCATTTCAAAAACATGTGTCAAACAGGCAGATTCTGGGATCCGAAAATTGGGGCTCAGTGACGGATTCGATTCTCTCAATATGCAACACCTGTAGGACAACATGGAGAGGTTATTGTTCTATGACATGTTCGGAACAAAAACCTCTGAGCGTTTTTCAAAAAGATTCTCCAAATGCTCAGAATCGTCATTTGAAAATGATGACTCGGGACAGTAAAAAAGCGCCACATTTCTTCATTATTTCCATCTTGCTGGCACCTTCAAAACTGGAACAACACATTGAAACAGATCCTATTAATTAAAACCTTCACTTAGAAACCATCCTCATGCCCTTTAGAATGATAAAACTTGGATTTGTGCAAAAATGACAATTTCTTGTGATTTTTAGGCTTTCGGTAGCTAGTAGGTCTGAGCTTGATTTCTGTTAGCTACCAAAAGCTCTGTTTCGGTGGCTAATGAATGAATTTGACATGTTCACCTAAGCCACCGAAACTGCAAAAACTGACCTTCCCTTAGCTTGAAGGATTTTTCTTATGGGATAAGTTGCCGAAAACTAGGTTTTTGGTAGCTAATGAACAATCAATATGTTTTCCCAAGCTACCAAAAACTCTGTTTGATATCACCCTGCAAAATTTAACAAAATTGTGTTTTCTGGCTTCTGTTTAATCCTCCTTCTGCTACTTTCCCTCGTCCTGGGATGAATCCAGACTGTTAGCTATGCTAATTTTTGCCGGAAAGTGTTGAGAATGCCTCTGCTTTTGGTAGCTTTGGACAATTTTGCTTTTGACTTGTAAGCTGCCAAGAACTTACCTTTTGGTGGCTAATGAACATCATCGTATTCGCCCAAGCCACCGAAAACTGCCCCCTGACTCACGCTGCATGTCTTTTCACTTTCAATAGCTAGGAGAGCCTCGAAAATTTTGTTTAAGCTACCGAAAGCAGGGCTTTCTGT
The DNA here is from genome assembly GCA_027924585.1 of Larix kaempferi. Classification (NCBI taxonomy): domain Eukaryota; kingdom Viridiplantae; phylum Streptophyta; class Pinopsida; order Pinales; family Pinaceae; genus Larix; species Larix kaempferi. Next base: position 111,807 of record BSBM01001603.1, on the reverse strand, counting down.
AGCTTAGGGACCGTTTTAAATAAGCGCTTAGCTACCGAAACCTGTCTTTTGAAATTTTTGAAATGAAAACCCAATCTAATGCTTTTCAAACTTTATTACTTGCATAAAGATATCAACCATGAGCCTTAAGAAATTTAGAAATGAATTTTCAAATGACATCCTATCATCTAAAAAGGCTCAACTCAACAAATTTATTTGGGGAGATAACATATGGCTCCTACTCGGGGATGAAAACCTCCCTGTGAGGTTTCAAGAACCACAAATCTGATGCCTTCCCTGGATAAACAAAATACAGAACCTAGTCTAGTGTTCCATTGGGCATGGAGTCATTTAAACTGCCACCACATTTCTGCAATCTGTCCACAAATGTTCAACTGTAAACCTGCTAGAAACACCTTGCATCCATTGGGCTATGGAGTCATCTGGCCTCTACAAACCTGTAATCTGCCTGTAACCTGCTTATTCGAAAAAACTGAAAACAATCTACGTGCTCGTATGAATAGCTTATTCTTCTATGCTACTCTACTCTAACCAGATTTGAAACTTGATAAAGTAAAGGCAGACTTCCATAACAACCATTCAAGTAACTACTTGTCTGAAAGAATTCCCTTTCTGCCACTGATTATAAGATAATAATAAAAGCATAACAATGACCATAAAAATTCTTTCAGGAAATCACATTTTCTGTCAAGTGTAAGTGACTTGATAAAATCTGAAAACTGAAAAGAGCTTGAAGGATAAGACTTTAGTAAGGCTGCAAATGGATCTTTGAAATCAAGATCACAATCATAATGTCTCAAAACCTTCGACTGCTCATTTATGTCTTCTCCTCTGCCATGTTTCTGTGACTTAGATTCATCACTCTAATGTGCTGGCCTATTACAGTTGACAATTTCTGAGGAAAAAGAAAATGTATGTTTTAGACTTTTTGCATCACTATCTTGGTAATTATCAAAAGAAATATGAGTCTGAGCATATGTATCATGGAAACATTTCTGGTCACCCTTTTGTTGAAAAGTGGAACTAAATGAAATTCCAGAAGGGGATAAATCTTCACAAAACTTAAAATCTTCTTCTTCATTACTGTGTTTGTCAAATGTAGGAACATCATGATAAAATTCTAATGACAGGGATGAAGATTGTTGCATGAAATTATCAGCAATTGGATCTTGAAATAGATTTGGAAAAATATCAGCTGGTTCCTCACCTCTCTCATCTAAATTTGAACTAACATGTTCATAAGGAGAAAGAGAGCCCTCCTGATGTTCTAACTGAAGATTAGATGTTTCTTGAAAATCCTTTTTCTCATGATAACTGTAACTTCCCTTGGTCTCGTATTGAAGATAATTGAAGGGCTGTTGCATATTGTGAGGGAGAGATCCATCTCTATTTACATCTTCAACCTTATAATGTAATTCATATTCATCACAGCGATTACCAAATGCAAACTCATCTAAAAAATACCTTTTGTAGTGCTCAGTGAATGCTCTGTGAAAATCCTTCAATGATGAAATGTTGGAAGGAGGTAAAGAAAAATACCACTGACGTGCATCACCATACAATGAAAACATGAAAATATTCATGTTGCAAATCTAATAGGTCCATGCATTCATGAAACTTGAGGAGGTGTTCTGCAGGATTGTCTTCTTTGCTTTCTTCGAAAATAAGAAACAAGGTCTGATAACAATGAGTGAAAGAAGCTTGCAGGCTGATCATATTAAAGAAAGAGGTCTCTTTACAAAATATAGTCAAGTAGCACCCTCCAAAATCCAACCCTTTCTTGCTCTCAAGCTCTAGGATTTATAGCCTTTACAACATCCTCCCGGATCCTAAGAAGTTGGGTCGAATTTACTCCAGATGGAAAATCCAAAAACGTTTTTCAACAAACCAGGAAAAATCATTTTTAATTGGCTAGACTGCTGAAAAATGAGGCTCAGAGATGCATTCGATTCTCCCAATCTGTGACACCTGTAGAAAAAATGAGAGAGGTTATTGTTCTCTGACGTGTTAGGAAGAAAACCCTCTGAGCGTTTTGCAGAATGATTCTCCAGTTGCTTAGAATCATCATTTGAAAATCATGACTCTGCATAGTAAAAACGCCACTTTTGCTAAAACTGCTGAAAAAGAGTCTCAGAGATGGGTTCAGTTCTCCAGCTATGTGACACATGTATATAAACTGAAAGAGGTTATTTTGAATTGATTTGTTGTGAGAAAAAAACTCTCTCAAATATTTGAAACTCGTCTTGGTTTTCCCGAGATCTGCATTTCAAAAACATGTGTCAAATAGGCAGATTCTAGGATCCAAAAATTGGGGCTCAGTGACGGATTCGATTCTCTCAATATGCAACATCTGTAGGAAAATGGGGAGAGGTTATTGTTCTATGACATGTTAGGAACAAAAACCTCCGAGCGTTTTGTAAACATATTCTCTAGATGCTCAGAATCTTCATTTGAAAATGATGACTCGGGACAGTAAAAAAACGCCACATTTCTTCATTATTTCCATCTTGCTAGCACCTTCAAAACTGGAACAGCACATTGAAACATATACTATTAATTAAAACCTTCACTTAGAAACCATCCTCATTTCCTTTAGAATGATAAAACTTGGATCTGTGCGAAAATGACAATTTCCTGTGATTTTTAGGCTTTCGGTAGCTAGTAGGTCTGAGCTTGATTTCTGTTAGCTACCGAAAGCTCTATTTCGGTGGCTAATGAATGAATCTAACATGTTCACCTAAGCCACCGAAACTGCAAAAACTAACCTTCCCTTAGCGTGAAGGATTTTTCTTATGGGATAAGCTGCCGAAAACTGGGTTTTTGGTAGCTAATGAACAATCAATATGTTTGCCCAAGCTACTGAAAATTCTGTGAAAACTCTGTTTGATATCACCTTGCAAAATTTAAAAAAATTGTGTTTTCTGGCTTCTGTTTAATCCTCCTTCTACTACTTTCCCTCGTCCTGGGATGAATCCAGACTGTTATCTATTCTAATTGTTGCCGGAAAGTGTTGAGAATGCCTCTGCTTTTGGTAGCTTTGGACAATTTTGCTTTTGACTTGTAAGCTGCCAAAAACTTACCTTTCGGTGGCTAATGAACATCATCGTATTCGCCCAAGCCACCGAAAACTGCCCCCTGAATCACGCTGCATGTCTTTTCACTTTCGGTAGCTAGGAGAGCCTCGAAAATTTTGTTTAAGCTATCGAAAGCAGGGCTTTCGGTAGCCTAGGGACCGTTTTAAATAAGCACTTAGCTATCGAAACCTGTCTTTTGAAATTTTTGAAATGAAAACCCAATCTAATGCTTTTCAAACTTTATTACTTGCATAAAGATATCAACCATGAGCCTTAAGAAATTTAGAAATGAATTTTCAAATGACATCCTATCATCTAAAAAGGCTTAGCTCGACAAATTTATTTGGGGAGATAACAATCAAGTGCAACAAAATCTGGGAGAATGGAGTTGTGGGCCATAAACCCTTGCTAGGGTTTGGTTTCTCTATGTAAAAACCATGTGTTTTGTCTGCAGATCAAGATGGAGTCTGTTCTCTCTTATGAGAGAACTTAGTACCAACCATGTATAAAAAAATAGGAATGATTTCACCTAGTCCATTTTTTATATGTCATATTGTTTAGGGCTTTTTGTATCTTCTGGTTACTCCCCAGCTTTACTGTCCCCTTATGATTCCTACCCTAGTTCTTGATTTTGGTGTATTTTTTCATTTCTCTTACCATTTTATGTAGTTTTTATCTTTTCTTTATCCTATCTTTATTGGTTTCATGGCCTTGTGGATGTGATGGATCAGACTGTTTCGGTGGAAAAGACAGGCACCAGTGTTCTTGGTCATCCTCATAACCCCAGTTTGCATTTACTTTCACCTACATCCTGCAAAACATCTACCCTTTTGAAAAAGGAGGAGTTATCTTGGAATGCTTCGCTCAATGGAACTCTCCATAGTCAATTAACGGATTTTGGGGTTGGGTTTGTGTAGCTAGGGTTTTACCCCTAGCTTGTGCCAATGAGCACCTACTAAGGAGAATGGACTCCTTAGTAGCAGTTCAGTATATTAAACTAATTATGCAATAAACAAAAAATTAAATTATTTCTAAGACAAGCATGAAGCATAAACACCAAAATGAAAGAATGTCTTTGTATTGATGTTACCTTGAGTGTCAAGGTTGGTGAAGCCCTTTGCAGTGTCCAAGAGGATGCTCCAAGCTTCAAGAATGCTCCTTCTCCTTCTCCAAGGTTGGGAATGGGCCAAAGGTGGCTCTCAAGGTGAAAATAGTTCAAAGGTGAACTAGGGTTTCGAGAGAGATTTTGGCAGAGTAAGGGTGCTTGTGATTGTGGATATGGAATAAGGGATCTCCATCACCTATTTATAGTTTTTTGGTGGTGGAGTGCTGACCCATGGTTTTGGGAAACACATGGTTTTGGGCAGCTGTATAGGGTTTTTTCCTCCTTTTCCTCATTATTTTATATTTTTTATTCCTTTTTAGGGGATTTTTGCTATTTTTGGAGGAAAAGGGGGTTTTTTAGCCTTTTTTAGGCTATTTTGAGGGTTTTTTTGGCCTTTTGGAGGCATTTTAGGCCTTTTGGAGGCTTTTTAATGGGGTTTTTGGGATTTTTAATGGAAATATGGTAGGAAAATGGACAAATGAGTCATATAATGTGGTAAATGAGCTAGTGAGCACTTTTTGGGTGTTAACAGTTTGGGAACCCTAAGTCCTCTAGGCTGATGAATCTTACAGGTGGGGTTCCATCTCCAGTTCATGATGATAGTTTCAAAAGGCAGGGTTTGACAAGGGCTAGAGCTAAAAGTCATCATCGCCTCAAAGCGTTCAAATCCAAGGAACATAAGAATGAATTTGTTATTGGCCGCGATGTGAATTTGGACTGTATTGAGGCTCTTACCATGAGGGATCTAATCGGTCAGTTTGAATACATTAAAATGAGTAAGGAATATTTATTGGCCTGGACTACATCTCACTGGAAGCCTATAATCAATTACACACCCAATATCAACATCCTAGCTAATGGATGGCTAGTCTTCCTTTTTTTTGGAAATGAATGATGCTTAGAATATTTTGGAAAGGTTATGGGTTATTGGCTCAGGATCTCGTGTTCTCAGCAAATGGCACTCTTCTTTTGACCCATTGTGAGAGAGTATTTCCAAGCAGCATTTATGGGTGCGCTTTCCATGGTTTCTTATTCAACTCTAAACTAAAAATATTTTCGTTGGGCTGGCGAACAACTTGGCGAAGTTTGTGTCCATTAATGACAACATGATTCATTCCATTGACAAGCATATGGCAGTAGCTATGGTGGAGCTAGATGTTTCTCAGGGGATACCTAGTGAAGTAGATATCTTATGCGGTGATAAGACCTTTGTCCAGAGGCTGGGGAAATTTTCCAAAATACAGGACACCTCAAGAAAAAATGCCCTAAACTCCTTTTTGGTGATTTCTCCTCAGATTCTAAGGAGGTTATTCATTTCTCCTTCTATTGCAGATAGGGAGGATGGTCCAAGGGATGTTGTGGGTTTTTTTGTCAATAGTGAGGTTTTCGCTCCTTTATAGAACCCTATTCTTCCCAAAGCAGGGACCATTAATGATAGTTCATCTCTTGTCTCAAGTGTTAACCAGGGGGGCTTCTCCCTCTCTCAAGGAGGTGTCGCTCAAAACTCCTTTACAAGTATTCTCCAATAAAGTTTATAAAAACCCTTTTGTGTCTCCCATTGCCTCTATTAGACATTAGAATGTGACCATCTATAATAACAAAAAAAAGGGAAGAAAATTGGTACTGTACCCTTTGGTGCAAATGTCATTTCCAATGGAGGGAGCTATATTCCTCTCTCAAAGAGGCTTCAAGATGTTGTTGCTCCTAAGTCCTCCTCTATTATCCTTAACAATTCTCGGGTACTTAGAGCATCGTCACTCGCATCTAAGGTTTCTTAATGTTAATTGTATATTTCAATATAAGGGTATTTAGGGGACATCCTAAAATTAGAGCTCTTCGTAGACTTTTAGTTTTTGTTAAGCTGGACATTGTATTATTACAGGAAATAATGTGTTCAGGTTCTTTTTCTATTATGTCTTTCTCTAAAAAAAATTATTGGTGGGAAGTTTGTGCCAATGATGCCATTGGCCTTTTGGGTGGTCTATTGGCTAGATGGAATTCCTTATCCGCTGATCTGAAACCATTCCATACCTGTGGGGGTATTTTATTAGAGGGAAGTTGAAGGGGTTTAATAATTCCGTCTCTATCCTCAACTTCTATGGGCCTTAAAAAGATCATAATTTTTTTTGGAATTCTGTGGAGAATAGTGGATTATTAAATATCCCTAATCTCATACTTGAAGGTGACCTCAATTTTATGCTCTCTACTGCTGAAATTTGGGGTGAAAGCCCAAGATTGGATCCATTGTCAGTTTTTTTCTTGCAACTATTATGGAGACACTAGTTAGTGGATGTTGTTCCAGCAAAAATTTTCCCATCCTGGAATAATGGTTGCTGTGACAAAGATGGTATCAGCAAGCGGCTAGACAGGTTTCTTTTTCTGAGAATCTTTTTGAGAATATCTGGATAGATATCAGGCTTGGGTTATTATCTCTTCTATCTTTGATCATAATCCTATATGTCTCTAGCAGGATACAAATCATTATGTGTACATATATACTTTTAAGTTCAATCACATGTGGTTGGAAGAAGAAGATTTGTGTTTACTGGTTAGATCCAACTGGAATTTCCCAGGTGACCCTAATGAACTTAATGCTATGAAAAGTTTGGTGGGGAATTTAAAAGCTTTAAAGCACCTCATGGCAGTGTGGGAAAAAGATAAAAAACAATGGGCTTCTCAAGAGCTAGTTAAGATTGAAGCTCGTATCAATCAAGTTCTTGTTTTGAATTATTCGAGTATCCTTTCCAGGGAGGAGAAATTGCATCTTATAGAGATGGAAAGCAGGAAATATTTCCTACTTAAACAAGAACAAATGGCTTAGCGCCTGGAAAGTCATGGAATTTGGATCTCGCAAGGTGATAATAACTCGAAATTCTTCCACAATTATGCTAGTTACAGGAAAAACTTGAACGCTATTTGGGACCTACAAGATGGTAAGGGAAACTCGGTTAATTCTCAATAGGAACTTGAAAAGGTGGTTGTAGATCACTTTTCAAAACTTTTTAAAGATCCAGGGGTTTCTCCTATCTTGGATCCGTTAAAAGTTATCTCTACCTTCCATTAATTTTTTTTTAAGGAGGAGATTTTTCATATTGGCAGGGTTATTTTGTTGGAAGAAATTGAAAAGGTTTTGAAATATTTTGCCAAGGACAAAAGTCCCAGGCCCGACAGCTAGCTTGTGTAATTTTTCATAGCCTTCTTTTATCTGCTAGGGGATGAATTACTTCAGTTTGTGGAACAATCTAGATCTGAAGGTTATGTTTCAAGGGCTCTAAATGCTACTTTTATCACTCTTGTTCCCAAAAGAGATAGACCATAAACGTTTGCAGACTACATCCTATTTCTCTCTGCAACCTTGTGTATACAATTATTTCTAAAATAATCTCTAATAGAATCAATCCAAAGCTTGCTAAGGTCATCACTAAAGAGAAATTTGGTTTCCTAGGTAATCGACAGATTTTGGATGCTGTGGGAATCACCCAATAGTGCCTTCACTCCATTAAAGTCAAATATTTGGATGCACTGTTATTGAAGATGGACCTTGTTAAAGTGTATGACAGAGTGAATTGGGGTTTTTAAGACTCCTACTCCTGCAAATCGGTATTCCTTTGAGTGTTACAAACTGGATTATGGATTCTACTTCTTCATCCTGTTTTGCGGTCCTCATCAATAGCTCTCCTACGAGGTTCTTCAAATGTCATAGAGGCCTCATACATGGTTGTCCCCTATCTCCGTTTCTCTTCTTGTTGGTTATTGAATATTTGAGTAGATTGATCAACTTGGCTAAAATCGAAGGTAAATTATTGGGTATCAAATTTTGCTCTAATTTATATTTAACCCATATCCTATTTGTGGATGATGTAATATTTTTTGGTGTTGGATTAGTAGAGGAATGGTCTAATTTGAAGAAATCATTAACCTCTTTTGTGATGCCTCAAGAATGGAGTTTAGTGCTTCCAAATCGATCTTTCTCAAGAATGGCGTTGATAACAGGTTTTTGGAGCAGATTTCCTTTGCTTTTCCTTTTATGATAAAAAATATGGACAAAGAATTTAAATGTTTGGGTTATAACTTGAAACCCCTCCATTATAGAGTGTCTAATTGGCAGTGGCTTTTTAAAATACTTGAGAAATGGATCAGTCACTGGTCATTTAGAATTCTCTCTATGGGAGGAAAACTGACCCTTGTTCGATCAGTGCTGGTGGGGATTCCATTTTATTGGCTATCCTTGGAAAAAGTTCCTATATCCACCTTACAAGTTATAAGACAAAAAATGTTTAATTTTCTCTAGTCGGGGTCTAATGTGGGGAAAACAATCCATCTTGTCAATTGGGAAAAATGATCCAAATTGAAGTCATTAGGTGGATGGGATATTAAGAACATATTTTGGTTCAGCATGGCTCTTCGAATGAAGAGTATGTGGTGAGGTGTATTTGGTATTGGTTTATGGAAAGAAGTTATCCATGCAAAATATTTCAATAAATCCTCTCTATCTTTTTGGCTAAAAAATGATGTTAAGTATGTTCGTGGTGCCTCCAACATTTGGAATGGATTTTTGGTCCAGATGGGTATCGGTGGGCACCCAACTATTCCACTGGCTCAAAACAGTTTTCCATTTTGGCAATTTTCTAGTATTTTTTCTATGGTTTTTTGGGTCTTGGACTTTTGGGACCGTTTTTAGGCCCTAAACGATGTTTTTTGGGCTCACAACGGCCTAAACGATATCAATAGGCTCTTGTGTGGGCCCGTACCACTATTGTACTCCTCGGATAGATATTTCCAATGGTCTACCAAGTTACCCAAATGGAGATCGTATGCAAAAGTTATGACCCTGATAAGTTGACTATTCAACTAACCACCTTGGGGCCGCAAATGTTATGACAGTTCATCTCCTAGGGTTCAATTTTTTTATGTTTAGGGTTCTTTCCCTCATGCTTATGATAAATAGGCCCTTTCGGCCTCTTTTTGTATTCAACTTGCCATGAATGAGCATAGTCATCACATCTCTTCTTAGAGATAAGCTTCCTCCATTCTCGTTGTTTTATTTTACAGTATGTTCTATTTCCGCCATTTAATATAATTTTTGTTTACTATATCACAGTGTTCCTTGCATTATATTTGTGTATGTGGTTCTATATATATTCTTTCATTTCGTTCTCACATAAATTTGGATCAATTTTTGAGATCATTTTCTTGGATCAGTAGAGCATTGTCCTAGAAGGTCGGCAATGGTAAGAAGGTATGCGTGGGGGTGGATCCTTTTCTTGTTGGTGAATAATTTTACAACTTATCTCCTTTTATCACTGACTATTTGGCAAAGCTAGGATTACTACTTTAAATCACATCAAAAGACCAAATTGGTTGAGGCCATCTTGCTCGTATTGGCTCACTGTTGATGGTTTAGGCCTTGGCATCCATTGGGCTGAGGAATGGTCTAAGTACACCAGTTCCCTGAACAGAGTGGGTATTCCTATCAATGAGGAAGAAGCCTTTGTGGTCTGGAATGTCAACAAATATTCAAGTCAAGTTATTGCTAAGGACGCATATTCCTTCATTGCTCAATCCCTTTCTCCCATGGTGCATAATTGTTGGTATAAGAAAATTTGGAAATGGAAAATACCAATCAAGCTCAAATGCTTTATCTAGTTATGCTGTGAGAATGGTATTTTGACTTGGGATAATTTAGCTTGAAGGGGTTGGACTGGTCCTAATATTTGTCATCTTTGCAAATTAAAAGTTGAATCAATTTCCCATTTATTTGTTTCTTGCTCGTTTTGCAATCTATTATGGAAAGTTGTTTTGGAGACTCTTCATATCTCTAGGCTCTAGGGCTTTGCCTCATTTGTTGACAATATATCAAGCAATGGGTCACTTCTGATGGCCGACAAAAATTGTTGCCTATATTTTTATGCTAGGAAATATGGAAATCCATAAAACAGGCCATCTTTGAGGAGAATGTTCCTTCTGTTATGACTAGCATCATCACAAATTTGGGTATGTATAAAGATTAAACATCGGAGCTTATTCTTAACAAACCAAGGCATATAGGAGCCCCTCCTATTATTTTTTATGTTGTTAGATTTTTTGATGGTGCTACTTAGAGTAATGGAAACGATGTTGGTATGTTCTTGGTGTTAAATGAAGTCCATAACTTTAAACAGTGGTTAAATTGCGGCATTGTCTCTAATATAAGAGATGAGCTCTTGGCATTACGGGGACTGGTTTTTTTTGCTTCTAGCATAGGCATTCCCTCTTTGCAAATTTTTAATGACTCAATGTGATTATAAATTGGGTTAATACCGTATCCAACCTACAGGTTCTTGCTTTAGAGAAGTGGTACATCTGAACATATTTGTTGCTTGACTCTTTTACTTAGCTCAGTATCAAACATGTGTACAGAGAACACACTGTTATTGCAGATGGCCTATCTAAAAAAGCAATTGACCTCCAAGAAGGTTCTCTATTTTTTGAAGAATAATTTAAGAACGAGTTGGTGAATGCTGGCTTTGTTCAAATATTTTATCTTTCAGTTTTCTAGCTTGGTCTCCTTTTGTCGATTAAAGGACCATATAAGTAGTTTCCTTTGTGTTTGGATTTTTGAACATCCTTCTTTTCAGGAATTTTTATTTGAGCATAGACTATTTTGTTATCACTGGCTATGGAATGTTGTATAGTCAACAAGGCGATCGGATCTTCTTGTATTGAACAATGTTCAATTTGATTCAATTATGAATACCAAGGAACTATTTTTTTCTGCTTGAAAAAAAATAAAAAATAAACAAGGAAAATAACTAAAAAGCAATTAGTCTCTACCTTAAAATTATATTTATACTTGAGATATGGTATATGTTTATCGAAAAATATTAATTATATTGTATATTTATTATTGGAAATATTTGTAATAAGAGTTACTAAAAGTTAATTTATAATTTTGTTTTTAAAGGAATTAGTCACCTAACATAATATGGTAGACAACATAGATTATATTTTTTCCTTTCAAAATAGGGTTCATATCTAATATATATTCTTTATTTATAATTTTGTTAATATATATGATATTATTTTTGTCAATGATTTATTATTAAAAATACAAGTGAATAAAATCTAATTCATATTTTTATTTTTAAAGAAATTAACCTCTTTTTCTACATTAAAAGTGGTGTTGAAATTATAAATATCACACACATATACTAAATTAAATACCTATAATTAACATCTTAAAAATATATATTATATTAAAGATACATATATTTTGTATAACCACTAAACTAAATGCTTATTAGTGTATATTTTAAAGTATATATAACATTTGGAAAATATTAAAGTATATTTTATATTAAAAATGTATATATTTTGTATAACCTTTAAACTAAAGGGTTTTTTTTTTTTTTTTGTAAAACTGCACAGTATATTAATCTAGAACTAAAGAAAAATTACAAAGCATGTAGGCATTTGAGGTGGTTTGAGACAATGGAGCCACCATCCCAATCTTTCAAAGATGTTACAACGATTTTTATGGGTCATACAAAAAAACTGCCCATTAGAGGGAGGCCGGGCGAGAGTAATCTGAGCATAGTTAGAGCTATAGATATCTATCTTATACAAAAAACTGCATAACATTCTATAACAAAAAATATAGAAATAACAGAGAGAACCAGAGGGTTGCGAGGCAAACGTCAGGACTGACATGAAGAATTTATTCAGGAGGGGTTTCCTCCAGAATGGGGCAACCACCCTGGAAAGCATCGTCGGCCTCAGGAAGCTTGATAGGCAGCGGTGCAATTTTACAAGCATCCATGAGGTCAAGCTCCGCGGGGTTGCCGAGTTTTTTGCTGGGAGGAGACCCAATGGTGGACGGAACTGGGAACAACGCTGGAGGAAGCGGGAACGGAGCTGGAGGAGCCATGGGCCCTTTCGAAGGTGCACAGTTTTCGTCTGTCTGAATGCCCGAAGCACTACCACTGTCGAACTCCACTTTGTTCGTGCCACGACGTCCAGAAGTGAGGTGGCTCCATGAGAAGGATGCGTCCAGGAATTCCAAACGTTCATCCACGTCGACGAACTTGGTGCTGGTAGCAAGCACTGAAATTTTTCCAGAACCCCAGCTGTTTATCATGTCCTCCATGAGCTTACCCATCATGTTCTTCATGAGCCAGTAATGGTTGATCTTACCTCCACCTTTACCCGAGGCCAGGTAATCTAAGACCAGTTGGGATTCCCAGTCGTCAATGAGGGTGCGGACCGTGATGGAGACACCTAGGTCATAACCATCCTCAGTGACAGGCACAGTGGGGCGCTAGATTTTTCCCCTGCTTCCACTTCCCCGACGAGGAGAACTACGTGGTCGGGACATAGCTGAGAGCACAACGTGGAGAAAAACAAAGTTCCCCAGAGCAGGACTGCAGAATGCCGAGTAGAACCAACACAGACGAAGATGGAGCCTGTCGTGCCCACTATATGCCAGTTAATTAAAACTTAACATGCAGAGTGCTAAACATAAATTATCAACCCAAGGAAGTCTTTTATTTCAAAGCTATCGTGCAAAATATATGCGAGTACAATTTCTACCTGACATTGTTATCTATTGGTATGCAATCGTGATTGTTTGTAAACTAGATCACACATGCTTGAAAGTAAATCAATCCTCATCCTATTCATAAAATCACACTGTAAATCTAATCACACTTTAATAAATTATCATGAAATAAGATCTAATTACATAAACCTGAAAGCAATGCTAAGTTGGCCAACGATCTATCAAAATGAATTAACAGAAGAACACTATGATAAATCAAATGAATAAAATATGAACTGAATAATAAAACAATTATGATAAATCTAATGAATGAAAGCATGAGTTAACAATTAACAGATCTACAAAATAAAATACTTACAGTTAACACTACCAGCATCTGCTCAGGGAAGAGGGCCCTTCCTCCACTGGGCAGATCTGGATCTCCACAATGAAAGTCTACAACTCCAGAATTAAGAAACTGCCACCATGTATTATCATAATGGAAAAATTACAACAGATCTGGATCAAATCCTACATCATAACATTGTGTTCTCTCCTATCTTGCATCTCCTATTATCCATCTCCTATCCTGCCTAATCTATCATGCTTAATCTCTATCAATCTATATCATTTTTTCTCAATGAGATTGATTACATATTTATACATAAAATTATCTCATGGAAATGAAGAACTGAACCCCCAGCTTGTGATCTGCAACAGCTGGAACACGGCCGTAACTGTTGGCAACTTTGGAAACGGCCGCAACACCAAATCTGGAAAATACCCTCTCGAAGAACCACCTGCATATCACAAACCGTAGCTTTTTTTGACGATTTCCTCGAGAGTCAAGTAAATGAGGATGTTACGCACAAAACCCATGTCTCGGATTTTTGAGATTCATTTCCATATTCCCGCAAATCAAGACGCGAATCAAGGTGTTCTTATGTGGCATGCATTTTTGGTTAACGCTGTAACAGCTGGCAATGAGCATCTTGTACGTGGCAAATCACTCCATAAACTATCATTAGTAAAATTATGCATAATAATCTTTAATTCATCAAAGATAAAAGAAAATAATCACTATTAACCACTTAAAAGATCAATGGAAGTAGCATGTTGTTCAACGCGCAGCTACAACAAATGGATGAAAAATGGAATGATAAATGAGAAATAATGGTAAGAAAATGGATGAAAGGTATGTCGATAAATGATGGAAAAATGGACAATTCCAGGGCCCAACATCTCCCCCAAACTGAACTTGTTGCATGTCCTCATGCAACCCAATATCTGTGTAGTATCCAACTTGAAAAAAACTCATTCACGTGTTCCTTCATTTTATCATTTGCACAGCTGCAGCTAGAAAAAATAGAGAGTTTAACACAAATTGGCAGAGTCACTTAACAGAGGATTTAGCAGAAAATTTGGCAGATTCGCAGCTCTTTAGTAGAAATTTGGCAAAGTCACAGCTTATTTTAGCAGAGAATTTGGCGAAGGTTTTAGCGGCGAATTTGGTGGAACAGCGCTAAATTTAGGGGCAAATTTGGCGGAGTCGGCTTATTTTAGCAGAGAAGTTGGCAAAGGTTTTAACGGCGAATTTGGCGAAACCGCGCTAAATTTAGCGGCGTATTTGGAAAACTCACAGCTGCCGGAAAAGATGTCGCAGCTGCCAGAAAACGGGCAGCTGCCGGAAAACGATCGCCTGAAAATATGTCGCAGCCGCCGAAAAATATGTCGCATCCGCCGGAAAATATGTTGCAGCTGCCAGAAAACGGGCAGCTATCGGAAAATGGTCGCCGGAAAATATGTCGCAGCCACTGGAAAATATGTCGCATCCGCTAGAAAATATGTTGCAGCTGCTGAAAAGCGGTCGCCGGAAAATATGTCGCAGCCGTCGAAAAATATGTCGCAGCTGCCGGAAAACAGTCGCCGGAAAATATGTCGCAGCCGCCGAAAAATATGTCGCAGCTGCCGAAAAAACGGGCAACTGCCGGAAACGACAATATTTTACGGCGTTTTAGCCTTTTTTAATGGGAAAGTTCTGAAGCCATTTTCTCCCAAACGACAAACTGGGTTGGGCTGAAATTTTGCAGGCAAGTAGCTACCACTCTAATGCATCTCCACGCAAAAAATTAGACAAACCCACATCACGGATTTCGAGAAAAATGCGAATTGGATGTAGGTGATGATGGCCATTTTCTCGAAAACCGTGCACTAGAATGAGCTAAAACTTGCCACGGTTGTTCTTCATGATGTTGTGCATCCCCTGTCCAAATTTCATGAGGATCCAACTTACCAATTGAAAGATATGCCCAAATCAAATTCTGCACTTGTGAACATGAAAACAATGTGTTACAGCTGAACTTCCTGAACCAATATTTCCAAAAATACAAACTGGGTTGGGCTGAAATTTTGCAAGCAGGTAAATACCATTATAGTGCATCTCCTCACCAAAAATTAGATGAACCCACATCACGTATAGCGAGAAAACTGTGAATTGGCTGTAGATGATGATGGTCATTTTCTCGAAAACCGTGCACTCGATTGAGCTGAAACTTGCCACGGTTGTTCATCATGTTGTTATGCATTCCCTATCCAAATTTCATGAGGATCCAATTCGTGGTTTGTGAGATATCCTCAATTCAAATTCAGCATTTTATGTGCATGAGAAATATAAATGTGAATGGAAAACCAACAAGCATAGTGGCTCCTCCCCCAAACTGAATAATTTGTCATGTCCTCATGCAAAAGAAGAGTTGTCATCTTAGTTGGAAACAACCATCTCCCCCAAACTGAGGAAACATCATGTACTCATGCTTAAAAACTCTTCACGGCAGAAAACAAGTTTTGATTTGCACATCAATCCTCCATATTGTTATAAAAATTATTACTGATAAAAATGACCATTTTTCAAGTGTTGTGTATGGTAGGACTGTTTCAAAGTAGTTCAAGAGATCCTCTCAATCATTTCCATGCTCATAAAAATAGTAATGACAACATATAGCACCAAAAGAACCAATTGCAGCAAGCATAAAACCCATATCCAACTAAGAATGAGAATCTCAAAGCACCAAGCCATTTCAAAATAGTTGGTAGCCACCATATTCAACAAATCCATGTATCAATTAACAAAACCTATGAATGTATGTATCTCACTTCATACATTCATGTAGCTTCCAATAATCTAATTTTGAAAACAGAGCATGGATCTGAAAATGACTATGTATTGCTGCTCCAAAAACTCAGATTACTGAAATATGTATTCTACTATTACCTTCATTTTTGCTTTGGATATACCTTCACCTTCTGAGATGCAGCAATGAAATGAGCTAGAAATAGATGGCTGGTCATGAAACCGTGGGCAGAGCATGGCTTAACACTGACAATTGATGCTTTTGTTATGTGGATAGAAACCCTGTAATCATGAAATCTCATGTCCCCCAAAAAACTTAGTTTGCCGCCATGGAAATATAAGCATGTTTTCCCAAATCTGTCTTTCATTATTATGGGAATATTTTCATAGTGACAGCAACATCTCTCTTCCATTATGAACTGCAACATCAAATATGCAAGGACCATGATAACAATTGTAAGCCAATGTGGGCATTACTGAATAATGAAACTCATACCTCTGAATGTATTCTCTGTTATATGGTAGCATAAAATTCTACCACTGTAAGTTCTCGAGAAGCAACAGCAATGCCTTGTGTTCCTACAGCTGGTTCTTGTGTGACAGCAGTAGATCATTTTTCATGGTTTTCTAGGCTTCTTGAGATAATTAATGAATTCATAAAACTCCCCAATCATTTTTGCTTATACTTCAAGAGAACATCTTCAATGAGAAAACAATTTGCAAGCCTTGATTCTGGTCATAAACTTGCTGCAAATTATTATAGGACTACCTTTTAAACTGAATGCAAAGCATGCCCTCATGCATCATTTCCTCAATTTGCAGCCATAAAGGATTTGTAGTTCCCACATGCATAAAAAAAAAAAAAATCCAAAAGCTGGAAAGAACAACCTTCAAGTAACTGATTTATTTCTTCTCATTGTTGGTTTTTATGTGGCAGTAGCAATGATTCTTTTCTTACTGCTGGTTCTTGTGTGGCAGCAGCAAGACTTTGTTTTTTCTTACTGTTGTTTCTTGTGTGGCAGCAGCAAAACTTCCTATTGTTGGTTCTTGTGTGACAACAATAAGGTATCCCTTTTTTTTGTATGCTTGGTCAGTTGGTTTGGTGAGATGTTGGGTTGGAATTTGAAGTGGATGTGCATGGATAATGAAGTGTTAGAACTGAGTGGGAAATGATGGGAATGGATGGACATAAAAGGCTATTTAGGAAATGGAAATGGCTAATGCTTAGTGGTTCTTCATGACATTTCCCCAAATCTTTAATAAATAAAAAACTCATGCTATTTTACCTCAAGTTTTACCTCCATAGAAGCCTTGGTTGACATGAATGGACTGGTGTATGCTGGAGCTATGTAGGCTGATCTGATGCTGAGACATATGTATATGAGAGCTGGAACTGGATGAGACTGAGTTTGATCCATGATGTTGTGCTGGTTGCATGTAAAACTAACTGCTGAGACAATTGATGAGCAGAAATTCTACCATAGAAGCAGAAAGTCCTTTCTCTTATTCTGAAAATCAACTGCTGAACTGAAAATGGAAAGGAATTGCAAAACTACTGAACAAATGATTATGCAAATCATTGTTGAAACCATTAAATCACATAATCTTCAGCTGCTACAAACCCGAGGTACAATTCTTACCATGCGAATGAATGTGCTGAAGTCGAGCATGGAAAGAAATCATTGGATTACCGGCCATTAATGTATGCCGTTAACCAATGTGAAGAAACTCACCTTTGATGACAAAGAGCTCTAAAGTACCTTAGTGCATCTTGACAGGTACGAATGGATGTGCTGGAGTCGAGTCACCTACAAGATTTGTCAATCAAGAGGCATTGATGAATCCCCATGATTAACAACAAGGAAATCTGCCATTGATTCATGCAGATACCAGGGCACTATAAAAACTCTAATCTTGATCCCAGATGATGTGTCGGAGTCGATGGGACAAGACCATTGGAAGGTGGACCTTAATGCATTCCACATCATCCAATACGAGTACAAAATAAATGATTATGAAGAATCATAGTGAAAAATAGGACCAACATGAAACTCAGAAGCGGAAAGTAGATGTGAATTCATGATGTAGTAGTGATGGGAAATAAAATGGTTATGGTGACTACATAAGCAGTGGAAAATGGGACTTCAACATGAATGGATTTTTGGGGTTTTGAAATGAGGAGGGTGAATGAATCTACCATAGGGAAATTGGCTTCTTGAGGGGTTTCTTTCAGCAACAAGTGGGATGACAAGTGTCTAAAAATGATTCTTGGCATGTAGCAATGGGACTTGACTTTGGAAACATTGGACTCTGTATGGTTTGCACATCAATCTCTCCATTTTTTTTTTTTTATGTGCTCAATCCATTTGCAAATCGATAAAAAAGTCTTCAAGAGTCACTCGTGCATGCATTGACCTTCTTCTTCCAAGGACCTGCAAAACCTAGCATTTGCTTGCAATAAAACATGAGATGATGGAAGAAGAGAGATGATTGGTCTCTCTTCACCCAACACTTATGAAAAAAACAACAAACAATTACTTATAAAACAAATCCAAAGAAAAATGAACAAAGCAAAATCCATTTTATACCTGCAGGAGAGCAATGTCCATCTAGAATCACCAACGGTATTCTGATCATAGCTTCTTCGTTCCTTGTCCAATTTGAGTGATTCCAAATCCAAATGAAAGTAAATTCATAGGTCTATTTCCATTAGAAACAGGTTTTTAAAATTCTATGCAATGATCTTCCAAATCACTAAGTAACAGCCTGCATGACAAGGTGTTTTTTTTGAATTCTGAACTAGACCAACAGTCACGGTTTTAGGCTTAACTTTTTCGTTTGATAACGGATTGATGTGATTCCAATTGGAGATGAAAGTAGATTCATGTAGGTATCTCAATTAGAAACAGGTTTTGAATCCAACAAGAATTGATGGGTCAAATAAGCCAATGAACAGTCTAGAAAATAGAGTTTTAGGAATGCAGATTAGTGATAGGCAGTCAGTATTTTGGTCATAAAATTTACATACGATATCGGAATAGAGTGATTCAAATTGCGTTGTAAACTAGATGCATAGGGGAATATACCAATGAAATAGGTTTGCAAAATATATCCAATAAGGCATCCAAAAATTGACTGTCCCAACTCTGTTCCTAAGCTGCCAGCTTGACATCCTGTTAGTATTTTGGCCATAAAATTTTCGTTTGACACCCAATTGTAAAAATTCAAATTGTTTTGGAAACTAGATTCAAAGGGATACTTGGGATGTAAACAGGTTTTAAAAATAAGTTCATTTGGTCTCCCAAAAATGACTGTCCCGACTGTGTTTCAGTAAAAAAAAATTAAGCCAAAAATGTCACCAAAATTTTTATAAATGAAATTTGACCCCAAAAAGTGATTGGAATAGATGTGAATGTTTTTAATAATGTAAATTTAAATATAACACACATCCACACCAAAAATTTCAAGCATTGAGCACCTAGATTGATTTATACAATTTGTTGCAGCCACAGCTGCAACTCTTAAAAAAATGACATAATGTTGAAGTAAAGCAATGTGCATTTTTATGAAAAATAAAAACTAAAAAAAAAAAAATATCATGATGTGCAACACACACATATCTCAATCTCATAAATTTTTACCTGTAGCACAGCCACAGCTGGGTGTTGCATCTCCCTGTCACAGCTAGTGTTGCAGCTCACTGTTGTAGCTGCGAGTAATCACAGCTGAGAGTAATCACTCACAGCTGGGTGTTGCAGCTAACAACTTTATGTCAAATTTCAAGCTTGAAGGGTTCCATAATCATGGGCTCATTTTCCTGTGGATCCTTCATTCACTTTCTCAAATTACTGTAATTTTGTTTTCATGATATTTTTATTTTTATTTGTAACAAATAGAGACAAATTGGGAAATTGATGACAAAAATGACTTAAGCATTCATGAAAACATCTCATACCCATTCCTCATATTTCTACTTTCTGATCTTCCAGATCGCAACAAGGCGCGGGAAGAGAGCATACTTATTCAAAAATAAAAACTTAAAAAAACAAAAGCATGGTTTTATTATGTTATTCTACCCTACCCTATTCTACTTGGGAAAAAAAATTGTTCAAGTGTATGCATATTTCCAATGGAGCCATTTTCGAAAAAGTGACTCAAGTATGCTCATACTCCCAATAGAAAAATATAACTTTATGAATTCTAGGATATGAGAGATCAACTTCCCTTCAAATGATGGTGCCAAGAATTGGTGAAGTATGAAATGATGCTGCAGACCAATGACAGATTGAAACCAAGCTTCAATATATTCTTTGTTCCCTTGATTGCTCATGGATGTTACACCATGAAGATCCTTATTAAACTGATCTTCCTCAATGCATAAGATTTCTGGATCTAATGATGTGAATGATGCTTCTGGTTCCAATGGTTGTTCTCCATCAAATATTACGTGTGTATTGTTGATCTTGTCTGCTTGCTTATGAGGACTAGAAGAAACTCCATCTGCAAAACTTGGATCTAAAACATGTTCAGGCCTCGTATGGATTTGCTGCAACAACACACAGCCTTTTTGCAGCGGTGTAGATGAGGTAGAATAAGAGGGAAGTGTAGGAACATTTTGCAGTTCAGCACTGTAAGCATACTGTACTGCTTTATTATGGTTAGGGTGGAGGGTGGATTGGACAGGAAATTGTGTTGGATACCAAGGAGTTTGATGAGAAGATAGATGTGGCTGATGTAGATGATTGAGTTGTGAGGTTTATATTGAAGGACCAACTTGTGTTGCAGCATGAGGGAGAGTGGCCATATGATCATAAAATAGGCCATTCCAATCTTGTGGGTAAGGTAGGTAAGAGTTAAATTGAGGATGCAACAGCTGCCATGGTGGAAGAGTATTCAATGACTGAGTATGAAAGTAAGGAAATGGAGGGATAGAATTTTGAACCATAGATGTAGGCGATGGTTGACATGACTATTGCAACGAGTTGGCTGCAACTCCCAGATCTCTTTGATATGTTTCTTTCATCCTTGGTAAGGAGGGGCAATGATCTGTGGGATGATTCAAGTCACATATACCACAAATTTCAAGACTATCCAAAGGGAAATCCATTTCTTCTCTTATTTCCTCCTGCTTTTCCTTATCCTGCAAAACATCCAATTATAAATCAGCTTTAGAAATGTCAAATAAATTGTTGATTTCAGTTCATAAAACTCTTGTTTTTGCAGTAGATTTCAAAAATAGAGATAAAAGTTCCTTAGAATTCTTACCAATCTTGAAGTTTCCTCTTGAATACCTTCTACATAACTCACAAATATCATCATATGCTAACTGAAATACATTACCTGTTCCGATCAGATTCAATATTTCTAAACATTCAGCTTGGATTCCCTTGAGTAGAAGTGTTTTTAAGATTTCCTTCCCCAGTTTCCTCTGTTTGGATCTTTGGAGGTTATATTGAAATCGTTCTATGTATTCCTCCAGACTCTCTTCTTCTCCTTGTGTCATTTCGAAGATGTCTTCATTGACCCTGCAATAATCTTGGTACCTTTTCAAGAACACATGTTTCATGTCTTCCCAAGTTTGTATACAATTCCCACCGAGGCTCATGAACCATCGAAGGGTTGTTCCTTTTAGAGTAAGGGGAAATACATTCAACTTTTGATCATTAGCACAATAACCATATCCTCTACAAAGTACTTCAAATTGAAATAAAAATACATCAGGGTCTTCGTTTTCCAAACCGTGAAAATTTGGTAGAACATGTGGGGGAATCCTTTTTGTTGGTGCCACTCTGCTCGAATCTCTGATGGGAAATTCGAAGGTAACAACTTCTCCATCTTTTTCACCTGCCATCTCTTCATTAGATTCTTTGTGTGCTATCTTGAGGCTCCTCCTTCGAATGTTCCTGTCAACTTTTTAGTAGAATGGGTGGTGCTCACAACACCACTAAGGGGAATGATAAGATTTATGAATCAAAGATTGAAAATGAAATAAAACTGAATGTAAAGACAGAAAATTAACACTCAAAATAAATTCAATAAACTGAAATGTAATCATGCAACCTACATGCCCTATTTTAACAATGCATCTGCAAAACAATGTCAGATGTACTATTGCACAATTGATAACTTCCCCGGCAACGGCGCCAAAATGTCGTGCCCACTATATGCCAGTTAATTAAAACTTAACATGCAGAGTGCTAAACATAAATTATCAACCCAAGGAAGTCTTTTATTTCAAAGCTATCGTGCAAAATATATGCGAGTACAATTTCTACCTGACATTGTTATCTATTGGTATGCAATCGTGATTGTTTGTAGACTAGATCACACATGCTTGAAAGTAAATCAATCCTCATCCTATTCATAAAATCACACTTTAATAAATTATCATGAAATAAGATCTAATTACATAAACCTAAAAGCAATGCTAAGTTGGCCAACGATCTATCAAAATGAATTAACAGAAGAACACTATGATAAATCAAATGAATAAAACATGAACTGAATAATAAAACAACTATGATAAATCTAATGAATGAAAGCATGAGTTAACAATTAACAGATCTACAAAATAAAACACTTACAATTAACACTACCAGCATCTGCTCAGGGAAGAGGGCCCTTCCTCCACTGGGCAGATCTGGATCTCCACAATGAAAGTCTACAACTCCGGAATTAAGAAACTGCCAGCATGTATTATCATAATGGAAAAAATTACAACAGATCTGGATCAAATCCTACATCATAACATTGTGTTCTCTCCTATCTTGCATCTCCTATCATCCATCTCCTATCCTGCCTAATCTATCATGCTTAATCTCTATCAATCTATATCCTTTTTTCTCAATGAGATTGATTACATATTTATACATAAAATTATCTCATGGAAATGAAGAACTGAACCCCCAGCTTGTGATCTGCAACAGCTGGAACACGGCCGTAACTGTTGGCAACTTTGGAACCGGCCGCAACACCAAATCTGGAAAACACCCTCTCGAAGAACTACCGGCATATCGCAAACCGTAGCTTTTTTTGATGATTTCCTCGAAGGTCAGGTAAATGAGGATGTTACGCACAAAACCCACGTCTCGGATTTTTGAGATTCATTTCCATATTCCCGAAAATCAAGACGCAAATCAAGGTGTTCTTATGTGGCATGCGTTTTTGGTTAAAGCTGTAACAGCTGGCAATGAGCATCCTGTACGTGGCAAATCACTCCATAAACCATCATTAGTAAAATTATGCATAATAATCTTTAATTCATCAAATATAAAAGAAAATAATCACTATTAACCACTTCAAAGATCAATGGAAGTAGCATACTGTTCAACGCGCAACTACAACAAATGGATGAAAAATGGAATGATAAATGAGAAATAATTGTAAGAAAATGGATGAAAGGTATGTCGATAAATGATGGAAAAATGGACAATTCTAGGGCCCAACAGAGCCGAGGAGAGGTGGGGAGAATAACTTCATCGTCATCTCTTGTCCTGTTTCAGGGGCGGTAATCCAAGCTCGCACGCGCCATATCAGTGAGAAAAGAGCCGAAGTATATGTTCAAGGTACCAGGAGCGCGTCCAGCCAGCAGGTGAGGGGATGTCCAAGCGAGGCGGCTTGAATGAACCATCAACCTAAAGGTGAGATAGGGGCCAGGAGTGCTAATGCATGTAGAGAGGAGTGCCACGTTGTGGGCTCCCATGTCAAGGCTCCTCCTCTGCATACGTTCCTGTTGTCACAATGGCGCCCGCATCAAGGGGGACGAGATCCTACCTGGCAATGTCTCAACACTTTTGAGTCAGGGCTTCGAGAAAATTGGTACTGAACTCTCCTTCGAAAAGATGGAGATTACTTGTGACTCCTTCGTTGGACAGATAGTCCGCCAGAGTGTTGTATTTTCGTCTTATGTGATGAAAAGTAGCAGCTCTGGAATGCTTTAGACTGTCCTCCAGGCCATGAAGACCATGATCCAATCTCCAACTGGGAGAGAGCTTGGAGACTTGTGAGCCATTCTAAAGTTTGGTGGCCAAGGAGAGGATAACTTGAGAGTCTCCTTCCGCAATGAGCGGGAGACAATGTATTTTGTTTGCTATGAGAAGACCTTCCAAGAGACCTGCTAGTTCTACCACGTTATTGCTATCATAGCCTATGTTTCCAAAGTAGGCCCAAAGAATGATTCTGTTAGAGTTTCAAAGTACACCTCAAATCCTACAAGTCCGGGATTTCCTTTTGAGGTCCCATCAAAGTTGAGTTTGAAGACTCTGTCCAAGGGGGGTTCCCATTTGTCTGGGCTAACAGTGCGCATACGGGCATTTCTCGGCGAGGGTGGAAGGGATAAGTGATCTAGATTAAGATTAATCATGATTTGTCTCTCAGCATCCAAGCTAGGGAAGTTCGTGTTGTTCCAATCTCTAACGAAGAAGGTTTCTTGACGGTTCTACCGAATGGTTTTCCATATGTCTTCAGTAGTTCTGCTCTTGTCTTCAAAGATGAAGAGGTTTCTTTCCTTCCATATGTTCCATACAATGAACCCTGGAATGAGAGTCCATATTCTATTCAGGAGCATGCTTTGGAAGGGATTTTCAGCCCATTGTAGCATGGTGTCAATAATATTACCCTTGACTTTGTTATATTTTCTGAACTTGAGAGCCACCAAGTCCCAGAGTTCGTAGGCAAGTGTGCAGGAGTCTAATAAGTGGTCAATAGTTTCCGTATGGCTGTGACATAAGACACAGAGAGAAGGTCCTTGGAATCCCCTTTTCAGGAGGTTGTCCCAAGTTAGAATGCGCCGATGAGAGAGTAGCCACAGGAAGCAAGAGAGTTTTGTTCAGAGATTAGATTTCCAGATGGTCTTCCATAGGGCGAAGGGGTGGGCGTACGGCCTTTGAGTCAAAAGCAAGTAGGCTTCCTTGATAGATTAGCTTCCTTTAGGGAGGTGTCCCCATCAAATTATGTCTGGACCCTGTCTTACTTTGATTTTTCTTTGTTGAAGATTCTGCCAGATTGGGTCAAGCAGAGTAGGATCGATTGCATGGCCCCAGAGAGTGGGCTCCTTCCAAAGGCGCACGGGGGAGGATCCCTCTGAATTCCAGTAATCCTTTACAACGGAGTTGTCAGCAATTTGGGTGATGGCTAGTGCTGCCAATTGATCACATTGGCTACTTAGACTTGACATTTTTTGCCACAAGTCCTAGCAGAAGAGCGTGTGTGCCCCTTCCTGGATTTCCCAAAAGCTGTGTTGTTGAATTAGATATCTTTGGTTGTTGGTGGCCTTCCAGATCGCGGAGCCCATGGAGTTTTGGTTAAAGCAGATCAAATGGGAGGGATCCCAATTATGTACATACTTCTAATTCCAAAAGCGGGCCTAAGGGTAGTCATTTTGCGAGATCCATTTCCACCAGATTTTCGCCGAGAGGGATTTATTGTTGGTTTCTGGGTCCCTTAAGCTGAGTCCTCCTTCTCGCTGTAGCAGGCATACTGTCTGCCACTTGATGAGAGCCCATTGATTTCTATTTTTATCCTTTCCCTAGAGGAAGGACCATTGGAGATTTCGTATAGATCTTAGGACCCACTTGGGAGCAACCAACACGGAAGCAAGGTAGAGTGGCATGGATTGGAGGACAAATTTTAAAGGGATTAGTTTGCTGACCAGATTCAGGGAGCAGAAGGTCCAAGAGGAGATGCGGTTTTCAAGTTTGTCTAAGAGATCTATCTAGGAGGAATGCTTGATAGCAAAATCAAAGAGGGGGGATCCTAGGTATTTGGAAGGTAGAGTGGAGATTGAGAACCCAAGGATACGGGCGATATTGCGCTGAGTGATGGAATCGGTGTTGTAGAAGAAGATTTGGGATTTGTCAAGGTTGATGGAGGTGCTAGAGGATTCAGAAAAATATCCAGGATGCTTTTCAAGGTGCGCTCTTCCTAAACCGAGGGGTGGCCAAAGAGTAGGTTATCATCAACTAACTGATGGTAGGCCAGAGGGGGACCTCCATGAGGGGAGAGGCCACGAAGGGAGTTGGAGGAGACTGTCGCCCGAAGCGTGCGACCTAGTCCTTCTGCCATGAGGATGAATAGGAATGGGGAGAGGGGTCCCCTTGATGAATTCCATGATAGGGAGATAAGGTTGGGGAAGGTGAGCCATTGATCAGGATTGAGAAGAAGGTGGAGGAGGTGAGGGATAGGATCCATAGATTCCATTCGTGGATGAAGCCGAAGGCCTTGAGAATTTTGTATGTAAATTGCCAACTTAGCTTTTCAAAGGCCTTAGAAAGATCCAACTTTATAATCATTCTAGGGGTCTTGGTGATTTTCGAGGAATGGGTGACTTCATGGGATAAAATAATCCCATCTAGAATTTGTCTTCCCTTAGTGTAGCCTGACTATTTGGGGTAGATGAGTAGGGGGAGCATAGGTTTCAAGCGATTGGCTAGTACTTTGGAAATGATTTTGTAAATAACGTTGCAAAGAGAGATGGGTCTGAACTTACCAGGGTGAGAGGCACCGGTCTCCTTGGGAATCAAGGTGAGCAAGGTGGCGTTAAGGGCCGGTAGAACCCACTGCTTTTGTCTGGATTCTTCGACCAACTCTAGCACTTCGAACTTTAACATGTCCCAGCAGTGATGGAAAAAGTTGATGGTAAAGCCATCAGGGCCTAGGTTTTTTCCTCCTGCCATTTGGTTCACCGCATTTTCTACCTCTTGCATCATAACTGGTTGCATCAGGGACACATTGTGATCGACATTGAGGATGGAAGGGATATGATGGGTGAGATGATTGATGGCCATCGAGCGATTAAGGGTGGGTTTAGTTAGCATATTTTGAAAGTAGCGAGTGAGCTCCATTCCAATATCCTCGTGCTCCTACATAATGTCCCCATTGTCCAGTTTAAGTTTGGATATTATGTTGCTCATTCTGTGTTGAATAGAGGATCGGTGGAAGAAGGAATTGTTGCGCTCTCCTTCTTTTAGCCAGGTTATTCTAGACTTATGCTTCCAAAGGATCTCCTCTTGCTCACATCTTTTATCCAGTTGAGCCATGAGATCCTTTTCCTTGCTCTTACTTTCCTCTATCTGCCCCTGAGCCATGAGTGATTGTTGAAGGTTCTCCAATTCTTCCTTCAGTACTCCTTTCTCCTTGAAGATGTTACCAAAAGTTGTGTGACTCCAATGACGAAGATTGGAGTGAAGTAATTTCAGCTTCTGGTGCATGATGGCCATTTCTTATCTTCCCTCAACATGCATACTAGTCCACCAACTGGTAACAACGTCCATGAAGGAGGGATGAGAGAGCCAAAAATTTTCAAAGTGGAAAGGTCGGTGAAGCTGTTCCAAGAAAGTAAGATGGGCCAATGGTCAGAGCTGACAGTTGGCAGAAAAGAGGTAGTGAGAATTCCTCCAGAGACAAGGATGTTATCCGTGGCGATGAAGCGGTCAAGATGCTTGGCGATTTGATGATCTCCGCCCCTTCTATTGTTCCAGGTGAAGAACCTAGAGGAGGGCTGCAAGTCCACCAGTCCACAGGTGGTTAAGGTAGACTTGAATTTCTTGTCTTCAACTGCTAGGGTTCACATTCCCCCTTTTTTCTCCTCTATGTAAAATTAGTCACAGCAGATCTAATGAATAAGTAAATCAATCACAACAGATGAACATAGAAAATATGGTGCAAAACTGTGCAAAACATGCAGCAGTGCTCTCTATCCCAGAAAGGGTGAATGAATTACAATAGAATACAATGTCTGTCAATGAGCAATTCGAATTGACTAAGTAGGCCATTCGAATCACTGAATGGAGTAGCTTGACTCCAACTAGGAGTCCTCATCATCAATCGGTGGTGGTCATCAATGCACAAGAACCAGTCATCCGGGTGTCAATCTGAGTCTAACTGAGTGTAATAAGTGTAACTGAAGTGTGTAGCACTGATTAAGGAGAGGGAGGCTCAGTGGGGGCGCATGGGAGGCTAACTAAAGTCAGAACAAGTCATCGAGTCAATCTGGAGGTCCAACGGAAGTGAAACAGTCAGTCGGGAGTGAAACTAGCCTCAAATCAGGGAGAATCGGAGCTAACTGAATGTAACTGAAGTGGAACTGCAGTGGTAGGTGAACAAGTGCGCCCTTCTCTGGCAGTAGGTGAGAAGTGGGCTCCTTTCAGCCTAGGAGGGCTAAAACTCTGTAGTAAGTGGCTCCCAGGTGCTAGAATGAGGTGGCTAAGGTGTTGGAGGCAACAAACTGGTGACTGGGATGCATGCAAGTGCATGCAGGTGCATGCAAACCCTAGATTCTGCATGCAAACCCTAATTGCATGCAAGATCCTGAAAAAGATGATGTGGATATCCGAACACCCCCCCTCAAGCTAGACTATGATGTGCCAATAAAAATAATGTGGGGCCTTGGTAACTAAGACCAAAGGTCACCCCAATACAATAATCCAAAAAATGTTGAAAATAAACTAAGTGAGGAAAGAGGGAAAACCCAGTGGGAAGAAAGCCCCCCCTCAAGCTAAAGCATAATAATGAATCAATCTGTCTCCACCATGATGGAACTCACCCCCAACAGTGAACGGAGGTAAGAGAACTTCTTCTCAGTGAAGCTCTTGGTGAAGATGTCTGCAATTTGCTCATCAGTAGGGCAATATTGCAGAATGATGGTGCGGTCATGCACCAACTGTCGAATGTAATGCATATGAATCTCAATGTGTTTGGTCCTCTGTCGCTGAACTGGATCTGTGGAGATCTTGATAGCACTTTGATTGTCACAAAATAGGATAGTCGAAGTAGTGCCACCAAAACCAAACTCGGAAAGAATACCCTGCAACCAAACTGCCTGAATGCAGGCATTGACTGCCCCTCGATACTCTGCCTCTGCTGAAGAAAGTGCAATGGCTGCTTGCTTTTTGCTGGACCAGCAAATAGCACCATGACCAATCATGAAAACATAACCGGAAGTGGACTTCCGATCAATGCTATCACCTGCCCAATCTGAATCAGTAAAACCAATGAAATCTAGCTCAGAATCTGCAGCATAATGTATGCCAAACCGTCTCGTACCTTGGACATACTGCAAGATCCGCTTGGCTGCTCGCTAATGAATCTCATGTGGCTACTGCATATATCTTGACACGGCACTCACGGCATATGAGATATCAGGCCGTGAGTGTGTCAAATAAAGTAGTGAACCAATCAACTGTCGATACATACTGCAATCTGCAAGCGGTGTGGAATCTCCCTCCTCAAGACTGATTCCTGAGAGGAATGGGAATGGGGCTGCCTTACATTCAGCCATATTAAACTTCAATAACAGGTCGGAAGCATATTTTTGCTGAGATATAGTGACCCCATCAAAATTTTGAGCTATCTCCAAGCCCAAAAAATGACTCAGCAAGCCCAAATCGCTCATGTCAAAAGCTAGATTTAAGGCAGATTTTAGCTTGTTTATTGAAGTAAGTGTGCTACCAGTAATGAGCAGATCATCAACATAAAGTACAATAACCAAAAAATTACCTTTAACTCGCTGAATATACACATTCGGATCAGATTTGCACCTTTGAAAATTCTGAGAAAGAAGGAAGGAGTCCATCTTTGCGTACCAAGCTCTTGGGGCCTGTTTTAACCCGTACAAAGATTTCTTCAATCTACAAACCAATGATGGATCTGATGTGTAACCCTCTGGCTGCTGCATATAGACCTCTTCAGCAAGGTCTCCATGTAAAAATGCACTCTTCACATCCATGTGGTGCACTTCCCAGTGCTTGGATGCGGCAATAGCTAAAACAAGGCGGATGAAATCCATCTTTGCAACCGGTGCAAAGGTCTCAGTGTAGTCCACTCCTTGGACTTGGGAAAAACCTTTTGCCACCAACCTTGCTTTATATTTGCTGATAGTGCCATCAACAGCAACTTTAGTATGGTAGACCCATTTACACTTCACTAATTTTCTTCCAAGTGGAAGAGAAACTAGCTCCCATGTGTTGTTCTTTTGAAGAGAACTGTACTCTTCGTCCATGGCACTTTTCCATCTCGAATCTCGATGGGATGAATAGTATGATGTAGGATCTGAACCAAACATCAAATAACAAATCTCAGGAAGAAATGGATCAGCAATAGAAATAGCCATACCTGCTCTTTGAAAGTCTCCTCTTGTTCGTCTCGGATCAGCAGGATTTCCAAGATTCGAACCAGCAGAATGTAGAGTGTTTTGGGCCCACTTTGGTAACTGAGGAGGATCATAATGGTCGGATTCCGAACCTGATATGTCATGATCATCATATGCTGCTACAATATCAGAAATATCAGAACTCATACCTTCATTATCGCTGCTCGGATATTCTTCTGGTGAAGGCGGTGAATCGGCAGTCTTCTCCTCGACTAGTTGCAATTCTTGAAGCGGTTCTTCAAATTGCACACTGCGCTCTATGAATATCTTTTTAGATCTGATATCCATGAGTTTATATGCTTTTGATTCTTCCCCATATCCTATCAATATGCACTTGATACTTTGTGGATCCAAAGCTTGTCTCTTCTCAGAAGGAATTCTAGCCCATGCAGTAGAGCCAAAAACTCTCAAATTTGACACATCCGGTTTGTGACCAAAGAATGCTTCGAAAGGAGTCATACCTTTCACGGATGAATGTGGAACACGGTTCAGTATATATGCAGCAACATTGATTGCTTCAGCCCAAAGATTTGCAGCCAAACCTTTCGATTCAATCATGCATGTAGCCATCTCTTTCAGTGACCGATTTTTCCTTTCCGCTACACCGTTCTGCTAGGGTGTGTAGGGAACTGTATGTTGGATCTTAATTCCGCTTTGGGCACAAAGTTGCAGCAACTCGGACTTGATGTATTCCCCACCATTATCAGATCTAAGAGCTTTGATCTTGCTCTCAGTGGTGGTCTCAACAGAAGCCTTAAAATCCTTGAATTTTCCAAGCACTTCTGACTTGTTTTTGAGAAAGAATACCCATGTAAAGCGGGAAAAATCATCAATAAATGTCAAAACATACCTTGAACCATTTAATGACATATGGGGCAGCGGACCACTGATATCAGAATGGATCAATCCCAAAATAGTAGAAGCTCTGCTAGATTTGCCACGGTCGAATCTGTGCTCGGGGTGCTTCCCAATGATGCAACCAGTGCATATTCCCTTCGAGGAACGGAGTTGTGGAAGCCCATCTACCATGGATTTGTTTGATAACAGCAGAAAATACTTATAATTAAGATGTCCAAATGTTTCATGCCAAAGCCTACTAACCTCATTACCATGTGTGCGAAGAGCAGTGGGCTTTGCAAGCGGAATAAAGTGTGAAAACTCATAGCATTTTGCAATGTGATTTGCCTTTCCGACTGCAACTAGTCTTCCACTTTTGATATCAGAAATTTCAACTTTATTAGGGCTGAATGTAAGTTTCTTTGGTTCACCAGTATGTGTCATTTGATACACAGAAAGGAGATTTGAAGCCAAGGAAGGCACATAGAGAACATTCTGAAAGCTTCCATGTTCTACATGAATCGTACCTTTGCCCTTTGAAGAAATTTTTGAGTCATCTCCCAAATGGATGGGGATGGAGCTGTTTGGATCGAATGAGGAAAAAGAATCAATATTTGCAGCCATATGATTTGATGCACCCGAATCTATCAAGAGAGTAGTGGGCTTCGAAACCGTTGCCTTGAGTGCTTGTCCTCTTTCATAATCATCATTCCTATCCTTCTTCCTTGCACCGTCAGGAAGGGTTATGTTGTTCTTTTCCAAAAGGAGGGCCATTTGATCTATAGTCTTCTTCATACATGAACTTTCGGGATGAAAGCCACGGTTACAATAAGTACATTTAGATTTTTGGTTACCTTCTTTGCCCTTTTGCTTGGATTTCGAACTGGATGGTGCATCCGTTTGCTTGCCTTTGTCTTTTTGCTTGTGAGGCTCGAATTTGGGCTTCTCCTTCTTTTGCTTTCCTTTACCATTCAAGATCTTGGGTCCTTGAACATATAGGGCTGAATCTTTGGAGCTTATGGACCCCATTTGAATCAACTTGTCATGCTCTTTTGTGACGGACTCAATGAAGGCATTCAAGGTAGGCATCTTCCAATTCGGGGTAGTTAGCCGACCGGAATTGAAAGTAGAGACAAATACCGAATAATCTTTCCCAAGCTTGCTTAGAATGGAGAGAATCAATTGTTTATCCTCTTTGATAACTCCACTGTTCTTCAATTGCAAGTTCAAGTTCTTGAATTTTGTGAAGAATTCATTGATGGTCTCGAAATTCTCAGGATTAAGGCCAATCAATTCATTCTCTAATTGAAAAGCCCTAAGCTCATCCTGCTTGCCAAATAGTGTTTCAAGTTGCTCCCATATAGCTTTTGGAGTCTTCAATCCACTGAGATGGAAGTGAAGATCTTTGGAGATGGAGAGACAAAGAAGACCATAAGCTTCATCAAGCTTGTTGTAGTGTTTGGTTCGATCTGACACATTGTTTGGCTCCAATTCAAGACCAAGAGTGACTTAGTAGTAACCTTTTGAACGTAATATGATCTCCATATCATCTTTCCAATCAAAATAATTGAATGGGGTGAGGATAGGCTTTGAAGAAGAGTATTCCATTGCTAGGAGTGAGTCAAACTGATGTAGATGAGCTTGCATGCAGAGAGTAGCGAATGCAAAAGAGGAGTTTGCATGCACAGTATAGCGAATGCAAGAGAGGAGCTTGATAACCTGCAAATCACAATCAAACCAAGAACCGTAAGGTCGAACAATCCACCCTTTTAGAGTTGCATCACACCTGGGATTGGAGATCAAACAATGTTGAATGGGTCCAATGTATCAGATCCAGGAATTATGTGGAAACTCAAGCTTCTAGAGTGGTATTGGAAGTATTTTTAAGCTTTGCATGCACAAGAGCGAATGCCCTTGAGATATCTCATGCCAAAACTTATTGCAATTTTGAGCAATTCAGTCAAATCTTCTTGTACAAACACCTGTAGAAAAGAGATCTTGTCCCTGTAATGGCTCTGATACCATGTAAAATTAGTCACAGCAGATCTAATGAACAAGTAAATCAATCACAACAGATGAACATAGAAAATATGGTGCAAAACTGTGCAAAACATGCAGCAGTGCTCTCTATCCCAGAAAGGGTGAATGAATTACAATAGAATACAATGTCTGTCAATGAGCAATTCGAATTGACTAAGTAGGCCATTCGAATCACTGAATGGAGTAGCTTGACTCCAACTAGGAGTCCTCATCATCAATCGGTGGTGGTCATCAATGCACAAGAACCAGTCATCCAGGTGTCAATCTGAGTCTAACTGAGTGTAATAAGTGTAACTGAAGTGTGTAGCACTGATTAAGGAGAGGGAGGCTCAGTGGGGGCGCATGGGAGGCTAACTGAAGTCAGAACAAGTCATCTAGTCAATCTGGAGGTCCAACGGAAGTGAAACAGTCAGTCGGGAGTGAAACTAGCCTCAAATCAGGGAGAATCGGAGCTAACTGAATGTAACTGAAGTGGAACTGCAGTGGTAGGTGAACAAGTGCACCCTTCTCTGGCAGTAGGTGAGAAGTGGGCGCCTTTCAGCCTAGGAGGGCTAAAACTCTGTAGTAAGTGGCTCCCGGGTGCTAGAATGAGGTGGCTAAGGTGCTGGAGGCATCAAAGTGGTGACTGGGATGCATGCAAGTGCATGCAGGTGCATGCAAACCCTAGATTCTGCATGCAAGATCTTGAAAAAGATGATGTGGATATCCGAACACTCTAGTGTTGTGATCATGTTGAAATCCCCCCCTATGATGATAGGGGAGTTGTTGTGCTATTGAGTGAACCACTCTAGGAATTCAAGGAGTTGAAGCTTTTGAACGGAGGATTGAGGGACATAGAAATTTAGAAGATGGTCATGGATGCTGGTACCCAAGATATGAAGAGAGGCTGAGATGGTGTGCGCCATGGAGGCCAAGTTGCTTAGAGAAACAACCGTTGGGTTCCAAACTATGGCAATTCCTCCTGAGGCTCCTTTGGCGTCGATTGCAGTACATTGACTACCCTTCCATAGCCTAGCCATTAGGAGAAGAAGGGTTTTAGAAGAACACTTGGTTTCCTGGATGAATAAGATTGCTGGCATGTCTTGTTGAATTTTCCTTTTCAACATCCGATGTTTGGATGGTTTGTTTAGGACGCAAACATTCCAGGATATAATCTTCATTGGAGAACTAGATTTGAGAGTAGGGAAAGAATTCTGTAAGCTGGGCATATTAACCTGATTCAACTAACCTTGTGCCGAGGAGGTTGATTTGTTGCAGATTGGATTTGCGCCCTCTCTTCTTATTGTCCCTATGAAGTTTTTGCTTGTCTTTATGAGGAAGGTTGAGAACCCCAAGTTTGTTTTGATCTTTTTATTTTGCTAGGGCTTCATGCACGATTTGGATTTGACATGCATAGACTTTTCTGGTACATGCATCCTCCATGCCCAACAGATCAAGATCTCCAAGTTCTAGTTCCCCCATTTCTTCATCCATGATGACTTCTAGGCCAAATCCTCCTGATTAGAGATGGGGGTTTACGTCCAGAGTGGAGTTGGCTCCAAGATTTCCCATGTTGTTAAGAGGATCTATAGATGGTGCAGAATCATGATTTTTGGCGGTCTTTTCCTGAGAATTTTGAGTCTCAAAAGAGACATTTTTCTGGGTGCGTTCCTCTAGTCCTTCCTCAACGACTGGATTTTCTGGCTGGTTGTCTAGAGCAGTGAACCCGTTGCTTGTGGATGGGACTTCTTCCCTTTTCTTTTCTAGTTCCGCTTTATGAGCATTGCGTTTCTTTCTGCCATTTTTTTGGAATCCATTGGCATCCTTCTCTTCCTCTTTTGAATTTGCAGGGGGGGTTTGTTTCGAGGGAAGTCCCTGTATAGGTGGTGGTCGTGCTCATGGCATTTTCGACAATGGAAAGGTACATGTTCATAGTCCAGAGGCTATATCCAGTCTAGGTTCTCGTGAGTGAGGCTTATGGCGTCTGGGAGGGCTTTGTCTATGTGCATGTACACGCAGATTCTGGTGTATGAAGTGTACTTGTTGAGCTTTGTTTGCTTGGTCGAGCGAACATAGCTTCCAAGTGTATTTCCTATATCTTTTAGAGTGTCCTCATCCCAGTACTCTTGAGGAAGTGAGTACATTC
This sequence comes from Larix kaempferi, assembly GCA_027924585.1. NCBI lineage: Eukaryota > Viridiplantae > Streptophyta > Pinopsida > Pinales > Pinaceae > Larix > Larix kaempferi. Next base: position 76,835 of record BSBM01001603.1, on the reverse strand, counting down.
GTATCCAAACTAGAGCCACATGTGAAGTTGTCTTTTTCTGGGCTGAATATTTCTACCCAGTTCCTCAAATACAGGTCGACAGAGTTAAAGAAGTACGACCCTCCATCCTCTACCTTGGCTTTGTCTCCTAGGTGATGGAAGATAATGGTAAAGAAGCCCTTGGAGCCTAACTGTAAATCATACTGAGGTTTGGGTTTCCTTTTAGCAGCAATCCAACCTCTAAGAGCTTGTTCTGTGGGCTAGGTTCCCACAAATTTTCCTATGAGAGCATGGTCCTTCATTCGCTGAGCTCTGGCGTTAATCCGTTCAACAGGGAGGACAAGGTTGGGGCATTTGACCGAACGTGCAATGTAGGTGTGGGTATCTTTGCTGCCAGTGTCAGGAGAGAGGGCGTTGTTGTCGATATGATCAGAATGAATGGATTTTCCAGTGTTAAGGGGGATCTCCATGGATCCGATATGGATTTTGGCTTGAGCGGGGATGCTCGGGACTGAAAAGTTTTGCATAGTAAGTGGATCTAAGGATGAGGGGAAGGGGCCTCCTGCCCCTCCCAAATCAGAGTCCATCAAGACGGTCCAGAGTCATTAGAAGGGGTTGAAGCGAAACATAACAGGGCAAGGATGAGACCCAACGAAAAATAAGAACCCTAGCCAGAGTGAAACCCTAGCGCAATCACTTGGAAGAGTCGAATTCGCCACAATTAAACTAAAGGCTTATTGGTATAAATTTTGAAGTATATATAATATTTGGAATATATATATATATATATATATATATATATATATATATTCATATGAATTAAAAATATATATACTAATAAAAAGATAATATATGTTTATACATTTTCTATATACCTTAAAAAATTGTATATATTATTTTCTTGCATCTTTCAATTTGATGCACATTTGCCTATATTCTATGTAAATTTGTGCATGCTTTTAAGATTTTAGTGGGTTTTTTATCAATACAATTTTAAGAAATTGAAATGTTTAATCATAATGAATTGTGAAATTTATATAATAAATTTGATCAATTATATTAAAAATAAAAATAATACTTTGTTATTATTATAAATTATAAAAAATTTAATGTCTAATATAATGATGTATTTTCAAGAAAAAAAAATGCCATGGAATGGCGATGTCCCTGTCGTAATGAAAATATTGAATTTGTTATATTGTAAAATATTGAATTTGCTATTGTCGAAGATTGAATTTGTTATATTGTCCATGTACAGTTTGGTAAGGTTTGTCTATGTACAATTTTATATAAAAACACATTGTATATATATATATGTATTGGAGTACGCATCTAACAAGTTGTAAAAGCCTTGTATATATAAACAATGAAAGCACTCATTATATCTAGTTTTCCAACAATATTGGTAATGCCTCTGTTGTGCTAGTCTGGGTTCAGGTCTAGGTGGCATTATACTACTAATGCCTTTATTGTGCTAGTTTGGGTTCAGGTCCAAGTGGCATTTTAGAGGTAGATGGTGGTATTGTTGTGAAGCTATTTGCATATACATTGAATGGCGCTCTTTATTCTATTTACAGACTTAGTTGACTAACAAAACATATATAATCAGATGTGGTACAAGTGAAGCTTCGTTTCATTTCATTAACGTAGCAAACTGCCCAGCCTTAACCGCGTGAACATTGCATATCATTTACTGAAAGACAAACTTCACCAAATTTGCATAGTTAAAAACAAATATGTACTCAATAATTGTAACATAATACAAATAATCAACATTCAACCTAAAAAACAACCGAAATATAAAATTCACTCTTATAAAAAAAAAAGTTTCTAAACATTTATTTTATTATCTTGTGAAATGTTATTCAGAACATTTATTTTATTATATTGTGAAATGATTTTTAAATTTCTGTAATTTTGTAGAAAAAATAACTAATATAAAGATATAATATTATATTTCAATTATTTTGTCTAGCTATAATTGTATAACCTTATAATTATATAACCTTAATATTTCTTTTAATTAAAGCCTTTATTAATTGTATCCCCTATGACTCATAAAAACTCCATGTCACGTTGAATGTTAAAAGCTAAAATTAAAAATGCTTTTCATTGAAATGCATCATAAAATCAAAGTATAATTTACACTCTCCTCCCAAACATGTTATCATAGGCAACTAAGCGATTAAAGGTCCATTGGTTGTAGCTTGGGTGGTTGGGAGGAAAGATTGTCGCTCTCTCCACCTAGGTTCAATTCTTGTAAGAGACATGATGCTCTTGTTGAGCCCTATTGTAATGATTGTATTTCAAGATTTCCTTGATTCTTCGAAATAGCAAGAAGGTGATTTTTCTGCTGAACAAAAAAAAAAAAGTCGTTCTAATCGACAATTAAATATGTTGTAAATGCAATCACTATTCCAATTACCTTATTAAATTTGTTTTACAGGAACTTTGGATATAAAAACAACTCTTGCTATGTTTTGGAATAAAAACAACGCTTTCTATTGATACGATATATAATCTAAGGTTGTAATCTGAGAGGCATGATTTGAAAATGGTTAAAGTTTAATGTCTCTTTAAACACTAAATTTGGAAAGTGATATCTCTGTTTTGTGAGATGTGCACTACCACGATATATCTATCTAAATGCTATATATATCGGAGATCTGGCTTCAATATACTCTACATTTTAAAGTAGACAATGTATAGCACATAACAAGTTATAGCATGTGGCATACTCCATTTTAAAGTAGACAATGTATAGCACATAACAAGTTATAGCATGTGGCATATTTTCTTATTAGATTACAATGCATTATGGTTTGAAAGAGATGTCAACAGATGCCAATCACCAATTTATAAGCATCAATGCCTTAACACAGTGCACATGTTAAGCTACATGAAGCATTTAATAATTCCTAATCTTTTAAGTATAAATCACCGTTGTCTTATATTATTCAAAGATTTTTAGATGATTAGGTGAAAAGGAGCATAAATGGTGTAATTTACCCTAAGCTATTCCCTAGGGAAAATGATGCAGGCGTGGATATCTAAAGACGACTATGCTCCCCAGGTTGAAGTGTTTGAAAAGAGGGCACAAAATATGAACCCCAAGTACTTTGAAAACATAGAATACAAAATGTCAATACTTCAACACATGCTCCTTGCATGTATTTTGAAAAGTGGCAGTTGACGATCCAAGTGTCTACTTGCCAAGATTATTACTTGGAGACAGATGACGATCCAAGTGTCTAGTCCTTCTCACACAAACAATATTCAGCTTCATTGCAGTAATCCTCGACTGTTAATCATGCCAATTACTTGGGGACAACAGGTTCAACAGCTTCCCACTCAAATATTCAACTTGATTGCAATCATCCCTTGGTTGTTAATCATGACAATTCACTGGAGACAGGATATTCGAGCTTATTCACCATCCCTCGGTTGTAACTACCGCTCTCTGCAAAGAAGTCTTATGAATAAGAAACTGCCTCTTTTGGAGTCGATGCCACTTTGTCAGAAATGTTGAAAATATTTTTTGCAACAATGTGAGTTTGACTCTTCCTTGGAAATTCAGGGAGACGAGCCTCTAGCATTTCAGTAGGGCTTCTATCACTCCTCAAGAGGAAAAGCTTCTCCGAGATGAGGTGTGTGATTTTTTTGCTTAATGTCATTACACTTTTAAGGTTTTGAACTACTGCAAATAACTGGTTAGGCCATTTCCATCACGGTTGCAACTATTTATCCCAATCTTTCTCTTCTTGGAGTTTGCAGCTAACATTGCTAACCGTTTTACAAGGGGGATCAACTTGTGCTACTAGAGTGTTTTTGATAATAAAAAAATGCTCGAATGCTGCACGCTCAGGTTGGATTGTCGTCCTCCATAATGTGCATAGGGTGGAGCAAAGCAATGCAGTGAGGATGATGGCTAAGGTAATTAAACGGTGGTTTCTTCTGAATATTTTTTGAATATTTCTTAATAGCTTCATGCTTGTCCATTATGAACATCTTCCAAAACTTTCGGAAAAAACTTGCTTAGTACAATAATATTCTACCTAAGGGCCACTTCAAAAACTCTTAGACAATGACAATGTCATGAAACAGTAATGGGTAAATTCCAATTAACATATTATATTTTATCGTTTTAGGCTAATGCTAATTTGTAGGTAGCAAAATCTATAGAACAGGTTAACACATGGTTTGATTCTCAGGATAGACCTTGGAAACCCCAGCTGCAGTAGGAGAAACGTGGTGCATTGCTAATTCAAATATCGATACTAGTAAGCTCTAGGAAGCTTTGGATTATGCATGCAGAGAAGGAGCTGCAGATTTCCAGCCGATTCAGCCGAGCGCACCTTGCTACAATTCCAATACCCTGGAATCTCAAGCTTCATACACTTTCAACAGTTATTATCAAAAGAACAGCTGCAAGACTGGAACATGTGACTTCCAAGGTGCCGCTTATATCGTTACTCAGACTCCAAGTAAGTCTACTTTCAAATGTCCCGTCCATTATCAAATGTTGTTTTAGGATTATCTCATTATTGAAAGTTTTTTATGATAAATTTTATGTTCTTATCATTACAACAAATCCTGGAATTAGCGTATGTTTTAGCTCCCTTTTTAGCATCCACTATCACTTTTAGTGTATTTTTCATCATTTTTTGTACAAAGTGGATGCTTTTCCACGAGATGGTGCTTTTAATGGCGTTATTTGCGTACTTTTTTGAAAGGGGATGCTAATTGGGACGCTAATTAGCAACCCAATTAACGTCCCAATTAGCGTCCCAATTAGCATCCCAATTAGCGTCCCAATTAGCATCCCGATTAGCATCCCAATTAGCATCCATAATAACATCCCATTTAACGACTGGAATAGCCTCCAAAATAGCGCCATGTATAGAGTAAGTGATTGCACCAGGAATTTTGAAAGGAATTACGCCATGAATTGCTCCAGGAATTTTGAAAGGAATTAAACCATGAATTGCACCCGGAAAAATGCCCAATATAGAGCCAGGTATAGAGCCAAGCATATTGCCAGGCATAGTGCCTGGAATTGCTCAAGGAAGTCTGAAAGGAATTGCGACAGAAAAAAGTGCCAGGAAAACTCCAATGTTGCGCAAGGGATAATGCTAGGCATGTTGACAGAAGTAGCACCTAAATGGCCATTTTGGAAATTGAGAGAACCTAATTAATCGTAAATAAACCTAAGAAATCCCATGGTCCATAACGACATTATAGTGTGCCTAACGACATGCTGATGCGTATATCGACAATTATAAATATGGAAATGATGATTTATACAATATTTAATAGAATGTTGATGACGATGATGATGTCAATGCCAATAATGATGATGCAGGTTATTATAGCATTATTTGATATTGGTTGGTCCTAATGGAAACATAATTCACTGTAATGGCATCAGAGTGACCATAATATCCCCTAGATGACCCTAATCGCATCTGACTGTCCCTAACAACATTTGAGTGACCCTAATGAAACTTGACTCATCGTAAAAACATGTGGATGATCATGTTGATGATGCATGATGGAAAGGATGTTAATGATGATGATTATGGTGATAATAATGAGGTTGAGATGAATGACTATGATCATGATGATGTATGATCGTATGCCAATGATGATGATGATGATGTTTATGTACTCATGTATGGTGTTGATGATGATGGTTATGATGGCGACGATATCAATGTCAATGATCATGATTCATGTGATAGTATTTATGGATCTTTATTTATTGTAGTGGCACCTTAATTACCGTAATCATGGCACTTTTGGATCTCGATTGATCCTAATGTGGGGTAAATCACCTTAATGTCACCTAAATTGCTCTAATGGCATTTGATTTTCACCAACAACATTTGATAGACCCTAATGGCATCTGATTGACCCTAACAACATGATGATGATGATGATGCATTATGATAATTATGATGGAGCTTATGGATATGATTGATAATTATAAGACTATATCATCCATTCTTGCAAGGAAGTAGGGTTCCTTTCTCATTATTATCACAATTATATTGATGATGACAATGATGTACTTGATGACTATGACGATGATGATGATGTTGATTTATTGTATGATGTTGATGATGATGTCGATGTCAATAATGATTATGCATGTGGTAGCACTTCTAGATCCTGATTGATCCTAATGGCACCTAAATGTCTGTAACAACATCTAAATGACCCTACTATCACCGAAATGACTGTACAACAACATCTAAACGACCCTAACAGTTACATGACATGAATCCTAATGGTGATGAGTGATTATGAACACTAATGCCGTATGACTTCCCATAATGACAATGATGACAATGATTTTATTGATTATGTACTTGATGGTGACGATGATGATGACAACGAGGATGATGATGAAGATGATGTCGATGTACCATATGACACTGATGATGATGATGACATCAATTTTGATGTTCATGATGATGATGCATGTGATAATACTTCCAGACACTGATTGATGCTAATGGAACCTAAATTTATGTAATCACATATGAGTGACATACTAATATCACCTAAATGACTCTAATGGCATTCTATTGTTGTCGACAACATTTGAGTGACCTTAATGGAATTTGAGTGATTGTAACAACATGACATGAATGCAAATGGTGATGACTGATGATGAACCATAGTGGAATATGTCTAATCCTATCAATGATGATGACAATGATGTGGTTGATGATGTACTCATTGATGAGGAAGACGATGAACATGATATTTTTGATGATGAAATTCAGTTGTCCGTAACAAAATTTGAGTGACCTTAATGGCATTTGAGAGACTCTTAAAGCATGGCATGTATCCAAACGACAAAGGCTGATGATGAACCCTAATGGAATATGAGTGATCCTAATGATGATTTCCTTTGATATCTCTCTTACTACACCTAATGGAATATGAGTGACCATGTGTTCATGATTTCTTTTGATATCTCTCTTACTACCATTTGTAGAGTATTTCCATTACTCCATAAACCCTTAAAGCCTCAACAACACATATTCATGGCCAATTGAAATAAGATGAAGATCTTCCCTCAACACATGGGGGTTTTGTTCATTTTATTTCCATATTCAATACCTTTTATCATTATTTATTTCATTTTTCATTTTATATTTGTTGTTGTGGACATTTGTGAATACCATTATGCACAAAAGAAATGGATATGTGCTCATAACTTCTTATTTTGTTTGTCAAGAAATGGATCATATTTGTGAGGTTTGATTGGCAAGAAATGTACATTTACAAGGCCATTATATTTTATAGGATTATACGGATATTTCTCTTTTTTTTTTATTTGAATATAATTTAATTTGTTGCATTAATCATGTAAATGAACATGTGGCAACCTAGAATTCTTTTAACATGTTTCAGTGATAAGTTGGATGTGGTAAATTTATTGCAAAACATCAGCTACTATATATATAGATAACCACATTAATAGCCAAAACCCTCAAGATTATGTAAGGTGTTGTTGATGGCGATTTCATAGAGTTTGGAGCGAAAGGGATTACCAAGTGTTGTATGGAAACTAAGAGACCATAATTAATCCTAAATGACCCTAATGGCATCTGAGTGTCCCTATGACATTTGAGTGACTCTAACATCATGATGATGATGTTGTTGCATCCTAAAAATGATAAATATAGCATTGATGACCTATACAATGTTGAATATGTTGTTGATGACGACGATGATGTTAATGTCAATAATGATGATTTAGGCGATTATATCACTATTTGATCCTGACTAATCCCAATGGAACCTAAATGACGCTAATGGCATCCGAGTGACCCTAATAGCACATAAATGACCCTAATGGCATCAGATTGTCCCTAACAACATTTGAGTGACCCTAATGGAACTTTAGTCACCCTAACAACATGAGGATGATGTTGATGATGCATGATGGCAATGATGATGACATTGATGATGATTTGATTACAAGACAATAACAATGACAACTATGATCACTACATTTATAACCAACCTAGATCCAAATCCTAGGCTCTATCAAGCGCCGAGAGGGATCAAATATCCCAAGGTGCAAAACTCTCCTAAAAAATACTATTACTTTTTACTTTTTATTACATTTTATTAATGGCCGACAATAATATCAACAAATGTTACAAGATCTCCCTTATATTATTACTTTTAACTTTTTATTAGATGTAACGTTACTCCACAAACGTTACAAGATCTCCCTCATTATATTACTTTTTACCTTTTATTAGATGTAACATTACTCCACAAACGTTATAAGATCTCCCTCATATTATTACTTTTTACTTTTTATTAGATGTAAAGTTACTCCACAAACGTTACAAGATCTCCCTCATATTATTACTTTTTACTTTTTATTAGATGTAACGTTACTCCACACATGTTACAAGATCTCCCTCATACTGGATTGTAGAGCGCCTCTCGGCGCAATGACAATCTTCAATCCCATCAATCTTAGCTACCTCTACTCCATCACCCAAAACCCTAACCCTCACGACCTTATTGCTCCCCAATAATCTTCAATCCCATGTCTTTTGTTTCTTATCCATTTCTCCACCCAAAAATGAGGGCCATCTCCATTAATCAATATATTATATAAAAGATGAAAAGATTTTGTGAAATTTTCCTTGAAAATATAAAAATATAATACAAATGTTTATGTAAATCATTTAAGAAAAAAAAGAAAAAAGGACCATCTCGATTGCCTTGTTTATCCCTATTAGAAAATGAAGTGTAATGGGACCTGATTCGAGTCTAAAAAATTATTGGCTTTCTATCATCATACCCAAATGTTTCACACTCCATGTAACGAATTATAAAGTTCCATGGCTAGGTGTTGGTTGAGTGACCGGATATTAGAGGTGGAGAAAGTGGAGAAAGCAGAGAGATGTGTGAGTGATTAAGGTTCAGCCCGATGAGAGAGCAGCGTTGGAATTCAAAATCAAATCAAAATCATCCTTTGGATATCTGAATTTGGGGATTCACTACTGATAAAATCGAGTGTACCATTGTGGGTGTTTTCAGAAAAAAGGAAAAAAATTAAAATTGAGTTTATATATCGTAGCAGCAACAGACAGTTTATGGTGAAAAAGCGGGACGACATTGCTCATTCCAGGTATTATGTTTTTTTCAAGGTAGAATTTACTTGCTTTTATTGTCCCTCTGGTTCCAAGGTCGATTACCACCAGATTTTAAATTTCGAAGAACTAAGAGTCCCTCGGCGCAGTGTTGTAGAGATTTAGCTTGCATTGGGACTCGAACCGGTTTGAAATGGCATTTTAATTTAAAGAAACTGGAAGAATTGTTGAAAGTATTTTTCTTATGGTTCTTGAAACTTCCATGTGTCTGCAGTCTAAGCATAGTTATTGATAACATGGGCATGAAATTTGCACTCCGTCTGAACGGAGAAGGGTTTAAAGATCAAGAAGTTCAGTTAGTTCAGAACTCTGGAGCCTCCACGAATAAGATAGCAGAGAAACCCCATGAAGGCAAGGGCATGGAAAAGAGCGTGTTGGATGATATAATGGGGGATCCTGATGATTTTGGAGACCTCGGTGACTTGGATGCGGGTTCAGAAATCAATGGAGGACGATGGGAAGATACTCTCAAGATAGAGTAAGTTTTTTTTTTTTTTTTAACTCTTATTTTATATGTATCACTTTCGTAGTCAGTTAAATTCTGCATGGCGGTATTTTTTTCATTTAGGTTAGTCACATTCTGCCAATATTCCTTATTTCAATTTCAATTGCTCGAATGTGAAATCAGGAAATTTGAATCCCCATAGGAGAACTTGAAACCCTAGAACTATGTCACCCAATAATAGTAGATTAAAGATTGGTTGTACACCCGCAGTGATACAAAATATCCGATTATAGGGAGTCCTCTTTGTTAATTAACCTGAAATCACCAGCGTCCGTAATGTCATTTATTCATACCCGAGGCTATACGCTACTATTTTTGTGCAATCCTTAATTTCATTATCAGTGCTATTTGAACTTGACCTCACATTCTTAACCCTGGTTTGTGGCTTCTGGAAATAATTTTTAAATCCTCCCTCAGGGGGATGTGGGGAAAGTGCTTTGGAGAGTTCCTTAGGTCAACATGAATGCAATGAGCGAAATTGCGAGCCTCTGAACTAAAATGATTAAAAATTCATAAGCAGCCAGTCCAAACCTCCCAATATTGGGTTCATATTAAACCTAGAGTTGGCTCTGAGCATCAAAATCAAAATTACATTGTGGTTGAACATTTCCTAATCTGTAGCATTGCAATCTGCTGGGAGGGTACTACCAAAATGTCTTATGATGGTCCATAAAGCACTTTAAACCGCAAATCATTTAGGCACTAAATAGTCTTAAATATCGAGCTTTGCATGGATCTTTCTACAGGCCCTTTTGGCAGTGCCACAGTCAAGACTCAAAACCAAGATAGACAACAAGGTCCAAAAAGGGTCTACTACCTAAACAAAAGCTCTAAGTTTGTTGTCGCACAGAGTAGCCAGTTACAAGTATCCCTTCTGAAAAGAGCATACGTATTGTCTATTACATAAACAACAATGCTCTTACCGGTAATTTTTATAACATGACTCATTCATGTTGTACCTGGCTTAGCAAAATCTTTGACACCTGTGTCGCTTTACCTGAATTTATCATCATAACTAGGTACATGACTGGTGGATGGAAGGAATCTCATTACCCTCTTCTTCTTGGCCTTGTTGGTTGGTGTAGCTGATCATTGACAACATTTTTGGTTCAATGCTTCTCATTTGATGCCCTTTGATCCTTTTCCATATGTTGTTTGGGATTCACAGTTTTGATTGTATCTCTTTTGGCACTCACTAAGTAATCTTTTATTTCTCTTGCAATTCTCCCAGAGATGCTTTAGCACCCCCAGTGTTCCTGAGCTTTTTATATTCCCATTGGCCAATTATGCCCGGTAGTATTTAATTTAAAAATCAGTTACCTTAATTAAATCTCCTTTGGTGTCCATTTGGGTCCACTTTATCAATGCATTCTAAACTTGGGATGGCATTCTCTGGAAATACTTTAAACTTTTGAGTTATTTTATTGATTGCAACTAAACATGACCCAAAATTATATTCTATAATATGTTTCAATGATCCTTAAATTATTATAAGGGGTGGGAACATACAACACTTATAGTCAAAATACTCCTTTAGAGGGCTTGTGTGGTGGTTTTGGATCATGTCCATAGTCTATAACTTGTAAAATCCTCTTTTATCCCCCAATATTGTGGTGTTTTTCCTTGGACCATCTACAAGGCCCCAAGAACCATCCATAGTGCATAAAAACTCAAAATGATGCACATATGGCACATGTGGGAAAAATATTCACTTTTATGGGTGATGTGATGCTGTGAGAATCATCATTGATGCAAAAAACCTTGTAATGATTCCCATACAACACATGTACACCAAATACTCCTTTTATAGAGTGTCTACTATTTTGTTACATGAAGGAAATGTTTTGGGCAACACAACTTGGTTCTCGACCTTGATATTTTTTAGAAGAGGCATCAACATAATATGAATGATTTTGATTCCTAGACTCAAGATTGAATGTATTGGCAAAGATTGAAATCCAAGTTTTGTTTGGCTAACCTAGACAAGTTGATATTTGATCAAATCAAGGACATTATCTCAATTCTATGCTGACAAAGTTAGGGGTTTGCATATTAGTGTCAATTTTTCATAGGAGATTGAACTATTTTCTAAGTTTGATTTCTTCCCAATATCATTCTTTTGCGTTTGTTTCTTCCACTAGGTTTGAAATTTGCATTACCATGACAAAGGGATTTGGACCAATTTTGACAATAAGGAAAACCTCACATGGGGAAAAACTTGAGTTGCTTGAATTACCACCTTGCTGGAATTATAGGGCACAAGTATGACCTTTGTTCCAATTCAAGCCCAAAATTCAAGAGTTGCACATTTATCTATTCCAAAGAAAAAGATAAGAAGAGGGAAGACAATGCCTCTCTCCAACTCAAAATTTCCACAGAAAGAGTTGTTAGAACCTCGAGACACATGGGCACATCAGGACATAGGACAATGAAAGGAACTTCATGGGTTCACCTTCCACAAGGACCTCACCTTTTCTTACTCTAAGAACCACACTTGGGGAACCAACTTTCATTATATCAATGTTTCAAACAAAGAAGAAGTAAGAATAATACAAGGTTGAGGCAAGGTCTTATCTATAGAGAGACAGTACATTTAGCATTTCTATAAACAATTAGTTATACTAGGCAATGTTTGGTGTTGTTGACATTGTTGGCCTAGGCCATAAGGTCCCTACCTACGAGGAGTTGAGAGGACAAATTCTTCAAAAGGAAAATGCCAATATCACTACAAGATTGGGGGACCGAAGACAACCATGGGAGGCCACTATATGCACGGTGATGTAGGATGGTTGGAAAAAAGGGAAGGGTGGGAGCCTCCTTAATTGCATGGTACACTGTATAATGGTACCATGTTTATAAATTCGATGATGCATGTACACATGCTAAAGATGCATCAATATTGCATGAATTGTTTGATGTGTTTGTCCACAGATAGGTGTGCATCTTTGAAAATGAAATTACCTCGACTTGTTTCTTCCAATGCTGCGAGATGGAGGAGTTTATTCGGCCGCGTAGGGAACTGCCATGAGTTTTGTTCCACTAAACCTTATTCAAACTGTTGTTTAATCTTAAAAAAAATACCATGATTTACCACTAGCACATCCACTCAACTTGTGGCTGGTGAAACTTAATAGGACACAAGTTAAGTGCCACAAATAAGTTATTTGTTACTTTCTCTCCATGCTTAATTGTGATCACCCATTGTCAATGCCTCCGCTACATGTTATCACTAGTCTTTTTCTAGTTAAATGGGTTGTCTGATGCTGTATCCATGCATCAACTAAGAGCTAATTGTTTATTTTAAATTTGGAATGACTACCATTAAATCAATATGAATAGTACACTTCTCTCATCCTCATACAATTTAAGGTTTTAATCTTTTAATATATCTTGGCTTATTATATCTTTTAATTTCTAATCTTTCAATTATTAATTTTATATATTATTTTAACCTTCTAAACTTTTATTTTTCTACGTTCTAATATTTTAATATTATATTTTGGCTTATTGCATTTGTTTTTGAATCTTTTAATTTTTTATCTCTAAGGTATAAGGTGATATTTAAAATTATTAATCTTTTAATACTATATTTTGACTTATTAAATTTAATTTTTAATGTTTTTGAATTTTTTTATGTATAAGATATAAGGTGATATTAAATATTATTAGTCTTTTAAAACATATTAGTTTTTTAGAAATTGAAAAAATAGCGGGAAACCATAAAAACGGGTCAAAATAAATTTCCAACAAAACCCATTCGTTCTCTTTACTCCTCTTCTTCACACGAAGTTTAGGGGAAAAAGCTGTTCTGCACACCAAGTTCAAGGAAAAAGCTTCGGATGCAGGTTCACTTTTTCCTTTCGGTGTTGTCACTGTTTCACGATGGGTGCAAGAGGTGTGTTGGTTTGATCGGTGGTTCTTCGAGGAGGTGGTTTACCTAACCACCTGAGACACTTGAACAATAATTAACCCTTAAGATCTATCGAGATGAAAATAAGGTAATGGAACGATGCAAGCTACCAGAATTCGGTGAAGCAGTTGAACATTATGCATACCAAGTTCAAGGAAAAGCTCAGGGAAAAGATTAGCGGCTGCTATTGATTTAACTCCATTCATCTTCTTTACTCGTCTTCTTTACACAAAGTTCAAGGGAAAAAGATCAGAGACTTCACACGAAGTTCAGGGGAAAAAGTTTGGTAAAAACGGGTGGATGTTATAGATTTTGATTTCAAATGATCGGGTATGAATTCCTCATTGCAATATATATCTTAAAATTTCCTAAATTTATTATTGGATTTGAAATCTATTTAGTAGGTGAACAGTCTTCACCAATAATAAAGAATTTCTGGTTATCTGGATTTGATATGGATCCCATGCACTCAACATGCCCTCAAGCTTACAATTAAAATACAGTTTATTTGTCCTTCCTAGTTCCTTTGGGATCTGAGACTGAAAAAACCCTCATGATATTACAAATTACTGAATTTATAGAAAATACAAGACCCAAGCTATCCCAGCTTTTTGGATCGAATCTAATTCATAAAAATAAAAACAATTTAGATTTGTTGCAAAGAAAATATGGAGATGATTTTTGGGCTCAAGATATGCTCTGCCACCTGTAATTGATTTTTCAAATGCTTAGCTCGAGTTGCCTTCAAATCTGCTGGAGAGATGGATCTTATTTGATATAAAATACATTTAAAGGTAAATGTAATTTGAAGAGTTCAATTTTAACTTATTCATTTCTTTTGCTGTCAAATGCTCTGCACCAAATCCGGAACTGCTTTTCCAAAAATGCAGGGAAGAATCAACACCTATAATTACAATGCCATCATTCTTGAAAACTGAAATACTCCCAAAAATGTTGTTTTAATTCCTGAAAATATGGAAATGATAAGATCGGGTTTCCCACTATTGATTGATTTCCTTGAAATATTCATCCTTGATTTTGATGTCCTGTTCTTATGGAAATAATATCTTTGGTTGTTATTTTATTGATATTTGTTTCAACTATTCCAAATTGAGATAAGCTCGATGACAGGTAATTAGGAAACGTGCCATGAGCATCATCCTTCTGACTTCGTGGGGTCTTCAGGACTGTATTTTTCCATTTGTTATTAATTCCCCTGCAAATTTGCAACCTGTATGAATGCCTTGGCAATAATTGATAAATTTTATGTTCAGCATCACATGGATGAAGAACAGAGCTTAGAGCCTGAAATTAAAGAATTTCTTGCATGTTTAGTTCCTCTAAATACTCAGGGAAAGCAGATACCAGATTGTGAAAATCTGCAGGATGAAACAGGAACGAATGTGCAAGACAATCAAGGCATGAGGGATTACATAGAAGATTGGTTTCAGTCCATTATCAAGCAGAAGGATGACTCTCTTCTCCAACTCTTCTTGGTAACAGATAAAACAGATTTGTTGGTTCCTCATATCGATGCAGATGTTCAGGTACACCCTCCATATGTGGATATGAGTATGATTTTGATTATGTTGTGTATGTGGTTCCACTGGAAATTCTCCTATACCTGAAGGAAGGATTCTCATCTTTAAAATAGGGTAGGATTATAAATAGGGAATAAATATTGCACATTGTAAATAAGTTTGAGTGCATTACAATAGCTATGCTTCTGTTGAATAAAGAATAAAGGAAGGATGTGAATTAAGCAAGAATAATTCAGGCTAAAATCTGTAAACGAAAACAGATTGTAATATCCCTATTATGGGAATCTGCCTAGTATTCCTGTATCAACATATAATTATGGAAAGGGAGGAGAATTTTGAAAATGTTCTAGCAGGGGTTTATATATTTCCAGCATTTTCATTTTCTTAGTATTATTGACATCCATCAAGTTAGCTCAGGAGCAGCATAGATAATTCATGTTTGAGTACCAGAATGCCTTTGTGTTACCAGAATTTTATAATGGTGACCGGATTGTTATAAGTAACAAGGTGGCTGCAAAAGCTCAGAGAAATCAAATGACACTTTTGATCATATTCTAAGATTCAATCATTCAACCTGAGTATCTGCAGATATCACACCACTTCCATATTTTATGGTGAGTATTGGTTCATCATTAGCTGTCGATTTGAGGTAATGATTTTTCTTACTTTTTGAAGTTTATTAAAAACAAAGGAATTTTTGTATTATAAGGGCAACATCTTTTAAGACTTGCTATATTCCTACCTTATGGTATGTCACTATGTCTCCTATATTCCGACCTGAGTTTATGGTTTTATGTTATAGATTCGATATCACTTTCGAACTGTCCACTCCTGTAATCATCATTTTTCACTTGTCTCGTCGATATATTCTCTCTCTTTCCTCCATAATTTCTTGTCAAATAATTTTCTTCCGCATACTATAATTCTACACTCGATCATTCATTTGAATCACTGGAAAGGATTCAAATGAATAATCTTTCTAGCGTACTCCAACTTATTCTATAATCATTTCACCAATATCCTGTTCCATTGCCATTGTAGCGGAAGTATAAGTGGTTTGATTTCATTCCATTCATAGAGAAGAAGAGTCTGTGGAAACCAATGGGTCAGAGAGGAGTAGATTGACAAGAACCTGTCTCATTGGATGAGCTTGAGAAGATGCCAGAATACAATGCATGTCGATAGATGTTCAATAATACAATATGGCCAGCATTCTTTGCTAAATTTCAAGAGCACAATGATACAGTTGCTTTGAAATTCGCCTTGGGGTTTGATGGAAAAGTGGATCGAATTGGAGATGTTATAATGCGGGTAAATGAGAGGACTATCTCCCATGCCACTGGTTTTCCTATTGAAGGCGAGGAATGGTTCAAAAATTGGCCCTGGGATTATAGAGAATTTGCTAATTTTCTTCAAAATAAGAATGAATAAATCGACTGGGAGACAGGAATGTCGCGTACACATCTTGAGCAGCAATGGCAGAACCTTTTGCTGGTCCTTCAGAAATATCTAACTTGCAAAGGTAATTATGCTATGACCCTTCAATACCACTTCCGACTTCTGTTCCACTTTGAATCTGGAAAACATTTGAATATTCCTTATTATTTGTGTCAAAGTTTTAAGAACATGGCTAAACGGGTTCTGAAACGTCCTCATAACCCTTCTTCCAGCCTATATCATTATGTACTTATTAAAATCCTTGTTGAAACTTGAAAATGAATTGTATATTCGAAATGACTCTTGGGATAATTTTTTCAATCGAGATAATGTTGTTCCACAACAGACCCATAATCAAGCTATGGGCCTTGTTCAAGCTGAACCCCATACTTCTACTCAGTGTACATCCCGAAAAATGAGGGCTAGACCAGCCCCTGCCAAAACCTTACTTGTATATTCTTGTCGTTTCACACGTAGTATGGCAAAGACTGTTTCCTCTACTCCACAACCAAGTCTTCCTACTCGGAATCCGATAAGCTCTGAATTTACAGGGGAACATATAAATTCCATACCCCAAGAAGGTGCTCTACAGTCAATGTGTGATGACCCAGAACCTAATACTGTTGATATTTCTGAGTCAAACCCTCATCAATTTAAATTCAATACCCTTGGATGCGAACATAATATGGTACCAGATAAAATTGAAAAATAGAGTTCATCTTCAATATTCATTAGTCATCATGTGTTGGGTAATTTGAAGAAGAAGGACCAGGAAATTAAACAACTTCAACAAGAACTTGATGAATTCCAAGTGTTAGATAAGCATATCAAAGATGAAAACAAGCAACTCAAAGAGCACAATAAAAAGCTACTTCTTGAGAATGAAACATTAGTTCTTCAAAATAGGAAGCTTCATAAATTGGTTCACAACTGGTTTAAGGTGGTTGAAGAAATTTCTACTTCTATGAGATGGTGAGAGGGAATCTCAGACCAAAGAAGGCTAAGACAGGTGAAAATTTGGATAGCCTAGCTACAGCAGCAACACAGTTGGGTTAAATAATATTTTTGATTCAGCTTTGAGTTTCATTTTTCAGCATGTAATGGAGAGGACTAGTTTGCATGAGGACATGCCAACACTTTGGTGTGGGGGGATGTTGGTCTGCCATTTTGTCACTATTTGCATAAGCAATGGAATCTATTTTGGATCCATTTACCCCACTTCTTATATCCAGTCACCGACTCACCATATCTATTGCCATAATTATGCTACCACTACGCTTCGCAAGTATTTCAAGGTAAATGTTGTTAATTTCATAAATTTCCTTTGTTTTGATGACTTTAAAGGGTTTGAATTAATCTTGCCTACGTTCTAGTTTAGTTTTGATTCCTACAGATAAGTTCCTACCACATGGATCAGATCTGGTTACACAATGCAGTTCCAAGTTACACCGACATTGATTCTCGAACATCTAGTTGTCCTGATGGAATTCGAGCATACAAGTTGTGAAGAACAAGGACCCAAGATGATCGTGAATTTTTAGATTTGTCCTCAATCATTTTCAACCAACACGAATGATCAGTTAAATATTGGGTTAAAGATGTTTCACAACTGCAGTTTGTTAGTGCTTTGTGCATATCAAGAACGAGTACCTTATCCTCATGCACTTCATGTCATGAGGATAAGGCCCCGAAATATTCATTATGATTAGCTAATTCCTCTCTAGTTCGATAGTGGTTATATCATAAATAATAGTTTTGAAAACTGTTGTTATAATAGAGGGATTCCTATTATCATGTAATTAATATAAGAAACAGATCTGTGCTTTGCGGAGGAGAGGATAGGAATAGTAGTAGAAAGTGAGAGTTGATAGATAGTTTCTTTTATGCAGACAAATGTGAACCAGTAACAACTATGCATGAGTTAGTATATATATCTTTCCAAAGTTGGTTTACTTCTGTTTTCATTTGATGAATTGATTGGTGGTCACTGTTGAAGATGGGAAGGGCCCCCTGTCTCAATATGTGCTTATGATCTACATTTTGATTTTGAGGATATTTGTTTTAGTTTTGAATAGTTTTGTTTACAACCTTCAAGTATGTTGTCATTCCATTCGAAGTTAATTGAAATATCTCTCATGGGTAAATTTGATTGAGTACTTCAGTTGAGACAGAGTGGTTTAGTTCAAGATCTTGTTCCAGCATTTCATGATTGAGTGCATTGAATATATGGGCTCCATACTTTAAGCATTTGATAGAATTTGGTTGATTTGGTTACATTTGGGAATTGTGTTGCAAAATCATTATGCTAGGTTAGATTTGAGCTACAGTAATTTCAATTTGAGTTGTGTGAGCTCATTGCTTCATTGCTAAAAGAATGCTTTCAAGTTGAGTTTCAAGAGAATGATTATTCTGGTTCTTTCTCAAAGTATTATGACAATATGCAAATAAGGGGATCAGGCCTGAGAATTAGAAGCAGGGGTTGAAGGATGTTTTCAATATGATGTTTCCCAGAGCTGTATTTGACCATCTAGATGTGAAGAATATCAATTGAGCAATTTGAAATGTTGAATGGGCAACTTGAAGAATTATTTTGAATATTTTCTTCAGTCTTGTGATCATATTTTCTTTCTTGAATAGTTGGAGATCAATTGCAAAATATATTGGTTTATCCTCAGTGTATCAATGAGGCATCATTAAGGGATTAATCAATACATTCAGATTGTGGTTGAATAGAATTTCATGCCAATTGAAGTTAAACTAGTTCTTGCAATTTTGATACTTATTTCAGTCAGTTGAGTAAGTTTGGTAGAATTAGATTGATTGCAAAATCCAGTCCTGCACATATGGTGTTGGTTACTCCCAGTTTACCTCCCTGGGTTGACATTTAATGTAGGCTATTTATAGTAATATAATTAGCTCAACACTTTCTATGATTGAAGTGAAAACAATTCTAATTGAGGTCTAGATTGTAACACGGATAAGGGATTCATAAATGTTAGTTGCATGATTGACTCACTGAAAGACTTAAGTTTTAAGCCTGTTTTTTCAAATTGAAGTGATGTCTTTAAGAGCTGAAAATGGTAACAAGTCTGTTTGCAAAATCTCTTGTATCTGAATTTAGAATTCCTTCTACCTTGATGTTTTGTTTATCATTAGCAAATCAATCATATTTTCAGATTGGGAGGAAATTTCAAATCGACTTTTGAGTTCGATGAATTTGTTTTTGTCTTCGTAGGGACAATATTGTGGACGGGCTGAAATTGCACCTGATCAAAGGGATAAATTTCTTCAACGAATTCAACAGGTTCAGCAACAAGGTCATAGTGATGCCCTCCCGGGGGCTCAATTGTCTCATTTATCATCGACCATCCCCAAGCAATTTTCATCTCAACAACAATCTACACTATTGTGGCAGGTAAACTCCACTCCTGAAGAAGCCTTTTCCATACTCTATTAAACAACTGCAAAATTTAGTTAATGCTATTGGAGGAAGGTAATGCAAGTTACATGCTAATTCTTTCCATTATTTAAGATGTAATAGTAAATAAGAAATATTTCAGTTATAATTATGTGGATTCTCAGGTAATAGGTTTTAGGTCATGATTTGTAGCTATAGATTTACTAAAAAAGTCAGCAATAATCAACCTTCTTGATATGTTCAACAACAATAGTAATTGACCATAAAGGTGTTGTGTTCTGGTTCTATTACCATTGATGTGTTTATGTATTGGCTCATTTGGTCAGTTATAACAACATACTAGCAACACAATGTGGTGTCAACATGTCTGTTGTTAATTGATGTCCTATGGTGTGCACTGAGCATCATCCTTTTCTTTGTATACGTAATTTTTTATCAACCAGTTTTCCTTGGAGTAACTGTTTTGATTACTTTGTATGCAAGTAATTCCTGTGCATGTATGCACTCTAGTCACAGTGGACCACTTGTCTGCTTTTTTATACTTGTTGGACAGAGGAAAGAAAAATCACACATCACGAGGGTTCCTTAAATTGAATAGTTTGTTTCCCTACACTATTACATTTATTTATTATATAAATTTGTGACAATAGTTAAGAGGGGATTTCCTGGTTGGTGAAAGTGTGGTGCTATTTCGATAGTGTGATCAGGTTGCTGTTCTTTAAGACCAAAAGCAAAACCTTTTTATTATGTAGGCTCTTGCAGAAAATTTCATCAGGCGAGCTTACCAGGATGAAGGCATTTGAGGACAATGGAGAGTCAATGAAAAGATGGAAACTAGAGAATGGCCCAAATCCAAATAAACACAAGGGAGTCTTTGGAAGGTGAATTCCAGGTCTTGTTATGGGTGAATAGATACATAATAGATTTTGCACTTATACATTATAATACTTCATGTGTGAAATCAAATAGAAGACAATAGTTGGCATAAATACAACTGCATTCTTATAAATGTTGTAGATTGAGTAGATTAGGGGTGTGTGTGTAGTAACATAGTTCTTTTAATAATTACATTCAATATGTGTTTTTTGGGTTTGAGGTTTTCTTAATGAGAGGCTTCTATATTTACATTTACCATGTATAATTCAAAATATGTTACACATTTTATGCATGCAACAATCTGCATCAAAGAGTTTACTGGAATTGAATCTCTTTATTTTGTCAAAATGATCCTAAGTCTTATTAACTGTTGATATACATGATAAATAAAATAATAATCATCATGCAGAGGGGTTGTGGTTAAAGTAGACAAATCTAGTACGAGGTAAGTAGCATTGTTATCTTTATTTGCAGAAATGTGTATATTTTTGGCATATTATGGTATTTGCTGAAGAGTTTGGCTGTTGAATATATACAGTATCAACTATAGTTTTTATCTAGCATTTTAGTAGTTTTAACTTTCTGTGAGGCAGCTGAACACAATCTCATACATGATGAGGATGAATATCTCAAACTTAACTGAAATGGACAATTGCTTGGAGATGCTTCACCATATGGTAAAAGTGTCTATCTATAATGCAACAATTTTTTTGTAGTGTTTATATGTTAACCTAGATAGCAAAAATTGAACTGCAGATTCCAAGTTTGTGCATTTGAATTTTCAGAAAAAATGGTTGTATATTATGAGTTTTGTGAAATGTTATTAACGAATCCCTTGAAAACCATTTAGGTTCACTGATACAATTTTTAAAATGTGTGTTTTGGGGTTTCCTATTAGTTCTTCCTAATTGAGATAGGTATTTTGTATTTATCGGATCCAGTGATGATACCAAGTTTCTTCTGGTCCACTTTGGAAAATTTTAAGTTGGACTTTGATTTCTATTGTTTATGAAATTAATACTAATGTTTTAAATGGATTATTTCTTGTTGTTTGCAGAAAAATGGTGAAGATGACTAAGATGATTTAGATTATGTTATCACCAATGTACCATATAAAGATATTGTTGATAATGATGCAAATGGATCAGATGAAAATGATGTTGGGATAGATGAGGATGAGGATGAGGATGAGGATGGCGATGATGATGATAATGGTGGTGATAATGATGATGATGGTAGCCATTGATGCTACTATTGAGATTGTGGATGTTTATTGCTTTCTCGATGCTACTAGACATGTATTCTTATTTTTGTGATGATCCAAGTTCATATTAAATTATGCATCATTTTGATTTGTATGGTGGATTTATGTTGACATATTAACTTTGATTATCGTTGATGATTTTGACATTTATAGATATGGATATTAAAAAAGATATTTCTTGTGATATTGGTATTTTCACTATATATATCGTTCACTTGTTCTTTTAACCTTAATATGATGATCGGTATGATAGTTATTGATGTGATGATGTTTTATAATTTCACTTCTTTTGATGAAAGATAATGGTGATGTTATCGTTATTATATTGTAAACTTATCTATATTGGAAATTGTCGATGATCTTTTCATGGAAAATTAATATATATGATGATGTTACTACTTTGTATAAATGTTGTCTGTTTGTGTTAAATTTTCACAAATGCTATGCAATTAATTTCAATAATGGTATCTACACATAATTTGAATGTTTCATTATGTTATTTTAGAACTATGAAGTAAATGATATATGAGAACTATTGAAATTAATGAAATAATTATAATAATTTGATATAATAAATATATTAGCACACAATTGGATATAGTTGTAGGTGTTAAATAGCAAGCCTAATGTGGTGCTAATAAGAAAGCAAAATAAGAAACAAAACTAGGAGGTAAAATGGAAGCCCACTATGTCATAGATCTAGAAGCAACATTGGATGCAATACCTAGCGCTAAGTTGGAAGTCATTTCTGATGCTATTTTGGATGCTAAAGTAGAAGCCAAACCATAAGCTAAACTAGTGGCCAACAAAGAAGCAAAATTAGATGCTTAATGGGAATCTAAATGTGGTGTTCAGGAAGAAGAAAAACAAGAAGAAATTCAAGGAGCTAAACGGGAAGCAAAATGTGGCACTAGTGTGGGAGTAAAAATGGACGCTAAATTGGTAGCAAAACATGGTGCTAATGTTGACATAAATAGAGATGCAAAACTAGGTGTTAAAAATGATGCAACACTTGATGCAAATGAGGAAGCCAAACATGATGTTGATATGGTAGCAAAATAAGATGTTACTTTGGATGCAAAACATGGTGCTACATAGGAAGCAAAATATGGTGCAACAATAGAAGAAAAAATTGGCACCATTTTGGTAGCAAAATACGATGCAAAAATTGGTGCAAAATTAGAAGCGAAAATTGGTGTATATTGGAAGAAAAACGTGGTACAAAATGGGATGCTAAAGTGGTAGCACATATGGATGAAATATTGGATGCTAATTTGGATGCAAATATGGCATGAATGTAGATGTAAACATAGATGTTAACATGACGCTTTTAAGGACGTAAATATGTGTCGGCAGGCGATTTGGTAGAGTGCTATCGCAGCATCTCCAATGCTGCAACAAGGCAAAACATGGCGCGAATGGCGAGAAGATGACGCAAATGGCGAGGAGCGGAAGATTAGTTATGTATTTTGGGTCAATTGTACCGCAGAATGTGGGTTTTGGGTCATTTGGACCACATATTATGTAATGTTGAGTCAGTTATACCACAGAATGCGGGTTTTTGGTCGGTTTTGTACCAAGTTAGTTAGATATTGGGTCACTTGTCCAAATGTCGGTTAGGAAATTGTTAGTAAGTGGACAAGCATTGTAATGGCGGAAGCCTATATATAGATAAGAGTCGTAGGTATTGGGAAGGGGGGATCAGAGAGATAGGAGGGGAATCAAGGTGAAAAGAAGCACATGTTCTGGTTGTTTCTGCGCATCTGTGAGATATTGCCGAGACCTGATCTTTGAAGAAATGTTGTATCTAAGGTTTTGCAGTGATAATATGATATGATGAAACTGTTCTGGTGCAATTCTTGGGTTCTTTCTATTTATTTATGGTAATGCAATGTCGCACTTCATGAATAATGCTATGTTTCCTTGATGCAATGTTGCTTTACCGTTACTACTGCTGTGATAATGAATGCTGCGATTGAATAATGCATTATGAATACATGTCAAATGTTTGAGATTCCGATTTAGTGTTGCAATAGAGTTAGTTCATATAGCCGCAACCCTCCTCCTTCCTCGGCGGAAACATGGTTCCATCTGCTCTTCCTGGATGCCTCGGGTGAGACCTCATCTGCTCTGCAGGTGTTGCTGGGCGGGATAAAACCTGTCCGGGCCGGTGCCTAGGAAGACTGTGGCATGTGTCGACAGTGAAGTGGAACCCTTGTCGACTGGAGTCGCGTTGGTCAACAATATGGCGCTAATGGGGACGTCATTTAGGAAGTAAAAGAGGACGATCTCTAGGAAGAAAAATTGGATGTTATTTAGGAAGCAAACCTCGACGTCGTTTAGGAAGAAAAATTGGATGCTATTCTGGAAGCTAAAAAATGGGCGTTATTTTAGACATCAAAAAGGATGTTATTTAGGAAGCAAAAAAAGATGTTATTTTAGAGAGTTTTTTCCATGACGCGTCCCATTTAGCGCCTACTTCGACCACTCAATGATAAAAATATTTACACTAAAAAGGGATGCTAATTCCAGGATTTGTTGTAGTGTATATATATCGTCACGTAGCGAGCCAAATCAAGCATTGGTTGTCTCATACTAGCATGGAAGTCTTCTCATTATGCAATGAGCAAAAATGAGCTATCAAACACATGCGACTGGAAGGGATTTATCTGAATTGATTATGATAGGTTTGTTTACATGGAAAGAAAAAGCAAAGTAAAGAAACCTGTTGTGTGGACACGTTGAACACTCGTCTTTGTGGATGCGTTACTCTACATCTATCTCTTGCATTCTCACTGTTGAGTGCCTCCACAAGACATGCAGGTACTTACTTCAATACTCCTATATAATATATATTGGTAGACTTCACTTATGGCATGAATAGTATTGATTTTTTTCAATGAGAAATGAACAGAAAAGTAGAGCTGATGCACCTAAAGGAGTCGCCTTTTCCAATACTAAACTGGATGTTTTTTGGAACTTGCAGAAGTTTCCTTTGCCAATGCTATCGATGTGGACTTGCCTTTCTTCCAGGTACAAGACTTGCAAGAAGAAGCTTGGAGAAAGCTTGGCCTTTTCTATGGCTTGTACATAGATTCAGAGGCGGTGGTTGTATGGCGGTGAGGCAATGGCTGTATGACGGTGAGGTAGTGCGGATGGTGAGAAATGGTTGTATGGCGGTGAGGCAGTGGCTATACTGAACAGATCAGCGTTGGTTCTAAAGCGGTTGGGTTATGCCACCGTATCAATGCAATTATGGGCTTTAATATCCACATTAAAAAAATATGTTCCCACAACTCCGCCTTTGGCCCGGCACAAGTCTATGGCCAATAGCATTTAAATTAAATAGTTCAAATTCATTATTTAATTAGAAAAATAAAAACTATAACCAAAAAGTTTGGATAAGAAGAAAATGTTTGAAGGTCAAAGATTAAGTAATTGAAGTCAAGTGCATATCAATACTTTACCCTTTTCGGCGCGGACTAATAAGACTTCAATGTTTTAATTTATTTTCAATAAATCAAAATGATCGCACCAACATTTACAATTAAGACCTATTTGTTAATTCAAAGAGAATTATGTAAAATTTGCCAAAAATGATAACAAAGTATTCCTCAACCAAAAATTTTATAATTTCCTTACACCTAAAGTTTTTAAAAACATTATGATTTTTAATAATTTGTAAATTAATTATTAATTTTACTATTTATAATCATTCAAAGTTAATACTTATTATTATTAAAAATCTGTGTAATTAAATTAATATTAGAGATTGTTTTGTAAAAGATTTAAAGCAAACGAACTAAAGATCGTAGGAAAAGTTGGAATCATATCCAAAGTTGTCTTTTAACACACTCATTGTTTAAACACTTAAAGTTGTATTTAACACACTCATTGTTTAAACACTTACCTCGAAATGATAAAAAAAATATCATAAAAAATTAGACGAATTATTGAAATTAAAATCAAAGAATAAATTGACTACTCTGACCCACGTAGGATAATATGACCCATTTTGCTTTTGGCCATAGATTTTGTGACTTCCTAAGTCTTCTCACTGGATCATGGTTTTATCAAGTTACATACAAAATTAATAATAATAAAAAAATAACGTTACCGTTTATCTCCACCATTGGTCATCGGAACACTTATTTATAATTGTAAACACACTAACAATTGTCTGGACACTTGTACAAACACCCCAACACATGTAGAATACTCCAGCTACTACTGGAAGAGAGTAAAGAAAATACAACACCATGCATTGTGTCAACTGGATGTACTGGTGAATGAATATTGTACAGTTCCTATTAGGAGCTAAGTGAACAGGTTTGGAAGAAGTACCCAATTTATCATATGAAATGTTTCTGTCGATGCTGAATGTTTTCATGAAAGATGAACTCGAAAAGTTGATGTAAATGCCTCAAAATGTTGACCTGTTTTTCACATTCTGTGGGTTAGAAGGTAACAGTAGAGTTTTCATTTTTGGGTTAGCTTGAGATTGTTGTCATTTTGGTAACTGAGAAGATGGATTTCAGAGATCTCACAACAATAGTTTCAAATGTGGAGGAATTCTTGTGTGAAGACACCGAGCTTCCTGTGAACAATGTGAATAAAGAATACCCGACTGTACATAGGTTTCTGGAAAGTCACGTCAGGCTTCTTAGAGAAGACCTGCTTGCACCATACAGGTATGCTGTGAAGGAGTTCAGAAGTAAGCAGACGCAATGGACGACATAGCCGCAGCTTCACGATGTCGAAGTATACTCAAATACGACGCTCGTTGGAATGCGAGCAGGGAATGCAGGTACAGAATATGAAATTAAGTTTGATAATATTGGAGGGCATGCCATGAATGTAGATTGGATTAATGCAAAGTTGCTTATGCTCAATTCGTTGCTTTGTATATCCCCTGATGGGTTCAGTACATTTATTTGGGTTGTAGCGTCCGAAGGGATTATTGGGGTGAGGCCCATTGATGGGTTGGAGGTGAAACTTGAGCATGGAATAGAGTATATTATGTTTGAATCCATAAGTTCATTTCTGGAGCGCTTGGTGTCCATCAAACCTGTTGTTGGGGAGTCACAGTATTTTGGAGCAAAGGAGCTCAAAAGGGTTGAGAAATCTGAGAATTGAGAATTGTGTATCAGAGAACAATGAGAAAAGCGGTACAAGGAGGACAGTAGAACTGGAACTTACAGCAAAGGGAAAGAATGGAGGAATTAATGATGGTTGGGGTGGAGAGAATAAAATTTTGATTTCAGAAGACCTTGAAAGAGTTGATACTAGTTGGCAGGACGATCCAAATGAAGGGGCGGATGCCAGGTTGGATTGGGGCCAAGAAGCCACTGTTGAAGAAGGGAAAAACAATGGAAGCAATATTCAAGAAGACCCATTTAGTTGCCCTTCAGTCAGGAGGACGCAATAAAGCATGGGATATCAAAGATGGCCCTAGAACTGAAGACATTAATGCTTTTGGGTTTTACTCGAAAGTTGAAAGCGATTGATAAGGAAAGGCTTGGATTTGGTCTGATTGGGAGTTCCGTTCGAATCCCATCGCTGTCAAGGAGGCCCGGCACTTTTCTGACTGGGAGTTCCGTTCGAATCCCATCGCTGTCAAGGAGGCCCGGCACTTTTTCTGAGTTGGGAGTTCTGTTCGTTAGTAAAAAAATGGCCGGGAAAAAGAAAAAAATGGTGGAAAAAACCGGTCGCGACGTTTCGCCTGTTTAGACTACTCTATTGCGGTCGGCTGGACAAAATATAAACCATCACGCATGAAGCATGTTTCTGTGTAGGCACGTATTGTTGCAGATGCATGGTTTAACAACGCGTGAATTGAAGGAATACACAGATTCTTTCCATTTCTCAAGAGCTTAACCCATCGTGCTAAAGTTAGAATACATTATTTATTGCATGTCGATACCTATTGTTGCAGATACATGGCTTTATCACCCGTGTCAATTAAAGGAATACGGAATTCTTTGTCTATGCAGGGCAAAATCTCTTCTTAGCACAATCCACTGCCACCATAAGAAGTGCATGTGGCAAGGATCTATCCATTTATCTTCAGTCCAAGGAAATGCCAAAGCCAAGCTATCACATGAAAAGGTAAGGAGGAAACACATTCTACAGTCTCATAATTTTTATTTTTCAAGTTTACTGCTTTTTGCGAATGATAATTCATTTCGAAGTTTTAAACTCAATTATCGGTATTCAAAGTTTCAAAATCAATTTTCAGAGTATTCAACAATATGCTTGAAACTGTGACAGTATATGCATATACAGTTGCTACGAAATATATTAAATCTTCTTCCCTAGTAAGCTGCCTGGAACATGAGTCTCACTAAATACAGCTTAGGATATAGGTATCTAGGATTTTCCACATCCCGCATATATCCTGGCCAAGTTGAGGGGAACAGAAAAATAAACAAACAGCG
Source organism: Larix kaempferi (assembly GCA_027924585.1). Classification (NCBI taxonomy): domain Eukaryota; kingdom Viridiplantae; phylum Streptophyta; class Pinopsida; order Pinales; family Pinaceae; genus Larix; species Larix kaempferi. The sequence goes on along the minus strand of BSBM01001603.1, from coordinate 48,277 downwards.
CCGGCATATTATTCATCATCTTAGCATTGCATTTACAGGGGTAAAAACTAATTGACTACCACATTTTATCTTCATTTTGGATGTCTTTTATTGTGAGCAATCCACCAATATGGGGGAGATTCTCCAAGTTGTTCTGGAATTGCCTTCAGCCATTAATTCTTCCCAGTCGCCCCCACTGCTCACCTTCAACGTAGAGTCGGATATATTGGCTGGGCTGTCGGGGCTACATTTTCTCTTTCATCAATACCTTGCCTCTCCCCTTCTGCAACGTCTCTCTTTCTCTTAGAGATTTCTGCGGTGTCAATATGATGGCGCTTCCTTTTTAGAGCTACCTTTGCAGAGTAAGTAGTTGAAATATTGAGACCCTTTTTTTATAAACTTCATATGAAACTGATATTATTTACCAGAAGAAAGCATGGAATCTCCTCTACCTTCTAAAAGGTTTTCAGCCTCCTATACTGATGCAGATATTGCAGACTGATAATTAAAGTAATCTTCACCTCCCTTTTCTAACATGCACCATTGAATAAAGTTTACTTACAATTTAATGAACAATGGCTGAGTTAGCCTACAATAACACATGCATACAATAGCACATGTATGCTTGCTTGAGTTCATAGCACATGCATGTTTGAGTTGAGTTCATGCTGTTATATACAATAGCACATGCATGCTTGAGTTTTTGTAAGTGACATGATGCTCTGGTTATGCTCTAGTTGAGCTCCTATGTAATGATTGAGTGGGTTATGTAATTATGGCCATATCTTCTATAATTTGATTATTACAATTATGGCCATACCTAGATTATATGTAATGATTGAGTGGATTATGTAATTATGGCCATACCTTGATTATCCCGTTATCCAGAATAGCAGGGTTGGCATTTCTTCATATGAAAAGAAAAAAAAAGTGGTAAGTGAAAGCTGACAAAGCCTCCACCTGCTACCTTCCATACCTTGATTATATGTAATGATTGAGTGGATTATGTAATTATAGCCATACCTTGATTATCCGGTTATCCCAAATAGCAGGGATTGGCATTTCTTCAAATAAAATAAAAAACATATGAAAAGAAAAAAAAAAGTGGTAAGTGAAAGCTGACAAAGCTTCCACCTGCTGTCATCTGGTTCCCACAAAGATTAGCATTCAGAGGCTGTTGCTCTGAATATTGACCACTTTACTTAAAATATCGTTCAGCCTCTTTTACCACCGTGACAGCAAGCAAGAAGATTAGAGTAATATAACCGCAAATATTTCCTTCTAAAACTTTATGGTGTGCCGCTTTGGTCGCAAACCCCATTCGGAGCCATCCGCATTTCTTTTTGAAAAGGTTTTAGGTTATAAAGAAATCCAACTATGAGCTCGATATAAAGATATAATAATCACAAGAAGGGAAGGATTAAATACCAGCGTGCTTCTTGTGACGAGAATTTCGGTTTGTATGGTGATCATCGTGAGGATGAGGGTGACAGAAGGTAGGTCATCGACTGAGACCAGATCTGATGCCCATCCATGCGAAGAAATCTCCCAAAATGGACACTACTACTTGCATCGAACTCACCAGACAAATTCGGTTTAAATCAGTGCTAAAACCATAGGCATGAGTCCAAAACTCTGTCAGACTGTTAATCACGTTTCCTTAAAAGAGAGATGTGATGACATATCCGGTAAAAGTGGATTTGATAAAATATTTCGTTTTTCCATATCGATTCTTGGAATTATTACTAAACTGTAATATACACAGGCATTAGCAGCAGAAACAGAAGCAGAAGTGATGGTGTCATCACCACGTGTGGAAAAAATCTGTTGTAAATGATGATGATGGTGCTATCATTTTTGTTTCTCCATATTGATTTCTCTGTACACAAATCTTTTCCATCTCCAATGGCGGTAACCCAGTCATCTATCTCTTCTAAACGCCTCTCTAGACAACATCAATGCAGTTGTCAAACAAGAAGTTTGAATAATAAATGACCCCATGACATAACCCTAGATGGCGAGCCTTATCGAATAGACAGAGTTTTATTTAATGCTCGCCTGTCTCGTCTCAGAGGCATGTTGCATACATCTATGGCATCAACCGATATTACGCCATCCATCCTCCATGATACTCCTCCGGTAGCGATTGGCTATTCCGTTGACGGAAAACTTCCCATCTAATCACTTAATTCTTGGCAGCAACGTCATCCATCCAACGCGCTGTGCTGACCTGGTGGAGGGCTTGATGGCACGTACGTCTGCAGAAAACTGTCAGCTGGACGTTCCAATTGACGGTAGATGGATTTGAGCGGATTTGGATTTCAAATTTAAATTGAAGAAACCCGCCATTTGCCTACCGTGTGGCTTGGTTTGTGTTATGCAGGCCGTGTCGGGATGTGATGCAGCAGGTGTGGTAGTGGAAGTTGGCAATGGCGTGTCCAAGTTCAAGATTGGCGATGAGGTCTACAGCGACATCCAACACTTTACAGCGGGCAGGCCAAAGTAGTTGGGAACACTCGCCCAGTACACCGTAGTGGAGGAACAACTGGTGGCGCCCAAGCCCACAAATCTATCTTTCGAGGAAGCGGCGAGTCTGCCACTTGCGGTATTGACTGCCCAGCAGGTGTTCGATATAGCGAAATTTGAGAAGGGACAGAGCGTATTCATAGTGGGAGGAGCGGGCGGAGTGGGTAGCCTGGCCATTCAGCTGGCTAAGCATGTCTATGGAGCTTCCAGAATTGTTTCCACTGCTAGCACTGGGAAAATCGACTTCATGAAAAGCCTCGGGGCAGATCTGGTCATCGATTATACCAAGCAGAGCTACGATCAGGTCTCCGAGAAATTCGATTTCGTATTCGACACCATAGGTCAGTCAGTCACTCCTTTTGTCTCGCCTGACTTTTAATGTAAATGTAATGTAATATAATGGAAGCTTTTATTTTATTTGCAGGGGATTCGAGCAAGTCTCATGTGGTGGCCAAAGAGGAAGCCAAAGTCCTGGACATAGCTTCGTTTCAGCCTCATCCTAGAGCTGAATTTTTCTTGGTATCACCAAGCGCCCATAACCTGGAGAAGCTGCAGCCGTTCATAGAGAGTGGGAAACTGAAACCAGTGATTGATCCGAAGAGCCCTTATTCATTCGCTGATGTTATAGAGGCTTTCAAACATCAGGAAAGTGGACGAACCAAAGGAAAGATTGTCATTTCGCCCATCGAGTAAGAGAAGACTTAATGTAGGATTAAACGCTATGCCTGTCTGTGTCCAGGAGAGTGAAATACTATTGTGGGGATTTTGAAAATGTGTTAAAGGACATTGCAGACAATTAATTATTACTGAAACGCTATGCCTGTCTGTTTCCAGGAGAGTGAAATAGTATTGTGGGGATTTTGAAAATGTGCTAAATAACATTGCAGACAATTAATTATTACTGAATAATTAAGAGTAATATTCCATTGCATTTCATTGTGATTAGGTATAGCATTTCATTGTGATTAGGTTATGAGCCTTTAAATGTTGTTTTGAGTCATCATTGTAAAGTTTTAAGTTTTTATTATGATTTACTTTTTTTTAACCAAAAAAAAAGTGTACTATTGCTATTCCTTGAATAAAATAGTACAAAGATATTCACCTTTTAAAAAAAAAAGGTATTTTCATCATGTTCAAGACTGTAAGTCTAAATGATCCCAAACTGCCATCATAAAAAAACTATCCAAGATAGACTATACAGAGCTGAGAGACGATGACCTATTACATAAAGCATGTTGTTCAACGTGAAAATATCTTTGACTTCGAATTTAAAAGAAAAAGACTTCGCCACTTTCCAGCATGCTGGAGTCCATCCATTCCTCCCAAACAAGATATCCTTCAGATCCCAAAAAAGCTTGCTTTGATAAGCAATCAGCCTGTCCATTGTGTTCTCAGAAAATATGGGAAAAAGAGATGTGTTCCTGCATATCAATCTCCTCTCTAACGCGCATACACGAGTGATTAAGAGCTAATACTTTTAAATCATATTCTTTAGCTGCCCATTTGATAGTAACACAAGAATCTCCGAAGACCTTTATATTAACCAAACCAAAGATGTTTGCACATTTCAGAACACACCACAGAGCTAATAGCTCTGCCTTCATATTGCTGCCATTGCCACAGTTGAGATGGAGAGTGAAGTAGTGACCATCATTCAAATAAATAACTCCACCAGCAGCACATAAGCCATGCTGTGCAGCCCCATCAAAAAATAGAATGGGATGATCCACAAGAAAAGAAAACTGTCCAATCCTCCTATCCACATCCTTATTGGTCACAACAGTATATTGTTGTGCAAAATTTAAGACCATAAGCCCACAAGCCTCAAAATCAGGCAATTTATCTTGAAAGGTAACCAAATTACGAAAGTACCAGAGGGCCCATGAAATAAAAATAGGAACCTGTAATGTCTCTTTAGAAGATCTAAACCAGCTAAGCAGAGACTTACCAAAATCACCATCTTTCCATACCTTAGTGATTGTCAACTTAGTACAACAAAAATTTCAGACTTTTTTGCCAAAGGAGCAAAAGACAAACAGATGATTGATAGATTCAGAATCTTCCTTACATAAGATACACCAATTTGGACCACACCAACCACGCCTTGAAAGATTGTCCCAAGATTTCAAGGTTCCCTGCAAAGCATGCCATAAGAAACACTTGTGCTTTAATGGAATATTCCACTTCCATATCTGTTTATACCACCAGTTTTGAGGAAAAATATACTTCTCTTGCATAATTCTGTCATAGGCTGATTTTGCAGTAACTATTCCAGTTTTAACATTCCCATTCCAAACCAACCTATCTTCTTGATCAGATAAAGAACATCCGGCTGAACAAAGAGCACTGACATAGTTATCACAAGTGATTGCATCATCACCATCCAACCCCAAATCAATGGATTTTAACCAATATGATTGACCAGAAAAATTCCTGATACTTTTTAATGATGTCAACCCATAAATCTTTAAGTAATCCAGGATCTTGTTAGAAAGACAAACAGATTCATCAATACCCAAAATATTATCTTTTCCCACCCTGATGGCTTCACCATTTCCCAACTGCCACTTCAAGTCACCAATGATCCAGCCTGAAACTTTAAGAAGCCCGCGCCATAAAGGAGAGGAGCCAAATCTTGAAGGCATATACAATCTGATCCATTCAACCAAATCCAAATTTATATACTTCACAAATGCAATCTTGGACCAAATATTTTGATTAAAAGGACACCTCCATAAGCTTTTTGTTCTAAGAGCCACGTTGAAGGATTTTAAATCCTTAATCCCCCAACCACCAAATTTTTCAGGCCTGGAGACCGATTCCCACCCTGACATAACCAAAGAGGCAACGAGCCTTATCGAATAGACAGACTTTCATTTAACGCTCTCCTGTCTGGTGTCAAAGGCATATCGCATACATCTATGGCATCAATCGTCATACGCCATCCATCCTCCATGGTTGCATCCAAGATACTCCTCCGGTAGTTATCGATTGGCGATTCCGTTGACGGAAAACTTCCCATCTAATCACGCACTGTGCTGACCTAGTGGAGGGTTTGATGGCACGTACGTCTGTAGAAAACTATCAGCATTGACGACCTTGATGGATGTGGATTTCAAATTTCAAATTTAAATTGAAGAAACCCGCCATTTTCCTACCATGCGGCGTGGTTTTACTAATTCCATGGAGGAGATTCCAGAGCGTTAGTAGCAGACCATGTCTGCGTTCGATATCTGGTTTCCTTATGCATATGGCGAGCCTTATGCATGGTGGCTTCCATAAAATCTCCATGAAGGAGAGATGGAAGCTACATTACCGGTCGAGTCTCTTTATGTGAAATTGAACGAGCTTTATAAGATATTTCTCGTCTCCTGCTCATGTCTGCGTAATGTCAGACACCCAAGATGTATTAAAAGGGAAGGTTAGCTTCAACCCCAACAACATTCTGAAGCAAGAAAATCAAAGCAAGCAGTAATAGCAGACCATGGAAGCAAACTCGTCTACCCCACTGTAAGTATGAGCATGGAAAATCATTTTCTCTTTGCAAGATACGATTATTTCTTTATATTTTGATAAATTCTTGCGCTTAGTAAATTTAAGTTTACTGTGGTTTTTGGGGAGAGAATTTGAATTTTTGTGGTGGGAAAAATAGAGTTTTTGTTTGAGGTTAGATCGGATTTTCGAGTAAAATTTTCTTTATTGTTGGTGCCTATTAAGCATGGAATGCTCTTCAAAATTATTTATCTTAAGCATGAGGCCGAAGGTTTGTAGGATTGATGTGCCATCAGGCTGAGGAGTCTAAACATAAATTCATGGTGTTAGAGGATATCAGACATTAATACACTGGAATTTTCAGTGTGGAGTGTGGTAAGCTCTGTATATTTCTTGTTTGTTTTTGAAGTGATAAAATAATGACTTGTAATTTTGAATGGGTTGTGGTAAACAATGGTCTGGTCTTTAATTAGCAATGGGAATTTGATTCAGCCCAGTAATGGGAGAACCAGTACTCTGGTATTTGACGTCCTCCTTCAGTTTCTAATTTACAGAAATGTTGTTGCAGGTTCACTGTTGATCAGGAGATTGCAAATTTCCTTCTTTCATGTGGAATACTGTCCAAGGCTTGGGAAGAAGCACATCTTGCAAACAACTCAGAGAGTTATACTCTGAATGAGTGTGAAGGCGTTGCATATGTTTTCTTTGCAGACACAGGTTTATTGCTATTTCCTTGCCTAATATCACAAGCATGGCCCCACTAATGCAGATCATGGTTCCCATTAACCAGCCAGATTTCAGTGTGTAATAAGTTCAAAAATTTTCCTCTCAGAAAATAAAAATGGGGAGTTAGATAAATTCATGGCATTTAAATGTGTCCTTAATAATGTGATTGATCTTTATATGATTACCTGAAAGGAATAGCCATCCCATCAGGTACAATGTTGCTCATAAGTTCAGATGAAAATGTGGGCAATGTATAACGCAGAGCTGTTGAAAAGAATTTTTGTTTCAAAGGGGACCTAGACATGAATATGGTACATTGATTCCAAAAACAATGAGATCTTTAACAGAATAAGACGGGGAAAAATCTCAAAGAATGTGGTAACTATGAGAATTGTCCTGATGTTCCAGCAACAAATGAAAAAAGAAAATACAAGCTACTGAGATAGAACTTTAGCAGTTGTGTTCAATATGCTTATTCCTGTTGCAATATTTTGCACATACCCATCCAAAATATTTGCAAATGGCTCTAATTTCAATGTGGCTGCATAGAATACCCATAGCAGGTAAGACATTCATTCATTAAGAACAAATTTTGAAATCATATTCATCTCCCCGTAACTCAAATTGAACAGATTTCATAGCCAAAACTGCCTTTCACTTCTTTTAGAATCCCAATTGCGTCTGCCGTGATAGCTGTACAATTATAAATCATATTACAATTATGTTACTGCAATTCCTTACCAGCCAGACTTCTTATTTCCTAAGAATCTAAATTTTCCTTACCAGGCTTCTTTTCCTACCCTTCCATGAAAGTCAACTACTTTTTAATTTGATCGTGTGGATGTGGATTTATAGTAGTCAGTTTTGATGCGGATGGATTTAAATCGGCATTCAAGATTATCTTTGATTCAATATTATCTTTGATTGTGTTGATTGATATGTTTTCTTAGATTTGTTCTAGAAGCGAGATAGAATCAAACAATGTCCTTTGATCGGTTAGGTTGATAGGAGTAGACATAGAGAAGCATGATAAAATCAAATAATGACATTTGATTAGTTAGGTTGATAGCAGCCGGTTATTATTCATTCTCACTTCCAAGAGAGCCAAAACTGTTAAGTTTTATGATCATATATTTAACAACCTTAAAATGGATACAACCTTTTTAACAAAATATTTAAAATGACATGGGTCAGTGCAAGCTAATGAGGGTCACTTTTGGCACGTTAGATGCAATAGAAAACTGAAAAAGCAGGCATCCCTCAACTTACTTGGATTTTTTGATTTACTTACGGAAAATATCTTGCATTGAGTAAAAAAGATGAAATGTAGGAAATTGAATCATGTTTCTGAATATATAACTTTTATGTATTGAAAATTTGCATAGTTATGTCAAGTTTCATTTTTCCTAACAGACACTTTTTATTTTTCAGGCAAATGATAAGGTATATGTTTTTGTGGGTAGAGCCTTTGAGGGCCTAAATGATGGAATCAAGCTACAAAAATCGGCATGCATGTAGAGAACACATAGCACTTGTGCGTCATTATTTTTCGAAAATTAAATTAGTAATTTTATAATTTTTTTATAATTGTCTAAGTGATCAAACCTCAAAAATAGTACATCTTTTGTGGGTAGAGCCTTTGAAGGTCTTAATGCAAAAATCTTGAAATGGGTTTTTCATAGAACGTGGAGGTTAGTGTCCTCTTGTGCACCATACAATTTTTTTTTGAAATGATTAAGAATTGAAAAAGTTATGGAAGAAACACTAACAATGTGTTTCACGAGTTAAGGAGGTAGGACAGAAAAGAAATTGAAAGAAAATAGAAAAAATTAATATTTCAAAATAAAAGTTACATATTTGGAATCTGCAGAAAAAATGCTATTTGTGTCTAAGATTCTGTCAAAAATGACTGTGTGTAGCATATTGTAACGAGTGGCTAAGCACAGGCTTCTCTAGAAACTGGAAGAAATACCCAATTAGCTTTGGTTTTTCATTAACATAGCACAGGTTTGGAATTACCGAAGCAAACTCCAAAGCATACACATAGGATTATTGTTGACATGTGAGCATGTGACTTGGCCTGTTTAAATTCAAAAATATTGCCGCGCTTTTAGATTTAAATAACGCGTACGCGTTATATAACTAAATAACGCGTGCGCGTTATATCACTACTTAACGCGTGCGCGTTATATAACTACATAACACGTACGCGTTATATAGTTACAAAACGCGCTCGCGTTATTCAAATCATAAAATACATGTTTAAGACTTGAGAAAGAGGGGGTGTGGAAATCAAGGGAATTTTTGTTTAATATTTGAGAAAGGGTGGGGAAGGGTCAAGGGAATCTATGGTTAATATTTAATAGGGGTGGGAAAGGGTCAAGGGCTTAGAAGGATGTTGGAAGCTTGAGTGGGGAGAGATGAAGGGAATGAGAACATGATGGGCTACAGGGGGTGAAGGGAAGTGGAGCTTGAGAGCACTATTAGGAGTAGAATAGGTTCTGAAGAGGTATAGGGTTAGAAGTTGAAAGTGAGACTTGAGTGACAAGGGGGAATGGATGGAGGCAAGGGGGATGTGAGAGAGAAATAAAGAATACAAGGGGGGGAGAGACATAGAGCGAGGGAGGGAGAGGGACAATGGGGAGGAATGGATTTGGAGGGAGTGAGAGATAGATGGGGATATAATGAAATAAGAGATAGGAAGGGAGGGACAGAAAGTGTTGGTGGGAGACATGCAGAGAGTGGTGGCGATGGAGAGAGAGGGAGTGATGGAGAGATTGGGATAGGTTGAGGGAAAGATGAGGGAGGGATAGAAGGTGATAGACAGGCGATGAGAGAGGGAGGGAGAGAAGGTAGGGTGAGGGATGGAGGGAGAAAGTTGGAGATAGATATGGATGGAGGGGGGATGGGTTTGAGAATGGAAAGTGACATAATGTGTGTGTGTTTGAGAGAGAGAGAGAGAGAGATTGATGGTTGGGGAGAGAGAGACTAGAGGGAGTTGTGAGCATCATATTCTCCATCAGCATCATCTTCATGACCATCATCGTCATCATCAACATCTTCATCATCATCACCATCATCATCATCATCATATTCCTCATCAAATCAACATCTCCATCATCATTATCATCATCATGATCATCATCTAAACATCACCATCACCATCATCATCAACATCTTCATCATCATCACCATCACCATCATCATCAAAATCTTCATCGTCATCACCATCACCATCACCATCACCATCACCATTGTTAACACCCAAAAAGTGCTCACTAGCTCATTTACCACATTATATGGCTCATTTGTCCATTTTCCTACCATATTTCCATTAAAATCCCAAAAAATCCCATTAAAAAGCCTCCAAAAGGCCTAAAATGCCTCCAAAAGGCCACAAAACCATCAAAATAGCCTAAAAAAGGCTAAAAAACCCCCTTTTCCTCCAAAAATAGCAAAATCCCCTAAAAAGGGAATAAAAAATATAAAATAATGAGGAAAAGGAGGAAAAAACCCTATACAGCTGCACAAAACCATGGGTCAGCACTCCACCACCAAAAAACTATAAATAGGTGATGGAGATCCCTTATTCCATATCCACAATCACAAGCACCCTTACTCTGCCAAAATCTCTCTCGAAACCCTAGTTCACCTTTGAACTATTTTCACCTTGAGAGCCACCTTTGGCCCATCCCCAACATTGGAGAAGGAGAAAGGAGCATTCTGAAGCTTGGAGCATCCTCTTGGACACTGCAAAGGGCTTCATCAACCTTGACACTCAAGGTAACATTAATATAAAACCATTTTTTACATCTTTTATTTATGTCTCATGCAATGCTTAAAGTAGTTTGTTAATTGTTGTTTTAGCTTAATCTTTTAATCATTATTGAACTGCTACTAAGGAGTCCATTCTCCTTAGTAGGTGCTCATTGGCACAAGCTAGGGGTAAAACCCTAGCTACAGTTTTGGCGACTCCCCTAGTTTTCGAATTTCTGGTTTCCGTTTTTAAATTTTTTCCTTTCGGCTGTCCCTTTCGGCCGCCGCATACCGCGTCTTTTTCCCTCTACAGTCGCGTCCCGACCGCGCCTTTCAGGCCTTTACCCGCGATCCGACCGTGGCTCTCAGACTGCTTCCGACGCTCTGCCGGCGGATTCAAGTCTGTTACCTGCGATCCGACCGTGGCTAATCAGCCTGTTTGCCGCGATCTGACTGCGCCTGTCGGCCTTTTTCACGCGTCCCGACTGCGGCTTTCTGCCTCTTTCGGGCGTCCCGACTGCGCCTGTTAGCCTTTTTGCCGCGACCCGACTGTTTCTTTTTCCCGTTTTCCTGCGTCCCGACTGCCACTGTTGGCCCGATAGCCGCGACCCGACTGTGCCTTTTCCCCCGTTTTCCTGCGTCCCGACTGCCACTGTTGGCCCGATAGCCGCGACCCGACTGTGCCTTTTCCCCTGTTTCCTGCGTCCCGACTGCCTCTGTTGGCCCGATAGCCGCGACCTGACCGCCGCTGTTACCCTCAAACCCGCGGTCGGCCTGTTCTGATCCGCCACAGACCCGCGGTCTGATTTCTGCTCTTTTCCTGTTTTGAGCCCAGCCCCTTTTGCTGCAATATTTTCTGCATTTGAACAGCCCTCTGTCCCACCTGCAGCCCACTTCCTTACAGCCTTTCTGCAACATAATTTCTGTTCCTTTTACAGAATCTTTTTAAAATTTCAGTATTTTTATTTCAGAAAATTTTGCAAGTTCAAAGAATCAATTTCAGCATTACTGATAGATTGGAAGTTGCCCTCCCTTGTGGCACTTCTATTTTTGGGATCATTACCTCACGAGCACACACTCTGTCACATAAAATCAAGTGAGCCTTAAAAAGTACCTAACTAAACCAACATTTTAACCCCACTTGGGGAACACAAAAGAATCATTGTAGTTAGGTAGGATCAGAGGGATAGGCTTCCAATAACACCCCTTGGTTATTTCACTTGAGACATAGTTGTTGTCCAACTAGGGAACCAAAATCCCCTAGTACTTTTTGGCACGGTCACGACCAGTTTATCAGAGGGCCTCTCCCTTAGGAGGGTTGAAGTCGGGAGACTGGTTCCGGAGGCCTGAGTGGAATACCGCACTCCATTCAGTAACCGAAGGGCTACCTTTCGCGGTTCGCGGGATATCCCTGTATAGGGGTATTGCGGTCAACGAACTAAACGGCAGATTCACCTTTCTGGACGTGTCATGAACGGGGTATCTTAGTTGCCATTCTTCTAGGATTGACTACCCGGTATCCCTCCCGGTAGGGGGATATCATAGCCACTTGGCTTTCCTACTCATATTGTCTGACTTGGATTTCATCACCTTGCAGAGGATATGTTTAGTTAAGTCAGAATACTTTTAGCTAGGTGTTTGCATGCTCCTTTACCTCCCTTTGGTCTAGTGAGTCCACCATTTTTCTTTTTTAGGAAACCTGCTGCTTGTTGGTATTCTGACCATCTTTGTTGTTACTCCACCTATTGTAGCACAGCTGTTGCAGTGGGTGTTTTGAGTTGGTTGTTGGCCTGAGTGCCTTGCTTTTTAGCTCTCCTTCTGCACACTCGGTTGCATTAGGATTTTTGAGCTGTTTTTATACTCACCTCAACCCACAGAGACTAGACACCATCCGTCACCATTGAGTCCCCGAGACATTCTCGGCGCCTCAGGGGCGAGCCCCCACAGCACGGTTCTCTTGACACCACTCGTCATAGATTCCGATCATTGTCCGTTGATACCACTCATCACAGATCTAGAGCCTTGTCACTTGACTCCACTCGTCAGCGACGTAGGTCTCCGTCACCAGATAGTGACGCACCGTACTTTACCTCTGATTCTGACGAAGAGTCTGAGAACCCTATTTATACTGCCCCTACTAGCCCCATGGCTGGCACGACTTCCACTCCATTTGTCATAGGGACCATTGGTGGCACATCCACCACTACACCAGTTACTACACCTATTTTGGGTATGCCCTCCATGGGGCAACCATCTACCGTTCCCCTCACGGTACCTATTCCCACAGCGGGAATACCTATCCCCACTACATCAGTGGCTCACACTACCAATGGTGGTGCTGGACCATCCTTCACTACCTCAGTTCCCCCACTTGGGGGCACCACCTCACATCTTGTCCCTCCACTTGGGGGCACTGGCCCCAACTTGGTCCACAGCACTACTGTGTCACAGCCTTCTTCCAGTTTGCCGTTCATGGCTAGCCTCAACCTACCTGACCTGGCCAGATTGAGCAACGATCCTATTCGACACGACCCTATGTGGCCTCATATGCCTACCAAGCTCCCCTCGGACATCCCTAAGTTCGAGGGCAAGGCTGGTGAGGACCCACAAAACCATATCATGTCTTTCCACCTATGGTGTTCCTCTAACTCCATCGTGGATGACTCTGTTCGCCTCCGTCTCTTACAGCGCACCTTTACTGGCTCTGCAGCCAAATGGTATATTGAGCAACCACATGGGACCCACGCCACCTTTGCCTCCCTTGCCTCTACCTTCCTGCAGTTCTTCCAGTTGCCTGTCCGCTATGACGCGGGCGTTGAGATCCTTCTATCTTGTAGACAAAACACGACTACCCATATCACGGACCATATCCATGAGTGGCGTCGACGCCGTAGCTTATGCAAGATCAAACTAGACGACCGTATCTTCCTAGATTGGTTCCTCAAATCCCTTCTTCCTGTTATTGCTAAGGATGTGGCCTCAGAAAGACCCCAGTCTGAAGAAGAAGCCATCCTTAAGGCACAACAGTTCGACCTCATTTACGCCCAATCGGGTTACCTTTATACCATTATACCTGACGCCCCTCGCGGCGAGTCCTCCCATCATGATGCGCCGGGGGCATCCCACGCTGCAGATGGTATCATTGGCCATGTTTCTTCGCATCCCCAACCATTTTCTATAGCACGTCCTACCCCTGGCCCCGACCTGTCGAGGGCTACCTCCCAGTCGGGAGCAACCAACTCATATGCTCCCATGACACATCACCATTCCCATGGACCTTCGTGTCCACCTCAGTGCTTTGGGTATGCGACTCCTGCTTATGCTCCTCCAGTCGCCCCTCAGCCTTACTACCATCAGCAGACTGCCCCAGCTCCTGCGCCTTCACAAGCCCCACCAGCTTATTATCCGCCCCAGGCAGCCCCTGCGGCACATCCACAACCTGCTCCGCAGTCCTATCAGCAACCCCCTCAAGTTGCTGCACCTGCTCAGCCTCAACCTGCATATCATCCCCCGCAGCCTGCTCCTGCACCTGCGCAACCTCAGAATCCACCTGCTGCCCAAGGGCAAGTTTACGCCCAACAGAATCCGTAGCAAAACCAGAACAACCAACGTAACCAGGGCCAACAGAACCGCGGCAAGGGCCGTAATCGGGGAAACAACCAACCTGCAGACCAAGCTGGTCAACCGGCTAATCCCCCTGACAACAATAACGCGGCCCCCACTAATCAAAACCCTGATCGCCCGCCCAAGCAGGCTAAAAACCCCAATCTGCGAACAAATCACCCTTGTTCTATTTGCGGGGTCTATGGACATTACACACATGCTTTCCCACACTTGGAGCGAGCTCGGCAGCTCTGGGTTGACGAGGCCCATCGCCAAGGGCATGCGGCTCCCCAAGCACCGCCCAACCCCCCCTAACCTCAGCAACCCCCTTTGGTGCTGCAAAACCCCTTACCGACCCAAGGCGTAGTGAACACTCAGCCGTTGGCTCCCCAGCAAGCCAATGCACCCCAACAACAACAGATCACTTACGCTGCTCCTGATCAACCCATGTTTGACTCAGGTACCCACCACTTGCTGATGATGTCATCTGCTGACGTCAACCTACAGACCCGTCGGAACCAATATGGCTCCACCTCTGAAGCCAATCCCACGGACAAAACTACTAATGCTCATCCCACCGATCAGGCGTTACGTATACCTCCGCCTCCCATAGACGGCGCCGCGAAAGCACCTCGTTTCCCACTTCGCCGAATCAACAATAACCCTAACGCGCGCGCTGCGTCAAACTACAACATCGTAGACGACCTAGCCCAATCTCCCGCAGCCATGTCTGCGTTAGAAGTCTTGAAGAACTGCCCTTCCCAGCGCAAGACTTTACTTTCCGCCATTGGGGGAATTGACCCAACTGATTCACATTTGATGGCGTTCGATTTAGACCAGTCTGAACCACGCCTACCTTCCAGCTTAGCCTTCCAAGTTACAGTCTCCGTTAGGAACCTTGTTATCCATCGGTGCATCATCGATGAGGGTGCCTCCACATGCGTTATGTCTACATTTGTATGGCAGAAGTTAGGATCCCCTCCTCTCCAGCAGTCCACCACTGCGTTACGTGCCTACGACGGTCGTTCGGCCCAGCCCCAAGGCCTTCTACCCAACGTTCCAGTCCAGTTAGGTGGTAAAACCGTCCTTATTGACATAGAGGTAATCAATGCCCAATTGGATTACAACCTTCTACTTGGCCGCAGCTACATGTATGCCATGCGGGCGGTTGCCTCTTCTGTCTTTCGCACCATGATGTTCCCCCATGAAGGACGCGTGGTTAAGATTGACCAGCTCACCTACTATGATCACAGTGCTCCCGCGGCACCCGAAAATCTCCCCATGGTTGAACAACCTGTTTCTCCTGCCTCCACCTCGTTTGTTTCCTCTACGGGTCCTGGAGTCTACTCAGACGCGCCGATGACTTCCACCTTTCACTCCATTCCTCCGCCGTCATCTACGCCCGAAATGTCTGACTTATGTACCTTGTCCCATGACATCCTACCACCTAACAATCAACCATCCTTGTTGCCTAAACCACCATTGGTACCTAGCCACATTGGTGTTACACCGATCCATACGATCCCCTTCCTAGTTCCTCCCGCCGGAGTAGTAAGCGCCCCGGTCATGGCTACCCTTAGCCTCCCTGGGTTAACCTTGGGATTACCTGTATGGTATCTTTCGCCTCCCGTTCGCCCGCCGACACCAGATGTCGTCCTCCAACCGGTGCAACCCATGGCTACTACCATTCAGCCACCTCCCGGTGTCTCTACCCCTTCGTCCTCTACGACACCTCCTCCTACTCCCAAACCCACTGGGGGCAGAGGTCCACAACCTTACACTGCTGTCCCACCTCCAAAGACAATCAAGTACCCTCCAGTGTTTCGTGCTCCTCCCAAATGCTCGCTGTGTGACGAGTTGGGCCATGCGACCCATCAGTGCCCACAGTTACCCGCATTGCAGAAGCACATGCAAATGCTCGATGATGACCCCAACATCCCAACAGTCGAACTAAACCTCACTCCTAAGCCTAAAGATAAGTCCCTACGTACCAACCACTCCTGTGCCATATGCGGTATTTACGGGCACTATTCACATCATTGTCCCGATCTCCCGGATTACAGAGCGGCTCTCTATGAGATGAACAATCTGGATCTTGAGACGGCACCACCTACCATTGAGGAGATCTACCCCCCAGACTCTTCACCTTCCGGAGAGGTTAATACCATCTATATGATCTCTTCCACCACTACCCCCTCGTCAACCGATTTGACGACGCAAACTTTCCGTACTGATGAGGAGATTCTTGAGGCCCTTACTGCCCCGGATTATCCCTGGGATGACATGCACCACCGTTCCTATTTCATCCCAGAAGCGTCTTCCTCTAGCACCGCTACCCAATACGCGGTCGAATCCAAAGACTTCCTCCCCACTAAGGTTGATTGGTTCAAGGACCCTATTCCTGCTCCTGATGCCTTCGAGGAAGGTAACATGGCCAACATCTCACCTGTCATCCAAGTTGATATCGCTGCCCCAGGACGTGCCCCTGAACTCATCACTTTAGGAGCATTCTGTAGTCAACAAGAGATTGAGGACTACACAAACCTTTTCAAAGAATTCCGTGATGTCTTTGCCTGGTCCTATACCGACATGCCTGGTCTTGACCCCGCCATTATAGAACACCACCTTGACACCTCTGAGTCAAGGGGCATAATAGATTCCCTCGACCCTGGGATAAGGGGCATGATCAATCATTTTGAACCTTCCCCATCACATCTATCTCAGCACGTCAATGAACCCATTGTTCAAACCCACACATATGTGATCCATAATCACAAACCCCATGCACATAGCATGGGGGCAAGTCATTAACCCTGCTCACTTTTTCACATTTGTGATCTCAACCATTTTTTGAGGTCACATATCACTTGTAGATTTGATTTGATATGCATAGTTCTTTCCTTTGACCATTTCGGAGTCTTTATGACCTTCGTTGTTCGCACCATTTGCACTGCCGGATTCATTTTTCCGTGCCCGTGATGATGCTTGAGATCATTTCTCGCTCTCACTCGGACCAATATCAACATTGTGTCCAGACGCCACTAGTCGCCTCGGTTTGCGTGCCACATCGGTCGTTCTCCGTCTTTTACATCCTTTATAACGCCGGATTCATTTTTCCGAGCTCGTGATGATGCTTGAGATCATTTCTCGCTCTCACCTCCAGATTTTCTGGGCATTTTTCAAAATGCCCTCGTCACCTCGGTTTGCGTGCCACATCGGCCGTTCCCCGTTTTTGACATCCTTCATATCGCCGGATTCATCTTTCCGAGCTCGTGATGATGCTTGAGATCATTTCTCGCTCTCACTTGGTACAATTTCAACATTGTGTCCCAACACCTTGCTGCCTCGGTTTGCGTGCCACATCGGCTGCTATCGGATTGTTCCACATTTTTACATGAGCCATTCACTCCTGTCATACTGCAAATGTTTCGTTATTTTGCCACCATTTCATCTACCCCGCAAGGAGGCCCACCAGTGTTTCCCACCTACCCTCGTTCTTGGTCATCATTACTAAACCTTGATTGAACACTTCCTCCTTGCCTGGCCATTCCTTTTGTTCGGTATAATTTTATCCCTTTTTCGGGCCGGACAAGTCCTTTACGAAAAGGCACTTAGGGAGTTTCCGTTAAGCTCTTTTCTGACTCCTAAAAGAATGAAAAGATCGCCGAGCAATCTTGCTTCCTTTCATGCTCGTTAAAGTACCTGAAAGGGCGTCTATCTGGTATAAGTTTAACCCTTTTCCGGACCTGGTAGACTAATTACGAAAAAGGAATACTCTAGTCACACCGGCTAGAAGAGTTCTTCATTGCATCCTTTTATGCTTCTTTGGGCCTTGGAGACTAAATCTACGAAAAAGCAACCCCCTGGAGTCTTCTTACTTGCTTTCAGACTCTCTAAAATTGAAAGCAACCACGAGCGTGAACTGTCCTGGGCTCGTAAAATCCACACGACAGTACCATTCCAGCACTTCAGAGTCTTCTTATTTGCTTTCAGACTCCTTAAAATTGAAAGCAACCACGAGCATGAACTGTCCTGGGCTCGGAAAATCCACACGACAGTACCATTCCATCATTTTAGAGTCTTCTTATCGCTTTCAGACTCCTTAAAATTGAAAGCCACCACGAGCATGAACTGTCCTGGGCTCGTAAAATCCACACGACAGTACCATTTTACACACACTTCTTCTAGTTCCTTAACCCATGAAGAAGTTTTCCCCCGTGCCTCTTGGCACTTTGATCTATCATCTCGGCAGCACCCCCAATCAGGTCGCCTTTGTTCAGAGTATTCTGCAGTCTCCTACCATTGTACCCCAGCTTGAGTCTCCCTCAGCCCAGTAACCTACCCAGATCCCATACAGCTATGATCCCTCTCCCCTTAGTCAGTTTCATATGCTGCCAGATCATTCCCATTATCCTACTCTGAACAAAGGAAGTTTGAGTCCACCCGCTCTACTTGCCCAGTTGTCCCCCCACAGTTTATCAGTCTTGCCATCAGCACTATCACATTTCAGTCTTGTACCTCGCGCTCCTGTCAAGGAAACATCATTGCCTTGATAGTTGCAGGTCTCCCTCTGTCGACGACAGCTCCTCTATTCCAGAGGATAGGCCCAGAGGATAGGCCCAGAGGTCCCTACGCTTTGGACTTATCACCATCTGTGGTAAGTGCCTACGGATCATTCTGAGAGGAGACATCATTGCCTCTCCGAGTGGTTGTTCCTCACATGCTCGACTTCAGCACCTTGATCGCATCGTTGAGGATCGCGTAGGATTATATCCCATCAGTTTTTAGTCGAAGACCCCGGATTTCCCCCGACTCTAGCACATTGGTGAGTCATTTCGGAACGCCCAGTTGTATGTTCCTGTGGATGTCCGGGCTGCGTTGGCGATTGTATTCGGAAGCCATCCAGCTATATGCTTCCTCGAGTACCCATTTCAGTTCCAGTCCAGTGTACCATGGAGAGTATGCCCCAGTCACTATGATCCAGCAGCTCATCAGTTCCTTTGGTACCACACTCAGTAGCACTGTTGATTATTCCAGTACACCAGTTCTGCAGTTCACACATGATCCGCTCAGCAGTATGTCCCAGATTTTGTGTCCCCTCTGGACTCTTATGATGTACACAGTGGCTATGTATCTTACAGGTCCCCCTTTTCGGGCCTCACAGTTCTGTTTATGTATCTTGATACGAGCATGGGTATGCCCGCCTCGTCCATATATTGAGATTATACCTCAGTCAGTATTTGAGGTCATGTTTATTTCAGGTCCCCATTTTTTGGACCCCATTGTTACTGTTATGTTGTATCCTGATACGAGCATGGGAATGCCCGCCTCGTCCATATGATCAGATGATTCCTCATCCATTATTGAGGTTATGTACTTTTAGTCCTTGCAGTTGTTCGGGATCGTTGTTCCGGGCTTCAGTTTGTTTCTTCTCTTCTCTCCACATCCCAGGAAAACCATTCATGACTTATGATGTCCATCGGCCATACGATTAGCTCCTGACCTCGCACATCAGGGGGCAATCTGTTAACACCCAAAAAGTGCTCACTAGCTCATTTACCACATTATATGGCTCATTTGTCCATTTTCCTACCATATTTCCATTAAAATCCCAAAAAATCCCATTAAAAAGCCTCCAAAAGGCCTAAAATGCCTCCAAAAGGCCACAAAACCATCAAAATAGCCTAAAAAAGGCTAAAAAACCCCCTTTTCCTCCAAAAATAGCAAAATCCCCTAAAAAGGGAATAAAAAATATAAAATAATGAGGAAAAGGAGGAAAAAACCCTATACAGCTGCACAAAACCATGTGTTTCCTAAAACCATGGGTCAGCACTCCACCACCAAAAAACTATAAATAGGTGATGGAGATCCCTTATTCCATATCCACAATCACAAGCACCCTTACTCTGCCAAAATCTCTCTCGAAACCCTAGTTCACCTTTGAACTATTTTCACCTTGAGAGCCACCTTTGGCCCATCCCCAACATTGGAGAAGGAGAAAGGAGCATTCTGAAGCTTGGAGCATCCTCTTGGACACTGCAAAGGGCTTCATCAACCTTGACACTCAAGGTAACATTAATATAAAACCATTTTTTACATCTTTTATTTATGTCTCATGCAATGCTTAAAGTAGTTTGTTAATTGTTGTTTTAGCTTAATCTTTTAATCATTATTGAACTGCTACTAAGGAGTCCATTCTCCTTAGTAGGTGCTCATTGGCACAAGCTAGGGGTAAAACCCTAGCTACAACCATCACCATCACCATCACCATCACCATCACCATATTCATCATCATTGTCATCTCTAGGTTCCCCATCAACATCAACATCTCCATCATCATCATCTTCTTCATCATCGTCATCTTCATCACCATCATCATTATCATCAACATCTTCATCATCATCACCATCATCATCATCATCATCATCTTCCTTGAATCAGATCAACATATCCATCATGTCACCATCATCTTCTTCATCATCATCTAAACATCACCATCACCATCACCATCATCATCATCATCTTCATCATCATTACCATCACCATCATCATCAACATCTTCATTGTCATCACCATCATCATCATCATCATCATTGGCATTTGTAGGTTCCTCATCAACATCTCCATCATTATCATCTTCTCCATCATCATCATCTTCATCACCATCATCATCAGCATCAACATCTTCATCATCATCACCATAATCATCATCTTCATTGTCATCAGGTCAACATCTCCATCATCATCATCTTCTTCATCATCTTCACCATCATCATCATCATCATCATCTTCATCGCCATCTCCATCATCTCCATCATCATCACCATCACCATCATCATCATCTTCATGACCATAAACATCTTCATCATCATTGTCATCTCCCCCTTCCTCATCAACATCTCCATCATCATCATCATCATCATCATCATCATCACCATCTGAACATCACCATCACCATCATCATCAACATCTTCATCATCATCATCATCATCATCATCAGCATCAACATCATCATCAAAATCTTCATCGTCATCACCATCACCATCTTCATCATCATTGTCATCTCTAGGTTCCCCATCAACACATCTCCATCATCGTCATCTTCTTCATCATCATCATCTTCATCACCATCATCATCGTCATCTTCTTCATCATCATCATCTTCATCACCATCATCATCGTCATCAACATCTTCATCATCATCACCATCATCATCATCATCATCTTCCTCATCAGATCAACATCTCCATCATGTCACCATCATCTTCATCTTCATCTTCATCATCATCATCATCATCATCATCATCATTACCAACACCATCATCATCAACATCTTCATCGTCATCACCATCATCATTGGCATCTGTAGGTTCCTCATCAACATCTCCATCCATTAGAGAGATTTTGAGGTCAAAAAAGGGCCTCCTAAGAGATGTACTACAAAAATATGAGATATATTAAAATATTATGAATTTGAGGTTTTATGGGGTAGGTATATATGACAAGTCACCTCCCACACTATTTTCTATGCACAATATAAATAACCATGGTTGAGTTACTTTTCAAAATTCACTAGAAATAAAATTAATAAAATAAGTCTACATTGATGTGACTAAGATTCATTGTAAATTTCCAAAAATGTATTGTCCTTTAACATTTATTTGTCTTGAACTTGCAAATGAAATTAAATAATAAAAAACATTTTTAAGAGTTTTTTTTTAAATTTTATGTTGACTTTTTATATTTAGTACTTTTCTCATGAATTTAATAATGTAATTTAATTGAGAATTTATTTGCATGTAAAATGTCAATAATATTATTATAATCCACATTGCATTATTATTATTATTATTATTATTTATTAAATCTATTATTATTATTTATTAGTTTGACATTATGTTATTAAATAGAATGGAGTGAATATATAATTTAAAATTAAAAACATAAAAATGATAATATATTATTTTATAAAAAAATGTGAAAGGACTTTCTTTATGAATTAAGAGTACTTCACTTGAAAATGACAATAATATTATTTTATGTGAAAGTGTGAAAAGACATTCATTATGAGTACTTTACTTGAAAATGACAATAATATTATTTTATGAAAAGACTATTATTATGAGTACTTTACTTTATGACTTAAAAGTACTTACACCACTACCTTGGTTAACTATGTGTTTTCATCCACCATAGAAAATTTGACAAATAAGCATTCTTAACTCATGCAATGCCACCTCACCAAGGGGGATGATGTCATCTACTAGAATGTGATTGGTTGTATTTTATAGTACATTTTCTTTGTTTTGAGGCCCTTTTTTGACCTCAAAATTTCTCTAATGCATCGTCATCATTGGCATCTGCAGGTTCCTCATCAACATATCCATCATCGTCATTTTCTCCATCATCATCACCATCATCACCATCATGATCTTCTGAACATCATCATGATCATCATCTAAACATCACCATCACCATCATCGTCAACATCTTCATCATCATCGCCATCAGCATCATCATCAAAATCTTCATCGTCATCACCGTCACCATCTTCATCATCATTGTCATCTCTAGGTTCCCCATCAACACATCTCCATCATCATCATCTTCTTCATCATCATCATCTTCATCACCGTCATCATCGTCATCAACATCTTCATCATCATCACCATCATCATCATCATCATCTTCCTCATCAGATCAACATCTCCATCATGTCACCATCATCTTCATCATCATCATCATCATCATCATTACCAGCACCATCATCATCAACATCTTCATCGTCATCACCATCATCATTGGCATCTGTAGGTTCCTCATCAACATCTCCATCATCATCATCATTGGCATCTGCAGGTTCCTCATCAACATATCCATCATTGTCATTTTCTCCATCATCATCACCATCATCACCATCATGATCTTCTGAACATCATCATGATCATCATCTAAACATCACCATCACCATCATCGTCAACATCTTCATCATCATCGCCATCAGCATCATCATCAAAATCTTCATCGTCATCACCATCACCATCACCATCACCATCTTCATCATCATTGTCATCTCTAGGTTCCCCATCAACACAACATCTCCATCATCATCATCTTCTTCATCATCATCATCTTCATCTCCATCATCGTCCTCATCAACATCTTCATCATCATCACCATCATCACCATCATCATCATCATCTTCCTCATCAGATCAACATCTCCATCATGTCACCATCATCTTCATCATCATCTTCATCACCATCATCATCAACATCTTCATCATCATTACCATCATCTTCATCAACATTACCATCTTTATCATCTTCATCTGCATCATGATCATCTTCATTGTCATCACCCTCCTCCTCCTCATCATCTTTATCATCTTCATCTACATCATGATCATCTTCATTGTCATCACCCTCCTCCTCCTCATCATCTTGTGCACTTATGCACTTAGGGATTAATGTTTAGAAGAGGGTCTAAAGGCCTTTATGGGGGAGGGGCTCTAGGAACAAGGTAAGACAGAGAGGGCAGGAGGGAGGGATAAAGGCGTAGAGGGTTAGTGATTAAGGGAGAAGAAGGGAGAGAGTGCTATAGGGAGGGATAATGACGAAGATAAAGAGAAGGTGGAGAGATGGAGAGTGGGGTGGTAGAGACATGGCTGAAGGGAGAGAAAGAAACATGAAAGAAACATGTAGGGAGAATGAGGGACAGATATTTAGAAAGAGATAGGGGGTATCTAGGGATTATTGGGAGAGAGCTAGGGGGCTTTAAACCATACAAAACATTTGTTTTGTATGCAATCATATAAATTATTAGTTTTCTTTGATTTTGTTCGTTGCCCTAGCCGTGCACCTAACCTATTAATTGTGCTTGACTATATCGCGTTCTCGTTTTTTCACTACATATCGCGCACGCGTTTTGTATTTATATAACGCGTACGCGTTTTGCAACTCCAGAAATAATGGCCTATTGCTGTCCGAGAGCAACTTCACTTTGTCCGAACGAAAGCAATAATCCCGCGATTTTTCGAACAGCACGAGCCCGCGTCTGAAAATTTTCACATTCTACACCAACTCCATCATTTTTTTTTATGCAGGTGCAGCATTGAGGACATCTTTCATGGTTGCTCACTGTGATGTTGGGTTATATGGCCATATTTGAAGAAAATAATTAGCAAGCTTGAAGAATCTCCAATTGAAGAACATCAAAGATAAGGCCTTTGAAAGATTCATTTTGCTTATATTTGAGGAGCACACAAGATAAGATATCAAGCTTCAAGACCAACAAGGAAGAACTTCCATTTGCTTATTATTGAAGAGCTTGTAATTGAGGAGCAACAAAAACAAACTATATTGAATTGATCATTGTGGTGATGGGGAATGCACGTAACCGAGTAAACAAATCAACAAGGAAGAAGAGATCTCAAGAAGTCATTGAAGAAGAGAAAGAAAAGAAAAGAATATAAATGATGAATCGGAGGCTTTCTTTGGAAACTAATCCAAATCCAATTGTAGAGGATACCATGGTTCATCCTATTAATCCACGACAAGAGGGACCTTCAATTTCCACAATAGTTGTTGAACAAGCACCCCATGGAAGTAATCAAGAAGCAAAACGTAGGTGCTCATTAGGGGATGTTTCAATTCCCACTTCAAGTCCTGAAGTGATAAGTTACCATCTCAAGATGAAGCTCACGAAGAAACACCCAATTTGCTATCCGGATGTGGTTATACAAGCGATGAAGTCAGAGAGGCGTTGGACATTTTGCCTACTGTTGAAGAAGAGAATGTTATCCACACCATCGATGAGGATGTTGGACTTCCACAAGGGGATGTTGGACTTCCACAGACCATGGATGAGGATGTTGGACTTCCACCATCCAACTACCAGGAAGAGAATGAAGGACACCAAGCTACTACTGAAACGCCAGAGCGTCTTGGTGATGCGCTACATGGTACAATTCCAACCCCCTTACCTCCATTAGCAAGCACACGTCGAAGAACTCCGAAGCGTATACAAGTTGATGAAAGACTTATGAATTCCATTGAAGGTACGCTATCTAAACGTAGTATTGCTTATCAAACTCAACAGATACTTGATAAATATTTTGTTTCTAAATGTGATGGAGATAAATGTAGATTATTTTTATCATTGTTAAAATCTAGGAGCATGAATGTTGTTAGGAAAAAGTTAGGGATAAAGATGATAAATAATTCTGAACCAAGTTCTCATATAGTTAAAAGCCTAGTAGATGCATTTGGTAAAATTGGTAAGAACACACGTTCAAAGGACCGCAATGCTGCTCGTCGTGTGTTGTCACAATCAATTGCAGATAAGAACACCAGGGCCCTTCGTATTCTCAGGCCTACATCCGAACTAGTTAATTTGAATGTAAAAACCCTCCGTAGGTATTCTATTAGAAGAGAACATCTTGACACAACCGATCAGACAGATTTTTGGGCCTTTGTTGGTCGGTTGCCACGTCGTGACATGAAGCTAGTTGATGCAGTAAAGGGACTAGTGCACAGTTTTTGGCATGATCACACAAGGCCTTCTTCAAACCGAAAGGATGTACTAAAACTAAGAAGGGGTTCAAAGGATCGTGAACCACATACTAAGCATCTTCTTGATATAACACAGACAGAGCTTTACGAGAAATTTAAGATTGAGCATAGACAATTGAACTTGGGGCAAAGATCTTTTGAGAAATGTAAGCCATGGTATGTTAGAATAAATACTCTTCGTAACACTTGTTGTTGTAGATACCATGTAGAATATGAATATTACTATGAAACATTTTTGTACATTCGTCGTGTGTTGCATACTAACATTGTGCAGGATTGCTCCATGACAATACCACCGACTTCATCAAGAGAATTCATTCATAGCATCATGTGCAATAGGCCCGAGGGGCAAACATACTATGCAAAATCTTGTTTGGATGGAACATGCTCCAACTGTGCTGAAATGGCATTATTGAGCCAATGTATGCACGAGAATGGAGACAGTGAATTTGGGAAAATGGTTACAGACATGAAAAGTTTCAAATATATCAACTATGAAATAGTCCTAGGGAAAGAAAGCAAAAAAATACAATTGGTGACATCTCAGGTATGCATTTATATCTATAAAATTATGTTGTAACGGTTACATTTCAATCCTTACTTACAACAAAAAACTGACATTGAGATCATTTTGTGTCACCAGGTACAAGTTAGTGACTTCATCAAGGAATTTATTGAAAAGACACATCAATATGTTCAGCATGTCCACGTGGCACGATGGCAGGATGAGAAGTTTAGAATATGCAGAGATACATTTCCCCTTGGTACTATACTTTCAGTTGTTGATTTTGCCGAGAACTACACTCTACAACCTCAAAATGAGATCCAAAGTCAGTATTATCACTCTGAGCAGGTTTCCTTGATGGTCCATATCACATATAGGCATGGCCCAAATAGCACTGAAGAGCAAAGAGAAATTCTGAAGGAATATCACTTCTACATAAGTGATGATAGGTGCCACGACTTCCACTATGTACGTCATTGCTTCATCATGTTATATGATCACTTGAAGGGAAGGAACATACAGATGGACCGACACTGGATTTGGTCTGATGGGTGTGCTGGTCAGTTCAAAAATGCACGCATATTTCAGTGGTTGTGTTCATTGCATAAAAACTACAAAGTGCCACATATGTGGAACTATTTTGAGACTGGGCATGGTAAAGGAGAGCATGATGGAGCCGGAGCATGTGTCAAAACAGCCCTACGAAGAGAGGAATTGAAAGTATCTACAGAATCTACTATTCTAAATGCTCAATCTATAGTCAGGTGGTGCACGTCAGTAATGGGAGAGGAATCAACTATGCGAGTAGAATCCACAAGAAAGAGACATGTGGAGAGATTTTTTTGGGAGGTGGTAGACATAGATCGTTCACATGCATGGGAATGCAAGACTGTGCCTGGGACTCGTGGCTTTCATTCAGTTCGAAGCTCTGATAACCCAGTATTTGAAATTTGGACCAGAAAACTCGCTTGTTTTTGCCCGCCTTGTTGTGATGGTGACTGGGATGGGTGTGAATCATTGGATTGGGTTGATGGATGGGATCGCACATCACTTCCACTTGATCAGCGTGCAATTGTTGAGTTAACTCCGTTGGAAGAAGACCAATCATCTATTTCTGCAGATTTTGATCATGTCTCAGACCTTGTACAACCCGGTATGATGCATTTCCTTAACATTTTTTGTTTGTTTACGTAGTCTTCAAATGCACATTAATGGCCTTGTATCGCACGAAAAATATTTTGATCATATACCTACAATCATATAATGCAGGGCACATATACGCAGTGGTTGCCTCAAAAGATACTGAATGGGGTGATGAATACTGGTTGGCACGCTGTATAGATGGAAAGCAAACCCTCATTGTGTCCATGACTGACGATGAAAACAACCACTTTCCAACTGGGTCTATGGTTGTTAAAGGTGAATACTTGACACGGGACAGCAATGGAAGAAAGAAGGGTGGATATGTTTACAGGGATTACAAACCAGGTGCAAGTGTGTATCACTTTACCAACTTAATCATTGGCACAAACCTTCAGGTACGAACAATGCCTAGTCCAAATACATCGAAGGTACGCTACTTCTTACCGGATACAAAGCACGAGAGACTAATGGAGACCATCAGTATAAGAGATGATCCGGAGGGCTTGGTTGTATGATAATAGGTGGGATCTAGCATGATGAGGTACGTTACATACTTTTAATACTATACTATTTATACTATTTGTAATTGAATATTGATATATGCTCAATTTTCACATGTATGTTTCATATGAATATGTCAATTTTGCGTTCTTGATATGCCAAATTTACGTTTACGTTGTTTATAAATATGCCAAAAGTTCTCTTGTATGTCAAGTTTATGAATATGCCATTTTTTACATATGATTAGTAAACCCTAAAATTATATTATGTTCATCATGTTGGTTATTGGCTTCACCCAACAAAATTAATTCAATTCATGCTCACTATATTAAACAATACACGTATATTAAATTTAATTCATGTCTTGTTAAATATTTCATAATGAATTAGCTAGTTGAGAGCACCACCTTAGACCAAGCCATCATCATCAACATCTTCATCATCATCACCATCATCATCATCATGGACCTGCAAAACCCTAGTTTCCAAAGTGTCTAGGCAGATTCGGGTGGGGAACACTAGCCATACCCGCCCGGTGGATGATTTTCCAAAGTTGACCCCCGTGTGCAAAAATTGCACACTCCCACACTGAGCAAAACCCTAGTTTCCAAGATGGACCTGCAAGGTGACACATGGGCCACCGGGTAGGAGGGGAGGGGCACCCTTGGCACTATCCCGGTGTGCTGAATCCAACGGAGTCGACAGTTCGTCGATCCGAGCCACGGTCTTCATTCTATGGCTCGTCCCGTCTCACTACCAGAAGGCCTTCAGGGACACCTGCTGGATACCTACCGGGGGCATAAAACTCCAACCATGCAACAAAACCGGGTTCCGGGGAGACCTGCAGGTGTGTCTAGACAGGTTCGGGCTAGGAACACTAGCCATACTTGCCCGGTGGATGATTTTCCAAAGTTGACCCCCGTGTGCAAAAATTGTACACTCCCACACTGAGCAAAACCCTAGTTTCCAAGATGGACCTGCAAGGTGACACATGGGCCACCGGGTAGGAGGGGAGGGGCACCCCTGGCACTATCCCGGTGTGCTGAATCCAACGGAGTCGACGGTTTGTCGATCCGAGCCACGGTCTTCATTCTATGGCTCGTCCCGTCTCACTACCAGAAGGCCTTCGGGGACACCTGCTGGATACCTACCGGGGGCATAAAACTCCAACCATGCAACAAAACCGGGTTCCGGGGAGTCCTGCAGGTGTGTCTAGACAGGTTTGGGCTAGGAACACTAGCCATACTTGCCCGGTGGATGATTTTCCAAAGTTGACCCCTGTGTGCAAAAATTGCACACTCCCACACTGAGCAAAACCCTAGTTTACGAAATGAATGCACAATGAAGCCACTGGGCCATGGGGAGACGAGGGAGAGGGCCCCCTAGAGGTAATCGCACGCCAGGAGACCAACGGAGTCGACGGTTCGTCGGTCCGACGTCCGGTTTCCGAGTTATGTCGAGTTGCAAGTCGCATGAAAATGCCGTTCAGGGACACTTGGTGAATTTCCGTCCGGGAGCCAAAAAGCAAACGGAGTAGGAAGATTGCGTGCCGTTGACTCCTGCAAGTGTGTGTGGGCAATGCCGACGTGGGAACACTACCAACACTGGCTCGGGGGAGTTTTTTGCAGAGTTGACCCACCAATGCGAGATTGCATGCAATTACACTGAGCAAAACCCTAGTTTACGAAATGAATGCACAATGAAGCCACTGGGCCATGGGGAGACGAGGGAGAGGGCCCCCTAGAGGTAATCGCACGCCAGGAGACCAACGGAGTCGACGGTTCGTCGGTCCGACGTCCGGTTTCCGAGTTATGTCGAGTTGCAAGTCGCATGAAAATGCCGTTCAGGGACACTTGGTGAATTTCCGTCCGGGAGCCAAAAAGCAAACGGAGCAGGAAGATTGCGTGCCGTTGACTCCCACAAGTGTGTGTGGGCAATGCCGACGTGGGAACACTACCAACACTAGCCCGGGGGAGGTTTTTGCAGAGTTGACCCACCAATGCGAGATTGCATGCAATTACACTGAGCAAAACCCTAGTTTACGAAATGAATGCACAATGAAGCCATTGGGCAATGGGGAGACGAGGGAGAGGGCCCCCTAGAGGTAATCGCATGCCAGGAGACCAACGGAGTCGACGGTTCGTCGGTCCGACGTCCGGTTTCCGAGTTATGTCGAGTTGCAAGTCGCATGAAAATGCCGTTCAGGGACACTTGGTGAATTTCCCTCCGGGAGCCAAAAAGCAAACGGAGCAGGAAGATTGCGTGCCGTTGGCTCCCGCAAGTGTGTGTGGGAAATGCCGACGTGGGAACACTGCCAACACTGGCTCGGGGGAGGTTTTTGCAGAGTTGACCCACCAATGCGAGATTGCATGCAATTAAACTGAGCAAAACCCTAGTTTACGAAATGAATGCACAATGAAGCCGCTGGGCCATGGGGAGACGAGGGAGAGGGCCCCTAGAGGTAATCGCACGCCAGGAGACCAACGGAGTCGACGGTTCGTCGATCCGACGTCCGGTTTCCGAGTTATGTCGAGTTGCAAGTCGCATGAAAATGCCGTTCAGGGACACTTGGTGAATTTCCGCCCATTTTATAATTTAAGCCACTTTTAAATATTTGAACTTCCATATTATTTTGGAAAGAGTATAATATTTCAAAACTCCTAAAGAGACAAAAACACATGATCAAAACTCCTAAGGTTGTAATTTAGAGTAGTAATAATGTCAGAACCCGTTATTTCTGAAAAATTTAAAATTTTTATTCGTAACAATAAATGTTAATTAGGTAGTATTTCTGATATTGTTTTAATTTAAATAACTAACATAAACTGTTTAAAGACCCTGTTTTATTAAAGCTTTGATTTCGGTGATTGTAATTAATGACTGTTTTGTTTTGAACCGCAAGGGAAGAGCTAGTCGTAGTTGACTGGCTTACTTAGCTTACGAGCTAATGCATACGTCGTCTTTTGTTTCTCAGGTGCGCTAGTGAAGTAAGGATCACTGTATGTAAAACTTGGTGAGCATCAATACTCCCTATACTTCAAAACTTAAGGATCGTCATGATATTTCTTATTCAGCTAGTATCGTCAAGTGTTACGAAGATTTACATTGTCTCAGTTATAATTATGTTTTTATGATTATTATGCTATGTTACTGTTGTAACTAACAATGAAACAATTGTGATATCAGAATTTTTGGCTGTATAAAGTGTCTTTGCATCATGTGACCTGTTGTCAACTTAATACCGGTGACTACTGTTTTGTTCATGCATTGATAATGCGAGTTGAGAAGGTGACGCCTCTAGCGTTGTTTCAATATAATCCTATGCATCGAAGTCCAATGTCCACTTAGAGTTTAACTTATGTTACCTGACGGTGCCTTGATTTTAACTATCTTTACGATGTAAACCTGTAGATGAAGCTCTATTTCAACATCTTAATAATAGAGGTTTATTTTTCAAATTGTTACTGTTAACAATAGTATTGGTAGCAATTCTGATGATAGTATATAATGGCAATGTATATATATTGTCTTAAAGACTTGGTAACATTTCAAGTATTAAATAACGAGGCATTTTCATTTGAAGGTTGACTACCTTGGTACTTATATGAACATAGAAATGTAATATGACTATGGCATTAATCTATGGCTTGGTATTAATTTATATATATAATATAATGATTGTGCAATAATCATAATATTCCATACATTGGCAAACTTTATATTCAATATAGTGTTATGGTTGTATTTATCATACTAGGCCATAGAGAAAACTCTAGGGTTGAAGTTGACCACCACCTTGTGTAAAGTGATATGCTAATGACATTAACCTATGCCCTGGTTTCATTGTAAATGTGCATTAACTTGATTTTGTCATAGTCCTAATGTTTTTCCCTTACCATGGATAAGATTTATAACCAAAATATATTAGGTATTATCCACCCTATTAAGTTATGGAATAATCCATATGTGATGTTGACTAACTCTTATTTATATCATTGTAGTGATTATACATTCCAAGCGCTTGGGATTCTCGACGATTCATTTGCAAGGCATGCACTATATGCCAAATGATTATATATCATTTGTTATCTTATACGTTTGACTTATATATGAAATGATTTGGAATCGGTGTATAATGATTTGGATTGCAATTTGAACTATATAATCTCGACCCATATTACGTTGATGTATTTGTGTGCTACGTGGTTGAATCTCCTCCATGTGATGGGCGATATATAAGCTGCTATCGAAACCCTACAGGTTATTGTAGTTGCCTTCGGGCTCGGGTCCTAAGGATGAAACCCTCCCTGTCTGAGTTTTGTAATGAAGGCACTGTAACAATGTGCAGAGTGTGGTGGTTATGGCCTCGTGGTTTCATTCGGCAATAGGGTATGTCCTCGGCTCTGGTGATAGCGTCTGCTATAGTTTTACTGCTTCGTGGTCTCGTTGCTCATTAAAGGTTTAAGTCCCAGCTATTTACAGTTCGTCACTGTGCTGGTGTGGGTATGAGATAGGGTTTCGGTAATGTCTTTAGGTTATGAGAGGGTTGATGCAATTGGGCTTTGGGTTTGCTTCTTGACTGGTTCAATCCCAGCGTGAGGGTTTCGTTGGGAACTGTTACCTTGTCTCGGCTGTCAAGAATGTTATGATAGTTTCTTTTGCTCACCCATCTGATGAAGATGATGGGGCTTCTCTGTTTGTTCAGCTTGTAGCTACCGATTGTCCACTGTTAACTTCCTCCATGTCTCGGTAAGATAAATCACAGTCTTTTTTTTTTTTACAGTCTTTATGTTTTATAATCATTAATTATATTTACGTTTCTAATTCTATTCTCTGCATTCAAAGTGGTGACTAAAACCC
Organism: Larix kaempferi; assembly: GCA_027924585.1. Taxonomy (NCBI): domain Eukaryota; kingdom Viridiplantae; phylum Streptophyta; class Pinopsida; order Pinales; family Pinaceae; genus Larix; species Larix kaempferi. The sequence goes on along the minus strand of BSBM01001603.1, from coordinate 15,613 downwards.
TCGGCATTTGTTAATTAACAGGTCACGCGGCTCTTGATGGTGTACAGGACTTTGTCACCCACGCAGGCTCCTCCGGGTAAGCCTGGTTATCCACGGCTGTCTCTTCCTTTGCTGGTTTTAGTGGTTAGGGTTGTGTCTCGGAGGGCAACTCCTGTGTGTTGAGGTCATTATCGACCTGATGTTTGTAGGTGCAGTCATATGTATGAAGTTGTTTTGTTTGAATGAAATGGGGTTTGAAACCCTGTTAAGTTTATGGAGAGCCATTCACGGCCAAGACTTATGAGGCCAGGGTTTCGGTTGTTGTACTTTGTAATGGCTGAGCATGGGGTTTTTAACCTCGCCATATGATATTTATACTTAATATATACTGGGCCTGGTATGGTCGTGTTTATGTTTTGTTAAATTATTAGAATGTGTTTGGAATGTATGGATAGATGTATTCTTCAGTACGTGCAATGGATGATAACTCTGTTTATAAATGAAACCCTAAATTATCTCTCTGCGTTTTTATTCTATTGGAAAAGTTAGATAGAACATGGTGAAAGTTTATCGACTGTGCCTGTAATAGTTATAATCATAGGGTTGTTCTGGCGAAATGGGGTTCTGTTTTGTGTTCAACCTATATATGTGGAGTTTGTTAACTAGATAGCGACCGGGAATGAATTGTAACAATGTTTATTTCGATTCTTGTATTGTTATTAAACAACACTGTGAGTAGAATAATATAAACATAGAACTATGTAATAAGATACTATAAGTCTGTCTACCATATAAGGCATCCTTCATTTATTTTTAAGTCTGTTGTAGAGTTATTGTATGGCTACGGCCGTGTAGGTTTTTGAGAAAACTCCAAGAGAGACATTTAAATTGATTAAATATTATTACTGTGTATAAATTAGGATGGTTTGTAACAGCCAATGATGGTTGCGTTCGTCGACTGTTTCTCTGTTGTATTAATATGTTTGATTTGTTTAAAAACAACTCTGTTATTTCTATTATAATGACATGACTACTGTGTTCTAAAACTAGATAGAAGGAAAATAATAATCTACAGTTGCTAGTGTTTGTACTTGACTACTGTGTAAATGTTTGATATTATGTGGAAGCTGGTAACAATGAAATATTATCACAGTCGCCCCTTCAGTTAATCAACAACTGTAAACATGTTCTGAGTAAGAACAATACCTTAAGATAAGTGTTGTTTATCTGTTAACTCGATAAAAGAATGACATGAAACTAAAGTTAACTGAAATATGCAATATATATATATATATATATATACAGGTAGCTTACTCTAACAGGAAAATAACTCGAAGTAAAACTAAGATTTATCTAGATTTGTTCTTATGATTGTTAATAGCTATAAATCTGGAATATCTACTGTTTAACATTTCTGTCTATTATTTAACAAATAACAGAAATTCTAGAATATGCATAAACTTGGTATTGTTAACTGTAACAGTAACAACTAGGTTCTGTATAAGATAAATACTCCATTTAAATACAAATAGGAATTTTCTACAACATCTGCATTCTGAAATTTATACTAAAAGAAAGTACAGAGACTGATTTACTGAAGTTGAAAACAGTCAAAATATAGCTGTGCTAGAATATCTCATATGAAACTAAATTAAACCAACAACAGGAAGAGTGACAGAACCTGTAACTATGGTAGACAATAACAGCAATGGGAGGCTGTTCCTCCCTACCAATTCCTGGAGAGTGCCCAGACAGCACTTCTCAGGACCCCCGAGCTTGCTCTGGTCTAACTGGCTGGAATCTAAGTACGGTCAATAATTCCCTCAGCCAAAACAGCTATACTGGAACCAAGTTACTGCAACTTCCTGCTCAAAACACTTCCTTACTATTTTCCCACTTCCTCAATGGGACTCCTGAATAACATTCACCTGAATGTATTCTCCCTCTAGAACAATTGCTGAACCCCCAGCTCAGTTCATTGAGTAGTATTTAAAAGATTGCCTAGGTCTTAGTTGGGCTAACTGTCATTAATGAGCCACCTGCTCAGATTCCACTTTCTTGGGGAATCATGACCCCAAAATATAGGGAAGTTGCCACCTGCAACTCAGGAAGTGTTTGAGGATGCTGCCACTTGTCTTTTGTCCTTCCACCTAATTCCATCCACCAGTTAGACCAGTAACCTCTTTTAACAGCTCTCCCATGCTGTTGTCTCCATAATTTATTTATTAATAATAATTATTCAGAATTTGCATTCCTTTTTTGGAGACTCTGCTGAGTCATCCATTCCTACTTAGCATTAAATTTAACATAATGTTCTCAGGAATATTAAAAATAATTACATTATTTTAATAAAATTGGGGTATGTGACATACACACCCCCTTAAAATGTAACATCGTCCTCGATGTTACTTATTCTTCTTCTTCAGCTACCTGCTGGAATAGATGGGGATATGCTTCCCGCATCTTACTTTCCAGCTCCCAGGTAGATTCTTCAGGACTAAGGTGCTTCCATTGCACCTTCACTTGTCCAATTATCCGGTTCCGTAGAGTAATTTCCCTCCTCCCGAGGATACAATCCGGTTCTACCAGAACTTCCCCTTCTGGTTCTACCTGTACAATGTTCCAATCAATAACATGAGTAGCATCATGAATATACTTTTTCAAAACAGAGATATGAAAAACATTGTGTACTTTTAAATTTGGCGGTAATGCTAACTGATAAGCAACTTGACCAATTCTGGCTAAAATTTCAAATGGACCACAGTAACGTGGTGCTAATTTTGCACAACTTCCTAATCTTAGGGAGCTTTTCTTTGGTCTTACCTTGATGAACACATGTTCACCTACCTGGAACTCTTTAGGAGTTCTTTTCAAATCTGCTTGACTCTTTTGCCGATCCTGGGCAATCTTCAAGTTTTCCTGCACTTGTTTCACAATCTGTTCCATTTCTTTCAATAAATCAGGTCCTAACACTAATCTATCTACTGGATTACTCCAAGAGATAGGAGTGTTGCATTTTCGTCCATACAAAACCTCAAAAGGACTAAACTTAGCTGATGATTGATAGCTGTTATTGTATGCAAATTCGGCTAAGTGTAAATAATCCTCCCACTTACCTGGTTGATCTTTAACATACATCCTTAACAGATCTTCTAATATTTGATTAACTCTTTCCGTTTGTCCGTCAGTCTGAGGATGGAAAGAGGTGCTGAAATTCAAAGTGGTGTTTAATCCTTTGAACAAGGATCTCCAAAAATTTCCTGTAAATTTAGGATCCCTGTCTGATATAATAACCTTTGGAATACCGTGTAACCGAAAAATCTGTTTTAGAAAGATATCTGCTATGTTTGCAGCCTTGTATGTGGTTTTAACGGGAATAAAATGTGCTGATTTACTTAATTTGTCTACCACTACCATAATTGAATCATTCTGATGTTGATTTTTGGGTAAACCCGTAATGAAATCCAGGCTGATTATTTCCCATTTCCAGCTAGGAATAGGTAAAGGTTGCAGCAATCCAGCTGGATGTTGGTGTTCTGTTTTTACTTGTTGGCAGTCCAAACATTTAGCTAAATATTCAGCAGTTTCAGATTTCATGTTAGGCCAAAAATATTCTTTTCTCAACATAGTGATAGTCTTTTGATAGCCAGGGTGCCCGGAGTAAGGGGTTTTATGTATTTCGTCTAAAATTAACAGCTTAACTGTAGGTGCATTAGGGATATACAGCCTGTCTTTAAACAGCAAAAATCCGTTTTCGTTTAAACTATACCCTTTTATCAAACTTTCTGTGGGCTGTTCTTGGGCTGTAATTTGTAAATGTTGATAATTTTCGTCTAATTTTATCCCTTCAGCCAGCTGTTCATTTAAATCAGAGGTATAAGTGCTGCTAGCTGATATAAAATTCAGTTTTGCATTCCTACTCAAGGCATCAGCCACCTTATTTTCCTTCCCTTTTATGTGTTGGATTTCAAAATCGTATTCACTTAGGAATGCCAGCCACCTGGCTTGTCTTGCATTTAGATTTGGCTGGTCTAAAAGGTATTTCAGACCTTTATTATCTGTTAGTAAGGTAAATTTTCTTCCTATTAGGTGGTGTCGCCACATCTTTAAAGCATGAATTACAGCAGCTAATTCTAGGTCATAAGTGGCATAATTCTTTTCATGGATTTTCAGCTTCCTAGATTCGTAAGCAATGACATGTCCTTCTTGAGTCAGCACTCCGCCTAAGCCATCATTACAAGCGTCGGTACAAACTATGAAATCTTTATTTGGGTCCGCTATTCTAAGAATAGGTGCAGTTGTCAATAAGGTCTTAAGTTTCTTGAAACTTTCTTCACATTTCGCATTCCAATCAAACTTCTTGCCTTTCTTCTGCAAAGAAGTGATTGGGTTGGCTATTTTTGAAAAGCCTTCAATAAACCTCCGGTAGTAACCGGTAATTCCCATGAAAGATCTAACGTCCGTCACATCTTTAGGTACTGGCCATTCTTCAATCGCCCGAATCTTTTCGGGATCCACTGAAATCCCTTCCTTAGTGACTACATGTCCTAAGTACTGGATTTCATCTTTGAAGAAGTCACATTTGCTAAATTTCGCAAAAAGTTGTTGTTCTCTTAGTTCTTGTAAAACGATACGTAAGTGTTCCTTGTGCTCCTCCTCGCTCTTAGAATAGACTAAAATGTCGTCGATAAATACAACCACAAATTTATCTAAGTACTTGTGCATTATGTTGTTCATTAAGCACATGAAAACCGCTGGGGCATTAGTAAGTCCAAATGGCATTACGACAAATTCGTAATGTCCGTACCTTGTTCTAAAGGCTGTTTTGAAAATGTCTTCTTCTTTAATTCTTACCTGATGATAACCCGATCTCAGATCGATCTTAGAGAATACCGTAGCGCCACGTAGTTGATCAAACAGATCATCAATACGAGGTAACGGATACCTGTTTTTGATCGTCATCTTGTTTAGTTGACGATAATCTATGCAAAGTCGCATAGTTCCGTCCTTCTTCTTAACGAAAATCACTGGTGCTCCCCAAGGGGATACACTGGGTCGGATATAGTTCTTATCTATTAACTCCTTCAACTGAGTTTTCAACTCGTTAAGCTCCAAGATATTCATACGATACGGGGCTTTTGAACTGGGAACAGCACCTGGTACCAGCTCAATGGTAAAGTCAAGCTCTCTCTTGGGAGGCAATTCTGGAATTTCCTCAGGAAAAACGTCAATAAATTCATTGACGACAGGAATGTTCTCTACTGTTTTCTGGTTGTTTTCAGATTTATCGGTCTCGTCTGTAATAGTTACAGCATAGGTCTTGCATCCTTTCCTGACTGCTCTTTTAAGTTGTAATGCAGAAATTTGCCTAACTACTGTTTTCCTAGGAATACCCCTAACAGTTACAGGCTGTCCACTACTGTTTATACACCTAAAAGTTTTGTCAAAACAGTTTAAAACGACCCTATGTTGTTCCAACCAGTCCATTCCGATAAGTATGTCATAAGAGCCAAGTGGTAAAACGTTCAGTTTAACTGTAGTTCTAAAATCAGTCATGTTTAAGATGCATTCTTTTACATAGCAGTTTACTTTCTTCTTAGCCCCAGTAGCTAATTGTACAGACCAAGAATTATCAAACCTTTCAACAGTCAAATTACATTTTTCTACCAGCTGAGGTGAAATATAACTAAGACTAGCACCGGGATCTATTAATATAGTAACTGGGGTTTTGTTAATCATACCTCCTACTTCCACCATGGAAGTTTGGTAGTCAGCCTGGCGGTTTTCCAACGCTGCATTGATTCGGGGCATAGTTCCTGCAAAATCTCCAACTGTCATTTCGTCTTGAACAGTATGAATATTGCTGACTTGTTTCTTTCTGTTTGGGCAGACTGAAGCATAATGTGGCCCATTACATTCCCAGCACTTGACAGGTTCTTTTCGCTCAAAATTTTTGATGTAGTTTCCATGGTTATTAGGAGTCTCTTTGCTGTTTTTGTAATTGTTTGAATGGCTGACAGCTCCATTTTTGTTTCCTTGGAAACTTTTACTATTAAAGTGGTTCCCGTTTTTGCCATTCTTGAAATTTTTATGGGGAACAAATTCCTTTTTCTTGTACTCGATCAGATTGCTGTTCTTTTTGGCTTTCCAACTGGCTATCCCTTCTTTCTTTTTATTCTGTTCGTAACAGAAGTTTGCCTTGCGCATAGCTTCTTCCAGTGTTTTGGGGTTGTCATATTCAATTCTGTCCTTGATATGATAAGGCAGGCAACTAAGAAACCGCTGTATTTTTGGTTTCTCTTCGACAAAATACGGTACATAACGCAACAGGCTTAAAAATTTACTGTTTAAGTCCTTCATCGTCATAGATCCGAGTTTTAGTTCATAAAATTCTTTAGCCCTTTCTTCATAATACTGCTCGGACAGGAATTTCTTCTTGAAATACCTTTTAAAGGTACTCCAATTAACTTCTCTTTCTTTGATCCCTTTGACCCTTTTCAGGTCTTGCCACCATATGTCCGCCTTTCCCGAGAGGTTGTAGATGGCCATTCTTGCCTTTAGCTGATTTGAGTAGTTATAGATCTGAAAATATTTTCTCATCCCGGATAACCAGGATTCTGCCTCTTCTCCAGTTTCAGTTTCTCCATTGAAAGTTGGGGGCTTTATCTTCTTAAACTCCCCGGAAATCTCTTCATAAGGCCTGTACTTTTTCCTTCGGTTGTGCATCTCAGCTTCACTGCTGTCACTGCTAGTGTGATAACTGGGTTGTCCCTTTCTTTCTTCAGATGAGGAACTGCTGTCAGATTTAGTTGGTTTTGTCCTTTTTGACCCTCTTGGATGATTAACTTCTTCTGAGTCAGCTGGTTTGCTCCTTCCGTCAGTTTGAAATTTTTCTATCAATAGCTGATTTAGCTGTTCCTGAGTCTTTAGAATTCTTTCATTATCCTTCTTAACCGTTTCCATTTCTGTCTTTAATCCTCTTATAGTCTGCATCAGCTCAGTGGTGGGAGCAATTTCTTCTTCTGCCTCAAGTTCTTTTGACATCTGTCTTGTCCCAGCATTGGGAGATTCCTCCTCAGCATATTCTCCCAGTTTTTCCATATCTGTCTGAAAAATTCAGAAAAGAGAATTTTTCTGTACTGTACATGAAACCGAAATATATGTTAGTATTTTATAAATAAAACAAAATCTTCTTTTATGATCGCTGTTTGCGGAAGTTTAGTGGAGTCACATCCAGGCCTAGTGTCTGAACCTGGCTCTGATACCACATGTCAGAACCCGTTATTTCTGAAAAATTTAAAATTTTTATTCGTAACAATAAATGTTAATTAGGTAGTATTTCTGATATTGTTTTAATTTAAATAACTAACATAAACTGTTTAAAGACCCTGTTTTATTAAAGCTTTGATTTCGGTGATTGTAATTAATGACTGTTTTGTTTTGAACCGCAAGGGAAGAGCTAGTCGTAGTTGACTGGCTTACTTAGCTTACGAGCTAATGCATACGTCGTCTTTTGTTTCTCAGGTGCGCTAGTGAAGTAAGGATCACTGTATGTAAAACTTGGTGAGCATCAATACTCCCTATACTTCAAAACTTAAGGATCGTCATGATATTTCTTATTCAGCTAGTATCGTCAAGTGTTACGAAGATTTACATTGTCTCAGTTATAATTATGTTTTTATGATTATTATGCTATGTTACTGTTGTAACTAACAATGAAACAATTGTGATATCAGAATTTTTGGCTGTATAAAGTGTCTTTGCATCATGTGACCTGTTGTCAACTTAATACCGGTGACTACTGTTTTGTTCATGCATTGATAATGCGAGTTGAGAAGGTGACGCCTCTAGCGTTGTTTCAATATAATCCTATGCATCGAAGTCCAATGTCCACTTAGAGTTTAACTTATGTTACCTGACGGTGCCTTGATTTTAACTATCTTTACGATGTAAACCTGTAGATGAAGCTCTATTTCAACATCTTAATAATAGAGGTTTATTTTTCAAATTGTTACTGTTAACAATAGTATTGGTAGCAATTCTGATGATAGTATATAATGGCAATGTATATATATTGTCTTAAAGACTTGGTAACATTTCAAGTATTAAATAACGAGGCATTTTCATTTGAAGGTTGACTACCTTGGTACTTATATGAACATAGAAATGTAATATGACTATGGCATTAATCTATGGCTTGGTATTAATTTATATATATAATATAATGATTGTGCAATAATCATAATATTCCATACATTGGCAAACTTTATATTCAATATAGTGTTATGGTTGTATTTATCATACTAGGCCATAGAGAAAACTCTAGGGTTGAAGTTGACCACCACCTTGTGTAAAGTGATATGCTAATGACATTAACCTATGCCCTGGTTTCATTGTAAATGTGCATTAACTTGATTTTGTCATAGTCCTAATGTTTTTCCCTTACCATGGATAAGATTTATAACCAAAATATATTAGGTATTATCCACCCTATTAAGTTATGGAATAATCCATATGTGATGTTGACTAACTCTTATTTATATCATTGTAGTGATTATACATTCCAAGCGCTTGGGATTCTCGACGATTCATTTGCAAGGCATGCACTATATGCCAAATGATTATATATCATTTGTTATCTTATACGTTTGACTTATATATGAAATGATTTGGAATCGGTGTATAATGATTTGGATTGCAATTTGAACTATATAATCTCGACCCATATTACGTTGATGTATTTGTGTGCTACGTGGTTGAATCTCCTCCATGTGATGGGCGATATATAAGCTGCTATCGAAACCCTACAGGTTATTGTAGTTGCCTTCGGGCTCGGGTCCTAAGGATGAAACCCTCCCTGTCTGAGTTTTGTAATGAAGGCACTGTAACAATGTGCAGAGTGTGGTGGTTATGGCCTCGTGGTTTCATTCGGCAATAGGGTATGTCCTCGGCTCTGGTGATAGCGTCTGCTATAGTTTTACTGCTTCGTGGTCTCGTTGCTCATTAAAGGTTTAAGTCCCAGCTATTTACAGTTCGTCACTGTGCTGGTGTGGGTATGAGATAGGGTTTCGGTAATGTCTTTAGGTTATGAGAGGGTTGATGCAATTGGGCTTTGGGTTTGCTTCTTGACTGGTTCAATCCCAGCGTGAGGGTTTCGTTGGGAACTGTTACCTTGTCTCGGCTGTCAAGAATGTTATGATAGTTTCTTTTGCTCACCCATCTGATGAAGATGATGGGGCTTCTCTGTTTGTTCAGCTTGTAGCTACCGATTGTCCACTGTTAACTTCCTCCATGTCTCGGTAAGATAAATCACAGTCTTTTTTTTTTTTACAGTCTTTATGTTTTATAATCATTAATTATATTTACGTTTCTAATTCTATTCTCTGCATTCAAAGTGGTGACTAAAACCCTCGGCATTTGTTAATTAACAGGTCACGCGGCTCTTGATGGTGTACAGGACTTTGTCACCCACGCAGGCTCCTCCGGGTAAGCCTGGTTATCCACGGCTGTCTCTTCCTTTGCTGGTTTTAGTGGTTAGGGTTGTGTCTCGGAGGGCAACTCCTGTGTGTTGAGGTCATTATCGACCTGATGTTTGTAGGTGCAGTCATATGTATGAAGTTGTTTTGTTTGAATGAAATGGGGTTTGAAACCCTGTTAAGTTTATGGAGAGCCATTCACGGCCAAGACTTATGAGGCCAGGGTTTCGGTTGTTGTACTTTGTAATGGCTGAGCATGGGGTTTTTAACCTCGCCATATGATATTTATACTTAATATATACTGGGCCTGGTATGGTCGTGTTTATGTTTTGTTAAATTATTAGAATGTGTTTGGAATGTATGGATAGATGTATTCTTCAGTACGTGCAATGGATGATAACTCTGTTTATAAATGAAACCCTAAATTATCTCTCTGCGTTTTTATTCTATTGGAAAAGTTAGATAGAACATGGTGAAAGTTTATCGACTGTGCCTGTAATAGTTATAATCATAGGGTTGTTCTGGCGAAATGGGGTTCTGTTTTGTGTTCAACCTATATATGTGGAGTTTGTTAACTAGATAGCGACCGGGAATGAATTGTAACAATGTTTATTTCGATTCTTGTATTGTTATTAAACAACACTGTGAGTAGAATAATATAAACATAGAACTATGTAATAAGATACTATAAGTCTGTCTACCATATAAGGCATCCTTCATTTATTTTTAAGTCTGTTGTAGAGTTATTGTATGGCTACGGCCGTGTAGGTTTTTGAGAAAACTCCAAGAGAGACATTTAAATTGATTAAATATTATTACTGTGTATAAATTAGGATGGTTTGTAACAGCCAATGATGGTTGCGTTCGTCGACTGTTTCTCTGTTGTATTAATATGTTTGATTTGTTTAAAAACAACTCTGTTATTTCTATTATAATGACATGACTACTGTGTTCTAAAACTAGATAGAAGGAAAATAATAATCTACAGTTGCTAGTGTTTGTACTTGACTACTGTGTAAATGTTTGATATTATGTGGAAGCTGGTAACAATGAAATATTATCACAGTCGCCCCTTCAGTTAATCAACAACTGTAAACATGTTCTGAGTAAGAACAATACCTTAAGATAAGTGTTGTTTATCTGTTAACTCGATAAAAGAATGACATGAAACTAAAGTTAACTGAAATATGCAATATATATATATATATATATATACAGGTAGCTTACTCTAACAGGAAAATAACTCGAAGTAAAACTAAGATTTATCTAGATTTGTTCTTATGATTGTTAATAGCTATAAATCTGGAATATCTACTGTTTAACATTTCTGTCTATTATTTAACAAATAACAGAAATTCTAGAATATGCATAAACTTGGTATTGTTAACTGTAACAGTAACAACTAGGTTCTGTATAAGATAAATACTCCATTTAAATACAAATAGGAATTTTCTACAACATCTGCATTCTGAAATTTATACTAAAAGAAAGTACAGAGACTGATTTACTGAAGTTGAAAACAGTCAAAATATAGCTGTGCTAGAATATCTCATATGAAACTAAATTAAACCAACAACAGGAAGAGTGACAGAACCTGTAACTATGGTAGACAATAACAGCAATGGGAGGCTGTTCCTCCCTACCAATTCCTGGAGAGTGCCCAGACAGCACTTCTCAGGACCCCCGAGCTTGCTCTGGTCTAACTGGCTGGAATCTAAGTACGGTCAATAATTCCCTCAGCCAAAACAGCTATACTGGAACCAAGTTACTGCAACTTCCTGCTCAAAACACTTCCTTACTATTTTCCCACTTCCTCAATGGGAATCCTGAATAACATTCACCTGAATGTATTCTCCCTCTAGAACAATTGCTGAACCCCCAGCTCAGTTCATTGAGTAGTATTTAAAAGATTGCCTAGGTCTTAGTTGGGCTAACTGTCATTAATGAGCCACCTGCTCAGATTCCACTTTCTTGGGGAATCATGACCCCAAAATATAGGGAAGTTGCCACCTGCAACTCAGGAAGTGTTTGAGGATGCTGCCACTTGTCTTTTGTCCTTCCACCTAATTCCATCCACCAGTTAGACCAGTAACCTCTTTTAACAGCTCTCCCATGCTGTTGTCTCCATAATTTATTTATTAATAATAATTATTCAGAATTTGCATTCCTTTTTTGGAGACTCTGCTGAGTCATCCATTCCTACTTAGCATTAAATTTAACATAATGTTCTCAGGAATATTAAAAATAATTACATTATTTTAATAAAATTGGGGTATGTGACATACACACCCCCTTAAAATGTAACATCGTCCTCGATGTTACTTATTCTTCTTCTTCAGCTACCTGCTGGAATAGATGGGGATATGCTTCCCGCATCTTACTTTCCAGCTCCCAGGTAGATTCTTCAGGACTAAGGTGCTTCCATTGCACCTTCACTTGTCCAATTATCCGGTTCCGTAGAGTAATTTCCCTCCTCCCGAGGATACAATCCGGTTCTACCAGAACTTCCCCTTCTGGTTCTACCTGTACAATGTTCCAATCAATAACATGAGTAGCATCATGAATATACTTTTTCAAAACAGAGATATGAAAAACATTGTGTACTTTTAAATTTGGCGGTAATGCTAACTGATAAGCAACTTGACCAATTCTGGCTAAAATTTCAAATGGACCACAGTAACGTGGTGCTAATTTTGCACAACTTCCTAATCTTAGGGAGCTTTTCTTTGGTCTTACCTTGATGAACACATGTTCACCTACCTGGAACTCTTTAGGAGTTCTTTTCAAATCTGCTTGACTCTTTTGCCGATCCTGGGCAATCTTCAAGTTTTCCTGCACTTGTTTCACAATCTGTTCCATTTCTTTCAATAAATCAGGTCCTAACACTAATCTATCTACTGGATTACTCCAAGAGATAGGAGTGTTGCATTTTCGTCCATACAAAACCTCAAAAGGACTAAACTTAGCTGATGATTGATAGCTGTTATTGTATGCAAATTCGGCTAAGTGTAAATAATCCTCCCACTTACCTGGTTGATCTTTAACATACATCCTTAACAGATCTTCTAATATTTGATTAACTCTTTCCGTTTGTCCGTCAGTCTGAGGATGGAAAGAGGTGCTGAAATTCAAAGTGGTGTTTAATCCTTTGAACAAGGATCTCCAAAAATTTCCTGTAAATTTAGGATCCCTGTCTGATATAATAACCTTTGGAATACCGTGTAACCGAAAAATCTGTTTTAGAAAGATATCTGCTATGTTTGCAGCCTTGTATGTGGTTTTAACGGGAATAAAATGTGCTGATTTACTTAATTTGTCTACCACTACCATAATTGAATCATTCTGATGTTGATTTTTGGGTAAACCCGTAATGAAATCCAGGCTGATTATTTCCCATTTCCAGCTAGGAATAGGTAAAGGTTGCAGCAATCCAGCTGGATGTTGGTGTTCTGTTTTTACTTGTTGGCAGTCCAAACATTTAGCTAAATATTCAGCAGTTTCAGATTTCATGTTAGGCCAAAAATATTCTTTTCTCAACATAGTGATAGTCTTTTGATAGCCAGGGTGCCCGGAGTAAGGGGTTTTATGTATTTCGTCTAAAATTAACAGCTTAACTGTAGGTGCATTAGGGATATACAGCCTGTCTTTAAACAGCAAAAATCCGTTTTCGTTTAAACTATACCCTTTTATCAAACTTTCTGTGGGCTGTTCTTGGGCTGTAATTTGTAAATGTTGATAATTTTCGTCTAATTTTATCCCTTCAGCCAGCTGTTCATTTAAATCAGAGGTATAAGTGCTGCTAGCTGATATAAAATTCAGTTTTGCATTCCTACTCAAGGCATCAGCCACCTTATTTTCCTTCCCTTTTATGTGTTGGATTTCAAAATCGTATTCACTTAGGAATGCCAGCCACCTGGCTTGTCTTGCATTTAGATTTGGCTGGTCTAAAAGGTATTTCAGACCTTTATTATCTGTTAGTAAGGTAAATTTTCTTCCTATTAGGTGGTGTCGCCACATCTTTAAAGCATGAATTACAGCAGCTAATTCTAGGTCATAAGTGGCATAATTCTTTTCATGGATTTTCAGCTTCCTAGATTCGTAAGCAATGACATGTCCTTCTTGAGTCAGCACTCCGCCTAAGCCATCATTACAAGCGTCGGTACAAACTATGAAATCTTTATTTGGGTCCGCTATTCTAAGAATAGGTGCAGTTGTCAATAAGGTCTTAAGTTTCTTGAAACTTTCTTCACATTTCGCATTCCAATCAAACTTCTTGCCTTTCTTCTGCAAAGAAGTGATTGGGTTGGCTATTTTTGAAAAGCCTTCAATAAACCTCCGGTAGTAACCGGTAATTCCCATGAAAGATCTAACGTCCGTCACATCTTTAGGTACTGGCCATTCTTCAATCGCCCGAATCTTTTCGGGATCCACTGAAATCCCTTCCTTAGTGACTACATGTCCTAAGTACTGGATTTCATCTTTGAAGAAGTCACATTTGCTAAATTTCGCAAAAAGTTGTTGTTCTCTTAGTTCTTGTAAAACGATACGTAAGTGTTCCTTGTGCTCCTCCTCGCTCTTAGAATAGACTAAAATGTCGTCGATAAATACAACCACAAATTTATCTAAGTACTTGTGCATTATGTTGTTCATTAAGCACATGAAAACCGCTGGGGCATTAGTAAGTCCAAATGGCATTACGACAAATTCGTAATGTCCGTACCTTGTTCTAAAGGCTGTTTTGAAAATGTCTTCTTCTTTAATTCTTACCTGATGATAACCCGATCTCAGATCGATCTTAGAGAATACCGTAGCGCCACGTAGTTGATCAAACAGATCATCAATACGAGGTAACGGATACCTGTTTTTGATCGTCATCTTGTTTAGTTGACGATAATCTATGCAAAGTCGCATAGTTCCGTCCTTCTTCTTAACGAAAATCACTGGTGCTCCCCAAGGGGATACACTGGGTCGGATATAGTTCTTATCTATTAACTCCTTCAACTGAGTTTTCAACTCGTTAAGCTCCAAGATATTCATACGATACGGGGCTTTTGAACTGGGAACAGCACCTGGTACCAGCTCAATGGTAAAGTCAAGCTCTCTCTTGGGAGGCAATTCTGGAATTTCCTCAGGAAAAACGTCAATAAATTCATTGACGACAGGAATGTTCTCTACTGTTTTCTGGTTGTTTTCAGATTTATCGGTCTCGTCTGTAATAGTTACAGCATAGGTCTTGCATCCTTTCCTGACTGCTCTTTTAAGTTGTAATGCAGAAATTTGCCTAACTACTGTTTTCCTAGGAATACCCCTAACAGTTACAGGCTGTCCACTACTGTTTATACACCTAAAAGTTTTGTCAAAACAGTTTAAAACGACCCTATGTTGTTCCAACCAGTCCATTCCGATAAGTATGTCATAAGAGCCAAGTGGTAAAACGTTCAGTTTAACTGTAGTTCTAAAATCAGTCATGTTTAAGATGCATTCTTTTACATAGCAGTTTACTTTCTTCTTAGCCCCAGTAGCTAATTGTACAGACCAAGAATTATCAAACCTTTCAACAGTCAAATTACATTTTTCTACCAGCTGAGGTGAAATATAACTAAGACTAGCACCGGGATCTATTAATATAGTAACTGGGGTTTTGTTAATCATACCTCCTACTTCCACCATGGAAGTTTGGTAGTCAGCCTGGCGGTTTTCCAACGCTGCATTGATTCGGGGCATAGTTCCTGCAAAATCTCCAACTGTCATTTCGTCTTGAACAGTATGAATATTGCTGACTTGTTTCTTTCTGTTTGGGCAGACTGAAGCATAATGTGGCCCATTACATTCCCAGCACTTGACAGGTTCTTTTCGCTCAAAATTTTTGATGTAGTTTCCATGGTTATTAGGAGTCTCTTTGCTGTTTTTGTAATTGTTTGAATGGCTGACAGCTCCATTTTTGTTTCCTTGGAAACTTTTACTATTAAAGTGGTTCCCGTTTTTGCCATTCTTGAAATTTTTATGGGGAACAAATTCCTTTTTCTTGTACTCGATCAGATTGCTGTTCTTTTTGGCTTTCCAACTGGCTATCCCTTCTTTCTTTTTATTCTGTTCGTAACAGAAGTTTGCCTTGCGCATAGCTTCTTCCAGTGTTTTGGGGTTGTCATATTCAATTC